>CATNEM010000152.1:0-205000 GCA_950096795.1 Macrostomum cliftonense
ATAGAGAGAAGACAGAAGCTCACTATTGGAGGGGTTATTCGAAGCAGAGGGGAAGAAAAATCTGGATAGGGGATTTCGATGAGAGCAAGAAATGTACAGCCATAAGTTTATTTTTAAAAAAGTGACAAAGAGTATACACTGTACGGAGCAAGTGCAAAATGACTCATTAAACGTACACACAGGGGTGAATTAAATGGAGTCTAAACCCGCATTATAGTTTCTTTACATATTAGCGTTCAGCTCTGTTTCAAAATGCTAACTTGTCTACTTTTTGCAAAGAAAACTTTCTTACATGGGTTACAAATGTTGTGTCTTCGGCTGCAAGTCTGGCTACACTTCTCAAAAACCGAGGCTAGTTTTTTTGCTTTTCCGAAGGATTCAGAACGTCGTCAAAAATGGCTTCGTGCCATTCCGAATTCCAATTTGGAGGGCTCCGATTCCCAAAGAGTTTGTTCAAAGCACTTTGTTGACAGCGACTTCGTGAGAGAGTCCGAAGATCAAACCTCGCGCCGTAAGAAGCGACGCTATCGTGATTCGAAGCTTATCCGAATCAGGCTGAAGGACGATGCCGTTCCCTCACAATTCAATCAGCTGCCAAAGTACCTGTCCCGGCCGGTGCCTCAGGTAAGGTCTAATAAAGCCCTCTGTTCATCGCGTTTGAGGTTGAGCAAGCCCGTTTGGACGAGAACATTGTCGATTTTTTTAAGTGCCGATCAGCTACACGATTTTTGCGACTTACTATCCAAGCTCCAAGATGCATGCATTCCAGCTGGATATGTGATGAGCACTTCTGAGCTATCTGTTTCATTTTATCTGATCGAGCAGTCTCCTATGACATCAGCCCCACGATTGGTCGCTTCATTAATAGTCGCCGATGATCTTACTTTTAAGAGCTCATTTCTAGTCTTCAATGTTCTAGCATCATGTTCAAGCATCTTTTTCCGAATCAAGCAGATCTTGCTCATCTGAGGCATCTATCTACGCTGGAAAACATGCTTGCTCTGCTGAAATCATCTGCCTTGTCCACTAAGGCAAGTGATAATGCCACCTCGTCCGAGTTCGTTGATTCAGTTCTACAAAGCTATGTGGCTTCGCTTGAGGATGAGTCTGAGCTCAAGAACAAAGTAAACTTTCTAGCTGAACAGTTTTCTTTAAGTCACACAAAGTTGGCGCTTCGTCGGTATTCTCAATCCATGACGATTTTCGCCTACCTTGTATTCTCGACGAGTCGAGCAGCGTACAAATCTATGCTAGACAGCGGATTGATATGCCTGCCCTGCATCAGAAGTCTGGTAAGACTTAATTCCATGCTGTCTAAGGAACCTGGCATTGTCGAAGAGGCGTACTTGCAGCTTCGCTCCGAGTCGCTGTCTGCTCGAGAAAAGTATGTAATTCTCATTATCGACGAAGTGGCTACTGCCAAAAAGAATGAGTTTGATTTCGACTCAGTCTATGGCTTCAACGCTGACGGAAAAGTTTCATCTTCAATTCTCGCGTTTCTAATCAAGTCAGTCGGCGGTTCGCATCAGGATGTCGTGGCGCTTTTTCCAGTTTCCTGCCTGACAGCCCGTGATCTGAGCGAAATGGCGAAGAATGTGATCACAGCTGTCCTCCAAAAATGGCTACGAAATTGTAGCCATATCGTGTGACAACTCGTCAGTGAACAGGAAGTTCTACTCAATGTCAGCGAATGGAGATGGCTTGACCATGAAGAACCCGGCCGATGCATCAGAAGGACATTTTTTTTACTGATGGACACGACTCACAACATTAAGAACGTGTACAACAACTTTCAAAGGCGAAGAGAATTTCACTGTCCGGCAGTCAATGGCGAAGCTTCGTTTGTTGCCCGATTCAGCGACATTGAGTCCGTTTTCGAAATTGAAAGAGGCCAATCATCTAAGATCGCATTCAGACTAACCGAAAAGGTACTGCGTCCTCTCAACATTGAAAGAACAAGTGCGTCGTTGGCAGCGGCGGTGTTTGATGAAACAACAATTGCTGCACTTCATCTGTACTCGACAACTAAGAGCGGCGAGGTAGATACCTCAACTTTTCTAGGTACAGCCAAATTCCTGTCCATCATCAAAAGTTGTGGTTCATCTTGAATGTTCGGTCACCTTCGACAGGCAAGCACCTAAGAAATTCGGACAGCGAGCCGGTCACAGATGCTCGCGATTGGAAGCTCCAGCATCTCTTAGACTTCGTAGATTTTCTAAAAATTGCCTCAGCAATTCATCTGGCGCAAACTGCTTGACGAGCGAAACATCTGCCAGCCTGACCCAGACCTGCTTAGCGATTCCAAAGCTATGTGAATATCTTTTCTCTACTGGTCACTTTCAGTACCTTTTGCTCGGCAAGTTTCTGTCGGATCCTATAGAAAGACAATTTGGAAGGTACAGGCAAATGTCAGGCGGTCTGTACTTTATCAGCTCCAAGCAGGTTATTCAATCGGAGAATAAAATCAGAGTATCCTCATTGCTGAAGCACAGCAAAATGGACCTCGGCCGTCTGAAAAAGTCTTTTTTAAGAGATCTGGACCAGGAGGACACAGACATCAGTATGAGTGCGGCTGAGATCTTCCCAGATGTCTCTGATGAACCATGCTCATCTTTGCGCAGCAATGAGCAAGGTACCTTGAACGTCATGTTCTACATCGCAGGCTACCTGGCCAAATCAATCAGCAAAGGATGTCAACCGTGTCAGCAGTTTCTAATTAGCGAAGACAAACTGCCTTCACTGGAGGTGACAACTGATTGCCCGTCGAACCATCAATTTCTTGTGCGCCAATTGACAAGAGGGGGATTATGCTGCCCCTCAGACTCTGCCTTCGTTTTGTCGATGACAGCGTTCAACGCATTCGAGAATATTCGAAGCTCAAAAGAGCTTCTTCAGAGGTTCTTGAGCAGCAAGCCGCATCAGACTTTTGCGACGCTCTTGACAGTGAAGATGCAAAATTTAAGCGCGTTTTCATCCGTTCGTATGCGCTGCCCCAAGCACTCGCAAAAGCAAGTTGTACGGCAGTTTGCGTTTCGACTGCTCAACTGCTTTCTGAAGAATCTGTCCCAGGATATCAATCGCGTATCGCTCGTCGGAAAGAGAACGGCTGGTCAGAAGGCCGAAGACTCAAGTCGCAAAATCGCCAAGCTGAACCCATAGTTTTATTTCTATTTTTCCCAAGTTCGACTTTGCTTGATACGAGCGCGTATATGTCTTGGTAAGACTTAAAGTTGCTAACCATTTTAAAAGATGCTACGTATTTTCTTTCGTTTTTTCAAATATTTTTTATAAAGGAATGTTTTGTCATTTTGAATAATTATATGAATTTTGAATCATTTACTATTTTGGGTTGCCTTAGTCAAGTTAAAATGATAGGGAAGGGAGTTTAGGTAAGGGAATTCGAACTGCACATTGGCCTGGTCTGGCCCGCCCCTCTTGGAGAGTGTCACTTCCAGGTATAGAGAATTCCTTGGCCCAGCTCAACAACTGATGTGCGGCCTCCGCATGCATATGCCAGTTCTAGCTCGCATACCATTGTTTGCTATGTTTGGGAGTTGATTATTTTTGTGAGTCATTCCGCCTACAAAGCATGTACAGAATAGGAATATTATATTATCGATAGCAAAGATATTAAACTTTTTTGTATTAATTTTCATAACTAAAATTCTATGTTTCACATAAAAGTTCTCGTACAAGTTATAAATTAGTAATGTACATGATGAGTGATTGCTGCATTGGCCACTAAATGTCGCCGCCCCACAGAACTGACTGGTCCGCTTTGCAGGCACCTGTCTGTCTTACTTTTTTTGCTGATTATCATTCCAGACCGAGACGGCAAACAGGCTTGGGAAGTTGGGATTCTTCTGCAGCTTTCAGCAACCATTTTCTCTGCTAAATAGAGGCAAGGCAGCGGACAAGCAGGCAGACCAGCTGCATGCATAATGATGACAGTTGGCAAAGAAATTGCCTGATCGTTTTATTTAACGAGAATTGCAATAACCCATTGGATGAAAGTTATGCTTGGTTTTGCTGCCGCAGGCAAGGAACTGGGGTTGGCCCAATTATCTGACATATTTGCCTGCCTAGAAACACGGGTTAAGGAATCCAACATTGAATGAAGGCTCCAAGCCGTGGTAATTCATTCTGACAAAGGAAAGAAAACAGCGAAATAATCTTTCTGCGTACAAGAAAGTTGGCAAGATTTTTACTTATTGCTGTGTAAGAGGACGATTTTGTTTTGTTCTTAGAAACAAAGACTATTAAAAAAGTGGCAACAAAGACTGGAACAGTAAATATTTAGACATCTATTGAAAGAAAAAGAAACAGCCTAATTAGCAAATATGAGTAAGACAGTTAGAGAAATGGTAGATAAAATCCACCCCATTTAAGAGCAGGTTCTTAATCGACCCAAGAATCAACAGCAGTTGTTGCTACCTTAAATCAGGAAATCCCGAGAACAGGTGTGTTAGCGGAAGTGATGACAGCTGATCAAGCCAGTGCAGAAGGAAGAAAACTTTCTTGTGGCTTCACAGCGCTCTAACTTCACCTGAGCCCAGCAACACTTCAATTCCCTTGAGTTGTTAGCTATAGTAGCTAGCTTTAAAAAAATCCCCGCAAAAAAATTCCTCCCCATATTGATCGCTACAAACTATTGATCCTTTGCACGCACAAGCCAGCCTATACCATGCAGGTGGGATAAAAAAAGCTTCTAAAAGTTGAGGATCTCCTCGGATGACCGAGCAAGCAAATGTTGGAAAAAATTCCGAGTGAGATTTTTTTACGTGACAAATTCTTGAGCGCTAAGCAAACTTACAATTAAAGCTAGGTATTACACACTATTTTCTGTGCTGGATTATCCCAAATGTAATTTCGTGCGTTGCAATCTACAGCTGAGATCTTTGATCCCAAAAATCTAGTATTTTGTCACACTTTCACTGTCAACGCGATTATCGGCATTAGCGTGTTTGGCTGTTGTTATTATTTGTGGAATTCTAACGAGTACAGCTGAGGTGTGATAATCTATACGAGGATTTTTCCCTCTAGGATTAGCGGAAGGACTGACAGCTGCCTGTTAAGACTAAAACAAGAAGTAATTGCACGGACACATTCTTTTCCAACATTCTTTCTGCGTTTCTTAAACTGAAGTGCATATGTAATGCTAATTACGTACGGCGTGACGATGTGCAATTATTTCTTACAAGTAGATTTCATTCGCCGCTTTAATAATAAAGATTTAGAAACAAGATTGACCAGATGTACAGCCCACGGCAAAGCCGCAGCTAGCTGTGTACAGCTGCTCAGTCCTGACGGGCTGGAGGGGCCGCAACACCTACTCTAAATTTACCCAGCTCAAACTGGTACACGATCTCAGCTGGGTGGACTGAAGCAATGCGGCATTAAGTGCCTTGCTCAAGGGCACACATTGTCTCCTAGAGCCGGGACTCGAACCCACGACCTTCCGGTCATAAGGCTAAAAAGCAAAATCTGCAAGAGGGCTGCAGGCACTTTGACGCTTAAAGCGACATCATCCCACAACCAGCGACTGGGCATGACTGTCCATTGCGCTGACTCTTGAAGTGCGTTCAGTCACACTAAATACGGTATGCAGGCATAGACACACACACACACACACACACACACAGGCTGGCACCCAGTCACGCACTCACATAGGGTGTACAAGCGGCGGTTCTAGGAATGTACACTCTTTTTGCCTTGAGGGGTTATCCTTGAGGGAGGCACAAGGCCCCAAATTAATGTGACCCTGTACACGAAACCGCGCTAGGGAAAATAGCCAACCTACAACGCAGGGTCGAACCTGGACCAGTGGCATACAAGGCAGACGCGCTAAGAGCGCCGAGCCACTCGCACAGGCCTAGCCACTAGGCTACAACTCCTCTCTAGCCACTTTAGTAATTATCGATAATTTAGGGAAAAATTCAAAAAGTCAGCTCGATACACGATCGAAGTCGAATTAAATCCCAAATCGGTGTAGAAAAATCCATAGACCCAGAAAATTCCCCTTTCCCCATCGTTCTAACAGCACAGCACACCTGTCCGCATTTCCACTCAATATAACCGATAGAGCACTAGCTGGAGCTCCTTGAGAATGTATTACCTCATTCTAAGGCACTAATGACTGGACGAAGGCCTAACTTGTTATTTGCACGTGTTGGCAGAAAAATCCCAGTTCGTACAGCCCCGCAGATCCGCCACAGGGGGCAAGCGCAATTTGGAGCAAATAATGAGCATTCCGTCTGCCTCTCTCTGCCATCCCTAACCTCGCCTATTGGCTTGTCAATCAAATCAAGTGTCAGAGAGAGAGAAAGAGAGAAGCTGCGTGATGGAGCTGTGGCTAGAAATGGTTCAATTGGGGTAAAATAAAGAAAGAGCATATGAAATATTTTGGGGATAATTATACATTTTAGATATCTTTTTTAATTTTTGTTAAACTGAAGCCGGACTAAACTCGCTTGAAGTTTGATTTCTAAGAAATTAATTTTCTAAGAAGTACTTCAGTCAACGAAAAGAAAATTTCAAAATTCAACGTAGGAAGCCGAAATTCTGAATAATTAAGCTGAAAAAATCCATCAAGAACTAATCAATTCACGCTTTAAAAGCCAATTTTCTATCAACTCTATGGAAAATGGAAATCTAGACACCAAGCGTTGCCATAGAAACAAAAGACTATAATAAACTAGGAAACATGAGGGCAGCAAGAAGTCAAGAGAATAGGAGCTGAGTCTTTTAGTTGAGTTTTTCAAATCGATGGATGATCAATCTTTCAAACAAAACACAGCCCCGGTCTGTCAACATTGGGGTCCGCTGCCTACTTTCCATAGCCGAAACTCAAAACAATTGCATGCAACTGCAAAGTCCAGATCGATAGGCCGTCTGGTTGAGGGCACTGAGGCAAACGAGAACAATCTTCTGCAGCCTCTAGGTTTTCATTTTTTAGTCAGCAGTTAAATGAGCAGCCTAAAACTATTTTGAATCGATTCTTCTTTTAAGAAGCTTGAGATTTACTATCAAAATATGGTTTCTTAATAATACCCCTATAGTATCAACTGCAATCTCTTCCCTTACTAGATCAGACAGATCTCACTTCTCTCTGATCTAGTCTCACCTTGAATCTATTCTATTTGATTCAACTCTACCTGATCTAGGCTAGCTTTGAAGCTCTTGCCTATGAGGTAAATCGTCATAACTCTGAAACCAGACTTGCATTGACGCAATATTTTTTATAGAATCGTTTTTTTTACGTCAGGCACCTGTCCAGGTTGAGAAAAATGTTTTTTTTTCAATAGAAAAAACACCTGTCCCGTTATAATGATTTCTATTTGGGGGGGGGGACTCTGCTCATAATAGTAGTTGCTCAAAAGCTGATATGACGTGATCATGCCATCGTCTATAGTCTTTGTAAAATCCAGTTAACAAAGACTTGCAGTAAAACGTAGCAGTCGCATAATTATGGTCGATGGTTAATAAAAATATAGTTTGCTATTCCTTAAGTATTCTAATCCCCTCAATATTATAGCGAGTTACATAGAGTTAAAAACTCCAACGCGATTTCGTGACACAATGAATTAACTACAGCAAGACAATGGAATTTCACCGGCAAGGTCATCAGGGGGTGTCAACGATGTGACATGTCAGGCGGGAGAAAGAAAGAATCACAGGGGGGTGACGAAGCCAGCCCAAGTTATCCTGGTGGAGTTCATTGTTGGTTGTTCACTTTTTGTTTAGCTTCGATACGAGCGTACAATATATTATTGCTCTGCGCTTGTGGGATTCCACAGCTGACTGAAACAATCATCTAATTAAGAGAGGAATATAACTTTTTTAGTATGGAACTTTTCAGACAAAACCAGCTTCGTTTATGCCGTCCTCACAGCGCATCCAAATATATAGAGAGAGAACTTGGCGAAGCAAAGAGAATGGGAAATTATTAAGCTTAGGTGAGACAACTGGGGGACAGGAAGCTGCGCTAATATAATATAATCCCATATGGCAATATACGTGTATGACTCGCTTATTAAGCAAACATAGGCGCCCAAATATAGAGTCTATAGCTAGCATTTATAGCCCACACATCCCACCCACCTCAACTTCAGACAACTGATTCTCCAACTTTTTCTATCTATCTGTATATTGGGGGGACAACCATCCGCTCAGTTTCTCTTGGCTTGGCAGGTCATACATTATGCATTGCCAAGTAATACGCGAGATATGGGATGAATATATTGTACATGCGCGGCGTGTCTGTGAGTGTCAAGAGAACAGAGCGTAGCGGTAAAAATCAAACGATACACAGAGCTAGCATGGTGGCGCATCATAATCTATGTTTGAAAAGTACAGTATTTTATTTTATGATAATTCTAAAAATGTAGTTTTGCTATACGCGTCTGCCTTATGACCAGAGGGAAGGTCGTGGGTTCGAGCCCTGGTTCTAGAAGACAATAGCGCTTACTGCCGCATATTGCTTCAGTCCGTGTACCCAGCTGAGATTGGGCGCTAGTGTGCGATGGGTAAGTCTTCACTCGTCCCCTCTCTAAGGTATACATTGCATTTTTCTACCTCATTGCAATATGGCTTAATATAATAATAGCCATTTGACTTTATGACATGCAATACATCTAACACATTCTATTGTATTCTATTTCTGGGGGCAAGTGTAAGTGTAAAACCCGGCTTCATACAATGCAGACATTGCGTGAGTAAGAAGCATCAAAAAAATATTGGGGCGCCTCTCTCTCTGAACCCCGCGCTAACAAAGCACAAAGGGGCGTTTTAAAAAAAGTAAACTTTGAGCGCCATTAATTGTAAATCACTTCCTTTTTTACAATTCTTTTTCAAGCAGACAGTACCACCACTAATGCAGACATGCGAGCTAATCAATAATCATTCTGACATTCATCTTAGCTAGCTACATCTAATCTTTACATAGAAAAATGGAAAGGAAACTTAGTAAAATCTTTACCAGGGACCTCTAAAACCAGGATTGGAAACAACACAGAAGTCCTTGGTTCTCGCGTTTCAACAATAAGCCTTGTTTTCTTTTTCTCTGCGCTACATATAAAAGCAATGAAGGCAGCAATGCAGACGCGAAGCAGGCAATGCAGCTGTGCAAAAACCACTTTCTCTCACACAGGACGGCTTCGCGTATGGAGGCTCAAAACTTAATTAATATTAATCAAATTCACTCAGCACCTGTGCTGTAGTGTGTTCCTAGCACTGCTTTCACCATGCTTTTAATAAATTCGTTTCTCCTAAAACGAGAGTTGCAGGGTAATAACGGAAGCAGCAGCGAATTGAAAGAAAAAAACGAAACTAATTTTGTTTTGTTTTACTATTCAATTATAATCAAATGGAAGGAGTTGGCTGCATTGTCCACCAAGCGCTTTTTGTGGGAAAATTTGCCTCAGAGTTTTTCGTATGAAAAAAATGCCTCGGAGGTACAAAGGACAGAAATTTCGCCTGCAAAAAGTACTTTGAGCCGTTGGAAAATTAAATTATGACGGTATTCTTTTTGTTAAAGAAAGGTATTTACGACCTCCAGTAGAGTCTGAAAGGTTTGTTTTTAAAAGAGCTCTAATGCGATATGCGAAAATCTTTTTACATTTTTTGAGTGCACTTCATCTTTTCTCTAGTATTAGCATGCCTAAGTAAAATAAGCGCTAAACTATACTAGCACCAAATAGCCACGTAGGCCAACTATTTTACTAGTACTGCCTTGCTATTCTTGTCAGACTGTCGGACCAGTTCACTCACGAAAGCCGCCCTTAAACATTGGACACAACTGGCTCTGTCTGCGTCTGCATATGCCATGAACGAATATTTTTTGCATCGCAGAGATTTGCTTTGCTTTTATTAATAAGATAGATAGATAGATAGATAGATAGATAGATAGATAGATAGATAGATAGATAGATAGATAGATAGATAGATAGATAGATAGATAGATAGATAGATAGATAGATAGATAGATAGATAGATAGATAGATAGATAGATAGATAGATAGATAGATAGATAGATAGATAGATAGATAGATAGATAGATAGATAGATAGATAGATAGATAGATAGATAGATAGATAGATAGATAGATAGATAGATAGATAGATAGATAGATAGATAGATAGATAGATAGATAGATAGATAGATAGATAGATAGATAGATAGATAGATAGATAGATAGATAGATAGATAGATAGATAGATAGATAGATAGATAGATAGATAGATAGATAGATAGATAGATAGATAGATAGATAGATAGATAGATAGATAGATAGATAGATAGATAGATAGATAGATAGATAGATAGATAGATAGATAGATAGATAGATAGATAGATAGATAGATAGATAGATAGATAGATAGATAGATAGATAGATAGATAGATAGATAGATAGATAGATAGATAGATAGATAGATAGATAGATAGATAGATAGATAGATAGATAGATAGATAGATAGATAGATAGATAGATAGATAGATAGATAGATAGATAGATAGATAGATAGATAGATAGATAGATAGATAGATAGATAGATAGATAGATAGATAGATAGATAGATAGATAGATAGATAGATAGATAGATAGATAGATAGATAGATAGATAGATAGATAGATAGATAGATAGATAGATAGATAGATAGATATATAGATAGATAGATAGATAGATAGATAGATAGATAGATAGATAGATAGATAGATAGATAGATAGATAGATAGATAGATAGATAGATAGATAGATAGATAGATAGATAGATAGATAGATAGATAGATAGATAGATAGATAGATAGATAGATAGATAGATAGATAGATAGATAGATAGATAGATAGATAGATAGATAGATAGATAGATAGATAGATAGATAGATAGATAGATAGATAGATAGATAGATAGATAGTTAGAAAGATAGATAGATAGATAGATAGATAGATAGATAGATAGATAGATAGATAGATAGATAGATAGATAGATAGATAGATAGATAGATTGATAGATTAGATAGATTGATAGATAGATAGATAGATAGATAGATAGATAGATAGATAGATAGATAGATAGATAGATAGATAGATAGATAGATAGATAGATAGATAGATAGATAGATAGATAGATAGATAGATAGATAGATAGATAGATAGATAGATAGATAGATAGATAGATAGATAGATAGATAGATAGATAGATAGATAGATAGATAGATAGATAGATAGATAGATAGATAGATAGATAGATAGATAGATAGATAGATAGATAGATAGATAGATAGATAGATAGATAGATAGATAGATAGATAGATAGATAGATAGATAGATAGATAGATAGATAGATAGATAGATAGATAGATAGATAGATAGATAGATAGATAGATAGATAGATAGATAGATAGATAGATAGATAGATAGATAGATAGATAGATAGATAGATAGATAGATAGATAGATAGATAGATAGATAGATAGATAGATAGATAGATAGATAGATAGATAGATAGATAGATAGATAGATAGATAGATAGATAGATAGATAGATAGATAGATAGATAGATAGATAGATAGATAGATAGATAGATAGATAGATAGATAGATAGATAGATAGATAGATAGATAGATAGATAGATAGATAGATAGATAGATAGATAGATAGATAGATAGATAGATAGATAGATAGATAGATAGATAGATAGATAGATAGATAGATAGATAGATAGATAGATAGATAGATAGATAGATAGATAGATAGATAGATAGATAGATAGATAGATAGATAGATAGATAGATAGATAGATAGATAGATAGATAGATAGATAGATAGATAGATAGATAGATAGATAGATAGATAGATAGATAGATAGATAGATAGATAGATAGATAGATAGATAGATAGATAGATAGATAGATAGATAGATAGATAGATAGATAGATAGATAGATAGATAGATAGATAGATAGATAGATAGATAGATAGATAGACAGACAGATAGATAGATAGACAGATAGATAGATAGATAGATAGATAGGTAGATAGATATATAGATAGATAGATATATAGTATCGTTAACGCAGAGGAATAGTAAGTATACCTTTGCAAAAAATAGATTGCGTTTTTTTCAATTCTGGGACAGCTCTTTGTCGGCAAAGATGTGTGTGCATGGAGTTGAGTAGCTAGCATAAAAGGAAATTGTTTACCTAGGGAACCAAACTAGAGGAGGCTGACTGAGCCGTGTTTGCCTGCGCAGGCCCGCTAGCAGAGATGCAAAAACGCCATTTTTTTTCAAAGTCCCGCTGCATCTAACAGCTGTATGCCACAAACTCATTGTCGTGTCTCTCTACAGTCGTGTTTGGTGACTGTGTAACTGGAAACCTGTAGCTGAGTTTAGGCGCCAATAGAAGGAAACAATGGGATTGTGAGCACAGGGCAGAGAAAATCTTATAATGCACTACCAAATAGATTTGTGTTTCAATGCAGTTCCTCATGCTGCAAAATGTTGGGTTGTCCAGGAGGAGTAAGAAGCATTCGGATCTATAGCCTGCGACTAGCGGGTAAAAATGTCTTTAAAATTTAATATCGGTATAACAGGCTTTCTTAGAAAAGTTGTCAATCATCTGTCGAGTTTCTCCCGCTACTATAGTATTTTAGAGTCATATTTTCGTAGGTGTCACTTGAGGATCGAAGAGGATGTCTTTCCTGGGGGGGGGGGGGAGTGGCTCGGCGGTCTAGCGCGTCTGCCTTGTGTGCCACTTGTCCAGGTTCGACCCAGCGTTTGTAGGTCGTTTATTTTTCCTAGCGCGGTTTCGTGTGCAGGGTCACATTAATTTGGGGCCTTGTGCACGAATTGGTTGGGCTATGGGCCAGTTGTGCAATTTACGCCCATGAGGGAACCCCCCGAGGCATAGAGAGTGTACATTCCTGAAATCGCCGCTTGTACACCCGCATGTAAGTGCGTGACTGGGTGCCGGCCTGTGTGTGTGTCTGTGCCTGCATACCGTATTTAGTGTGACTGACCGCGCTTCAGGAGTCAGCGCAATGGACAGTCATGCCCAGTCGCTGGTTGTGGGACGATGTCGCTTTAAGCGTCAAAGTGCCTGCAGCCCTCCTGCAGATTTATTTTTAGGATGTCTTTAGGGTGTCACTTGAGGATGTGAGAGGGTGTCGTTTTTGTATCGAAGAGGGAGAATGTCTTTCGAGGATAGGAGAGAGTTCATCAAAGATTTTTTGTTTAGGAAACTGTGAGGTTGATGTTTCACTGATTTTGAAATTCCATTTTAATAATCAAAATTATAAAATATGCTGGACCAAAAACGCTTACAATTCCCTTCATTTTTGTTAGTTTTCTTAATAGAACAGCTTTAGAAAGACAATCGTGTCTTGCAGAAAAAGTATGGCCGTTGATTTAGTTGCAGTCGGTCTGCCAAAGCTGCCTTTCAAGCTGAACATTCTGGCCCAGGTCAGAGCGGTATTACAAACTGTCTGTCATTCCTTTCTTGCACGCAAAAGTTATTCGCGCCAAGTTGAAAAAAACGCAACTGCCAACTGGGACCAATGTTTGTTCGTGACACAAAAAACCCACTCAGAAAAACAAATCATGCCCCAACAGATAATCTTAGCGTAGAAAAATATCCCTTTCGTAGGGACACGCACTTAGGTTTATTATAAGTCGTTGTTTGCAACTGAACTTACAACTACGCTATCACAAAAATTCAAAACACACGAAGATGTCAAGTTGATCCGCTTCGAAGAAATCGGAGATATTTGAAGATCCATGCGAAACTTCTTTGCTGCCGTTTTTTTCCAAGTAGTGTGTTTACTTTAACCAGAAAGACGGAGCCCTCTTCAGTGTCATCATTTTCCTGCTCACTCGAGTTTACTCACAGAGCCTCTCTCTAATCAATCTTGAATTCTTGATGTCAACCAATCTTGAATTTTGGCATCAAAACTTTCATCCTACTGATTTTTAAGCCGGAATGGACTCAATGTTGTTAATACGCGGTTCACGGATGCTGAGTCACGATGGCCGAGTGACTGCGCATGTCAATTTTTAGCTCTTATCTACACCCGGTATTACAAGACTATGTAGGATTCTCATGAATGTTAGTGTTGACAGACACGCTTTCGCTGGCTTCAGTCCCTCCTCTACTTGGCCTATATAGATAACGGGGTTTTTGTGCGCGGGTCATTATCGCCCGTTCTTAAGCCTACAAATCCCCCAGTTTTCCCTAAGGCAAGACTTGCTTGCACTAGTGAAATTTGTAGCCCCTCCCACCCTAAGGGTTGGGATTTGGCCGTAAGACTTGAAGAGACAGGCCGAAATTAGTTGCGTTGTGTCCCGTAAGCGAGCCCTCAGAATTAGATGAAGAGCGGATTTAATGTTTTAATGGGTCCGGCGTTGCGCTGTTTTTGTGCGAGCTTGCTGAAGTAGCTTGGTAAAAGCAAACCCCCCTTCTCAAAAAACCTCTCAATAGTAATTGTTGTGTCTAAATCCATTGCGTCATTGAGGTTTCTAACTAGCAGTGAAGTGACATCAACGCCTCTTGTAGCTTCTTATTTCCATTTTCGTTTTTTTTGAAGCTTTTTTCTCTTCCAATTTTAAGTTGGTTGGAGTCGTTTAGATTTATCGCTCATTATAAATATGATCATACACTTACTTAGTAATTTACTTACTAATTCTCTAAAGAATTGATGTACGTTGTGTCCCAACAGTTTTATAAATTTTGGATGATGGTAGTATAAATTCATAAAATGCTAATTTAAATGTAAAAAGTGACACTCTCTGATTCTCAAAATGACACCCTCTCCGATTCTTAAAATACACCTTCTCCTATTCTTAGAATGACGCACTCTCCATTCTTAAAATGGACCCTCTCTGACTCTTAAAATGGCACCCTCTCAAGTTTAAAAAAAAAATGACACCCTCTCCGATTGTTAAAATGACACCCTCTCCAATTTTTAAAATGATACCCTCTCCGATAGTTAAAATGACACCCTCTCCGATTCCTCAAATGACACCCTCTCCGATGGTTAAAACGACACCCTCCCCTATTTTTTAAAAATGACACCCTCTCCGATTGTTAAAATGACACCCTCTCCGATTGTTAAAATGACACCCTCTCCGATTGTTAAAATGACACCCTCTCCGATTGTTAAAATGACACCCTCTCCGATTGTTAAAATGACACCCTCTCCGATTGTTAAAATGACACCCTCTCCGATTGTTAAAATGACACCCTCTCCGATTGTTAAAATGACACCCTCTCCGATTGTTAAAATGACACCCTCTCCGATGGTTAAAACGACACCCTCCCCTATTTTTTAAAAATGACACCCTCTCCGATTCCTAAAATGACACCCTCTCCGATTCCTAAAATGACACCCTCTCCGATTCCTAAAATGACACCCTCTCCGATTCCTAAAATGACACCCTCTCCGATTCCTAAAATGACGCCCTCTCCGATGGTTAAAATGACACCCTTCCCTATATTTGAAATGGCACCCTCTCCGATTGTTAAAATGGCACCCTCCCCTATTTTTAAAAGGACACCCTCTCAGATTGTTAAAATGACACCCTCTCCGATTCCTAAAATGACACCCTCTCCGATTCCTAAAATAATACCCTCTCCAATTGTTAAAATGACACCCTCTCCGATTCCTAAAATGACACCCTCTCCGATGGTTAAAACGACACCCTCCCCTATTTTTTAAAAATGACACCCTCTCCGATTGTTAAAATGGCACCCTCTCCGATTGTTAAATGACACCCTCTCTGATCCTCAAGTGACACCCTCTACGAAATTGTCACTTTTAGGTATCCCAAATTAGCTGGGATAAGACTTTCATTCCATTTATATGAATATTTCATCAAAGAAAGATCGAAAAAATTTTAAGCTGAAATTTATTTTATCAAATTTGAAATATCAAACGAATTTTTGATAAATTGCCTCATTCGATGCAATTGAAAATCTCCATCTTGTTACTCAGGCAGCAAGATCTTTTCTTTTAAGTAAATAGCAATTTTTCCTTTAGCTTAAACAGTAAAATGGTTTACAATAGTCGTACTTGACAATTTTTTTTCCATGAAAAATGCTTCCGCCTTGGTGGTAGCCTTGCGTAACCCCCCGTCTACAAGAAAAATTTGCTTGCGTGACTCCCGGAGACCACCCGACCAAGCCTTCCAAAAAAATCCCAACTCAACCCCCTACTGTGAAACTTCAAAATTACTTTCTTCCTCTACACCGTAGCCGCCCCTTAGTTGCCAGTCCTGATCAAGAGTAACCATTAATAGCTTTCACTTTTTATCGGTGTAGATCTTTTGCCGTGAAGATCTTTGCTGTTGGAATTTCTCCGAGAGAAGTATTGGCCAATGTGGTAGTCCTTAAAATCCTACGGAGCATTAGGACTAGCATTCTGCTCACTAATGGAAGACACTAAACAGAATAAATTAAACTAGCTTAATGGATTTTAACGATAGTTACTCTATTTTTTTTGTTCAGCTGAAACAATACAAATTATTCATTTTTTTGTGTCCTGTAATTGCTTAAATGGCTGTTATGCAATCCAACAAAATGGAGTTGACAATTACTTTCTCATTGTGTTTCTTAGCTTTAGTTGAAACACGAAGAGAAACCAGCAGTGCTGTGAGCATTGTTACAATTCTTCAATGAATATGAGCCCTTCCAAAAAAATATAAATTTTGGGTGAAACATTTGGGAATAGTTCTAACGATTCTAATTAAAGAGTAGAAGGCCCTGCACATAGTTAAAACAAATACATAGAAGATGCCACTATATAGGCAAAACTCCTCAGATACATGTAAGACCAAAAGTTATACTAAATTTTCTATTTTCAAATACGATTGACACTCACCAACCACGAACAGCCTCAATCCGCCTCGAGCTTCATCCAAACCGTCGATGCCCTCGCACTCATAGTAGCCATCTTGACGCCTTGTCACGCCAACAATCTCCAGGGTTCCGTTAGCTCCGCCCCGGATATTCGTCCAGTTGCTGAATGCTTCGCCCAGGTTACACTCGCCAAGCGCGTGATAGCAATGGGTCAGGGTGGCTCGGTCGCTAGATCCCGGATAGCTG
Organism: Macrostomum cliftonense; assembly: GCA_950096795.1. Taxonomy (NCBI): domain Eukaryota; kingdom Metazoa; phylum Platyhelminthes; family Macrostomidae; genus Macrostomum; species Macrostomum cliftonense. The sequence continues at coordinate 17,098 of CATNEM010000152.1, forward strand.
GAATAATACCACAGTACGTAGACTGGGCTGCGGGAGAATTCGCAGCTGAGTTGCTGGGCGGACAGCTCAGTGGCGTAGATTGTGGGCTGGCTGATTGAGACTGACATTTTGCCGACTGAGTCTGAGGAATGGTTGGGTTTGGCTGTTCGTTTGAGACACTGGTTGAGAAAGACAGACAGACAGATACACCCATAAACATGCAGACAGACAGACACACCGACAGACAGACACACCGACAGACAGGCAGGAAGACAGACAGACAGACAGACAGACAGACAGACAGACAGACAGACAGACAGACAGACAGACAGACAGACAGACAGACAGACAGACAGACAGACAGACAGACAGACAGACAAACAGAAAGACAGGCAGACAGACAGACAGACAGACAGACAGACACACAGACAGACAGACAGACAGACAGATAGATAGACAGACAGGCAGGCAGACACACAGACAGACAGACAGACAGACAGACAGACAGACAGACAGGCAGACAGATAGACTGACAGACAGACAGATAGATAGACAGACAGGCAGGCAGACAGACAGACAGACAGACTGACAGACAGACAGACAGACAGGCAGACAGATAGACTGACAGACAGACAGATAGACCGACAGACAAAGACAGACAGACAGACAGACAGATAGACAGACAGACTGACAGACACACAAACAGACAGTCTGTTAATAGCTATAGCGGCAAAAAATCAGAAACATATTCCTTTCCATCCTGCAGTAACTTACTGTGGGCAAATATTATAGCCATAATTAGTTTATACTGAAACAATAATTCCTATGGTTACATAATTCTAAGGCAGGGGGAAAATATAGATGCGTTAGTTTGGTATTGCGTGTCTGGGCTCCCCTGCAGGTCGGTAATGCATTCGAATGCGGTGATTGGGGATCAGACAGTAGCTAGGAAACTCAGCGGAGACCGCAACGCTGATTGACCCCTTCGTGCAGTAATTGGTGGGGACCAGGGAGGCGAGAGGTCGAGAAACTTCCCGCAGAGAGGGATGCGGGGATTCCGCCCAGGTATAGTCAGCGAGTTAGGTCGAATTATATTGATAATCAGTTGCGGCTTTTATTCAATTCAGTTGGTCGGTAAATTTCTAGATGAAGCATGAAAGCCTTCAGTATTGACTGCGAGTTGGGAATTTATGGGACTGCCGAATAAAGCTATAGGCTTTACGAGGGCGTTCTCCCAATTTTTTTGAGCTCGTTAGCTCACTAGGAAGAACTCTCAGAGGAAGAAAAGTTGACTGCGAATCGATTTTTGTGCAGTTTTGATTTAATCAGGACATGCAGTTACAATAATCTTCATGCCATTTAAGTGTATGGACTTAAATAGATGGAGAGAAAGCATTGGATAATTCAGGATTTTTTTGAATTTAGTGATACACCACTCGGCGCACAAAATATGCCAGGTCTTTGTTAACACATAAACTCTTTGTCTCGAAAGGGATGTGTTTTTGCCTTTCATCATATTTTATCACGCCCTCTGAAACTTCTCTCCGTGTTTTTGCCGTTTCGCCTCCACTTGTACAGTTTATTTTCATCTCCAGTAGAAAATCTGTCAAACTTATTTGGCCTAATTTCTGGATTTTTGTCGTAATTTTCTGGCCTCTCGAGGTCGGCTGATAAGCTAAGCTGCAGCTGAAAATAAGGGCTTTCTTTTAAAACCGTTTGCTTGCTTAGTCAAAAGCTGGGTCGTTGGTTTTTTCTGGTATCTATCAAGTCACTCTGTAAACCGCTTTTTAACTTTTCAGGAAAATGCCGCTTAAAAATATGCAATATCAGTAGCTTTGGTTAACTATACCTAACAATTTTAAATAAAAAAGATAGGTAGATAGATAGATAGATAGATAGATAGATAGATAGATAGATAGATAGATAGATAGATAGATAGATAGATAGATAGATAGATAGATAGATAGATAGATAGATAGATAGATAGATAGATAGATAGATAGATAGGTAGATAGATAGATAGATAGATAGATAGATAGATAGATAGATAGATAGATAGATAGATAGATAGATAGATAGATAGATTGATTGATTGATAGATAGATAGATAGATAGATAGATAGATAGATAGATAGATAGATAGATAGATAGATAGATAGATAGATAGATAGATAGATAGATAGATAGATAGATAGATAGATAGATAGAAAGATAGATAGATAGATAGATAGATAGATAGATAGATAGATAGATAGATAGATAGATAGATAGATAGATAGATAGATAGATAGATAGATAGATAGATAGATAGATTGTTTGATGTTATCAGAATGTTTTAATCTAACCGTCTTACCGCATGAATGAATTCCAAAAGTCAAGATCAGGCACAATCGCAGATACATGCTTTGGTTAAAGCCACTGATCTTTTTATCTGTCGTCAGTCGCAGAGAGGCAAAGTCAAACTTGGAAAAAACATCGCCTAAAAATAAAAAACTGAGTCCGTATTTTATCAACTGCTGAATTATTGAATTTGCAATAGTATTATGCCGCAAAACTCTGCATCTGAAAGCGGCCACTTAAATTTCTTATGTCGGTTCAGGACTCCAAGCTAGAGGTGACTGTAGGAAGTTTAGTATTCAGATTTGGTGAGAGCTGAGCTCTCATTGGCTGAGTGGCTAGAGGACCAATTATAATAGCAGAGACTGTTCAGGAACAACACCCTGGCTTAGTCATTTTTCAATTTTCCCTTCTGAACAGTAAATCATTGGTCATGTAGCGAAGTACAGGCTGCAACTGCCTACTGATTGTGCCTGATGCAATCTTGATGCAAATTTATGCTGGCGAACATAAATAAATCTATAATAATTAGATTAAGAAGAGACAGATGGATCATAAAAAAATTTACCGATGCATTGTGTCTTAAAGGAGAGAAAAAGTAGCTTATGATTTTTTTTCGAGTTATTCTTTAAGAACCCTGGAGAATTACAGTTAAAGACTTTGAGAAAAACTGTGTGGCAACCACTCCCTGTGAGAGTTTGTCTCGAAGGGAATCCCGTTTAATTTGGAATCTAGTTATGTCTACGAGTCTACGAGAATATACGAGTATGCTATTGTCAAGCCGGCCTATCTTGCCGCTCATTTGGCTTTTACCCCTAGTTTTAATATCAAATGGGAAAAACTTTAATGTTCTTGAATAATATTTTAAATAGTAAACTCTTAAACATATTGGTGATCAGAGGTTTTGGAAAATTTATAGGGAATTTTTAATCTCACACTACACGATCTCTTACAAAAAAGTCTGAGTATCAAATCAAGAAAATACCATGAGCTTAAGTACTATTACCCTAAATATTTTCCTGTTATACAACAAATTATTAGCTATCACTTCTCTTCTAGACCAGCATAAATTATAGAAATTTTCGGACTTGGTCTTATACGCCGATTTTAATAAGTTTAATGACTTGGGCTGCACTGCAGCGGTTGAGCGAAGTCTTGGCCAAAGACGTATATTGACCGATTCCTTACTCGCTCGGGTTTCATTTTTCTTTTAACGTCTCGCTCGCGACAGAAGAGCTCAAGGCCATAGACAAAGCCTTCCCGGTACAGTTTCATCTGCGCTCGGGCGAGGAAAGATTCATCGGCTTAAGGGAAGGCAGCCCAAGAGTCACACGCAGAAGAAGCAGAAGCAGAGAGAGCACACGCTAAAGTGGATTTCGATCTACGAGAGCAAATTTTTGTTAAAGCGACTCTGAAAACGCGGACTTTAGCAGCAGTATGAGTCAAAACAGCAGAGAAGCGCGTGACACTCCAGTGACACTCGCCACCGCAACTGTCCAAAGCTTGGACACGAAGACTGAGTCTCGGGCTAAGACTGAATCGTTGCTCAAGACCGTCCGTACAAGGAGTAACACGCGTACAAAGACTGACACGCAAACAAGGACCGCTGAATCTCGAACCAAGGTTGACTCGAAGAGCAAGGAGAAAAGTAAGAGCAAGAGCAAGAGTGATTCTCAGAGCAAGCCGGAAGCGTTTGTATCGGACTATGCTAATCAGGTCGAGGATGAACCGACGAACAAGACCGATTCGAAGACGAAAACAAAGAGCGATTCTAAGACAAAGTCCGAGTCCGCTAACAAGGTTGAAACAACCGTTGGCAAGGCAGCTTCCAAGACTTCGACGACTCATTCAAGGAGCAAGTCCAAGTCAGACTCTGGCAGCAAGGAGGATGTCGATGGTGCAGCCGAGAAGAACGAAGTCGACTCGGACATCAACAACAAGGCGGAATCAGCTGGCATTGTGCAGCAACCGCAGGATACAACCGACGCTCCTCAACCATCTGGCGGCTCTCAGGGACGAAACAGCAAGACCGAAAGTGCCAGCAGGCCGGAGTCGTCCAACAATGTCGAGATTGCCGGAGGCAGCGAGAAACAACGTCGTGGCAGTGGCAACAGCGGCGGTGGCCAACCGCGCCGCGCCAGCGGCAGCTCGCGCCGTAGCAGCACCGAACTGATAGGAGCTGAGAATCCGGAATCCAGTCACAACCAGGAGTCGCCAGCGACGGCCACGGACAAACCGGCTGAGGCCCAGCCCGCAGGGGAGCCCACGGCACCAGAGCCGGCCGCCTCGCCCGAATCTGCCGCAGCCACCGAATCAGAGACCAAGTCGCCGGCTAAGAAAAATCGTAAGATTTCTGCTTTCTATCCTTTGGTATAAAAAAATTATTAAACTCTTAAACCTAACTTCATAAGTCACCGTTTAGAGCAAATTAATATTGCTTCGAAAACTTGCTCTGCTTACAGGCGCAGGCGCCGAATCTACACGAAGCGTACTGATTCCAGACGACGTTAATCCGAACATTCTACCCACGAAGAACAATCCGTTGTACAATACCACAGCCGTGCTAGACAAGCTGGACAAGTATCCATCATTGAAAATGCGACGCGACGGCAAATACTACCTGAAGATGAAGGACATAGTTATCGAGCAGCACCCGAAAGTGAAGAAGAACAAGCGGGGCGACGTCATACCAACAATCAAGAAGGATCCTCTGGGCATAATCGAACGAGTGGTCAGCCGATTCTGCGAAGACGTGCTCTGCATCAGCCGGGCGCAGTTTCTGCCGCTGACCTCCCAGGGAGAGCGCCACGTAGTTTGGGTTGGCAAGAAGAAGGCCAATCACATCATCCGCTACCTGAACGGCAACGGTTGCTATGTTGTTAATCGTTTCCCGGGTGACATCTTCGTCAAGGACAAGCAGGTGATGGGTATCATCCTCAGGGACCACATGCTGATGCGCAGCAACCACTGCTACTGGAAGTGCGGCGTACCAAAAGAGGACATCCTCAATCCTAAGAAACCGGACGAGGAGGAAGAGGAGAATCCCATCACTTACCGCATCTGCCGGCACATGGTCAAGACAATGCGCATGGACGAAGAGGGCTGCGAAGACAAAGGCTGCTTCAACTTTGAGAAGCATACCTGCAAGCATCTTGACGTTTTCATCCCGGAAGTACAAAGCTTCTGCACGTACAATGCGCTGCAGGACTTCAGCAACCGTTTAGAAGATGATCTAAAAGGCCAGACGTTCGTCTGCAAGCCAGCTTACCTGTACAAGGGCTTCGGTTTCCGGTTCTTCCGCACCTCAGCTGAATTCCAAGAGTTCTACCATATGACGGAAGGCAAAGAGACTTCCAGGCACGACTTCATGGTGCAACGCCTGGTGGACAAGCCGTTCCTGTTCAATGGGAAGAAGGTCGATATTCGAGCTTTCCTGCTAGTTGTGGTGCTCCGCTACCGTCGAGTGATCTCCTTCATCCACTACGGATTCTGCCGCGTTGCCGGCATCGAGTTCGAGCTCAACGAGGAAGAGGAAGAGCTCAACATTGAAGAGCCGCTCTCCGACAAAGAGATAGAGAAAAAGAAGGCTGAAAACTACGAAAAGGACATGAAGATGTTTGTGTGCACCTACCGAACAGCGGAAGAGAAGGTCGACCGCGCCAAGCGCATGGAGACTCAGATGTTCTTCGACGAGGCTGAAGACCGCTCCCAAGAGCTGGAGACCGTCTTCCCTAAGGAGGAGGAGCTGCAGGGTGTCAAGGAGCAAATCAAGCACATCGGCATTCGCATTAGCCAGGCCATTGAGAACAAAGTTTGGGACGCGTTCGGCTGCTTCCAAATCTTTGGCCTTGATCTGTGCGTCGACGAGGACATGAAGGTGAGATTCGTAACTAATTTGACCTACTTTTATGCTAAAAATTGTTCAGTTGTTATCATCCTATACTTGTTGATTAATGGCCTCTCAAAAATCGCAGGTCTGGCTGATTGAAGTCAACAGTCACGCCATGAGCGACGTTGACACGCTGAGCCCAACGCAGCGCAAAGTTGTACCGGCCGTGATCATGGAGGCCCTCGGCCTAGTCGTTGAAACCACTTACAAATCGTTCCATCATCTGCGTCTGCGCAAGAGTCCGACAAACGAATTTGAAGAGACTGGCTTCCTATTCAGACAGAACTACGACTTCATCTTCAGCACGCTGGCCAAGAAGCGCATGGATTACGTCTGGCCCAAGCCGCCGAAGAAGCCCGACCCGCCGTTCTACGAGCGAATCGGTGTTGTCGACCAGCAGATCAAGAATGTGGACAAGCGCAAGAAGGCCTGCCTAGCTATGAAGATTGCCGTCCGAGAAGAACAGCTGGCTCTGAAGCGGAAGCGCAACGCCAAGGACGAGGAGGAGTCTTAGAGAACTGGTTGCTTCGAGCTGCTTTGCCTGCGTGTGCACTATTATTTTCTGTCTCGAGGCCTACATCGCCTCCCATTGCCTCCACCATTCGATTTAACTTAATTGAGACTCGCTTAAGCTTGGTCGAGTGTTAATTTTTCTTGGTTTTAGCAAATTTCGAACGTTCTCTCAATGATATGTCGCATGCGTAATCGCCGAGCGAGCGAGTATTGTCAATGGCCAATTTGGCAAGCCATTTGAACAATAAATATTTCATTTGGATTTTTCCCTACTTTTGACGGTCGAGGTGTTGAAGCAGCATTGAAAAAAATTTCTTCATAAAATCTTTTTTTTATTTTCTGTCTGTCGTTTAATACTACTGAGAAGTAAAACATTGAAAATTTTAAACTGATGGGGGCTCTATATAAGTAACATATATACATGTACAGTATATAAGTGAGTGGATAATAAAGGCCCACAGCTAATGATGCAACAAGTTCTTGGACAATGATACGTTTATTGGAGCTCCTATACATGTAGTGACCCTGTACAAGTGTAACTGTGTTATAAGCCCTGAAAACTATCCTTTGACGATTACATAAAGCTATAAAAAAACTTTTAGTAGGGAAACTTTTCCAGAATTATAATAATTCTGCAGTGATGGGATGGGCATGATATTGTACAAAGAGATCTCATAGAATTCACAAGTCATGTGTACCATATGCACTCTATACATGCATATGCCTAGACGTAGTGCGCGCGTTTATAAATAGTTCATATAAATGTACATGTACATACGGATGAGATGCACACTATGGGGACTTCAGGGAAATGTCAATTTATACATGTACTTGAATCGATTTGGCGGGCGAAAGTACCTGCTATAATAAAATTACTCAGAAATAGTTTGCAAAAGCTATTATACTGAAGTTGTATACGGTTAGTGATGAATGAACTGAAGAATTGCTATTAAAATAGCAAAAAATATTAAGAGATTCGTCGATAATTAAAAAATGTAACTGCAATTCGCAAGAGAAATCCAAGATCCTTTTCTGGCGTTAGTTCTCCTTTAGTGTAACTGTTGGGGACGCACTTTTTCGCTCGCGTCGCATTCACTTTTTTCGGCCACACTCTTTTCCTCTACTGATGGGCAGTAGTGTGACGCTTAACCCCGGTCAGACCAGTAAAGGTCTCTAGGTCCTTTATGTCTAGAGCCATAAATCACTGTTCCCAGACAGTCTGATCCCTACTCTGACAGCTTTTAGGCGCCGGGTGGCGTCTGCGGGACACGTGACTGTGGCGAATTCTTTTGTTCTCTTTTGACAGCTAGACATCCTTTCCCCCCTAGCTAATTCTATTGTTCTCTTTTTGTTTTTTTCGATAATTTTTGACAGCTAGACTTCTGACCCCTAAAAGCACTTTGGGATTTAGGATTAGGTCTTTCTCTTGAATCTCTTCAACTTCTACGCGTTAAAAGGATTAATCTGTATATTTTTGCGTCTGTAGGATAATCTGCTGCGAAAAATTAATAAATCATTTTGCTCGTAAACTGTCATTTTTTGGCGCCATCTGTCGTGTGATTTATGATCCCCGGAGACTGGGTTAGGATCCCCTGATCGGGTAGGGTCACGTGATCAGACCATCAGCCTATCAGAAAATTACACGACCGTTATAACAAACGGTGCCTGACCAATTGGAAAAATCGTTTAGCAAATCGGCGCCAAGCGCGCCTATTTAAAGCGCCGCAGAGCGCGCTCTAAGGATCAGACGCTCTGAAGGTTCGTTCTGACGCTCTGAAGTCCCCGTCACACTCTGATAACCAGTTCAGACGGCCCCTTAGTTCATCAAGCTTAACAGCTTCCCTTTAGTCAACGAGTCCCCCTAAAGCTATCAGCGATCAGCAACATCGATCAGCTTCATCACGGTTAACATCAGCTGTTGTTATCAGCACAGCTAGAGAACAGCTGCAACTGTCCAATCGTCGAGATTAGGCGAGAGCGACACGTACTAAAGGTCGAGTTCGAGATCTACCTCGGTCACTGTGGAGCTCGAGACGGTCTAAAGTGTAATAATCTGATTGGTCTGGTGAGAGGTCACTTGATCTTGCCTAGTCGGGTGTATTCTAGATCGGTCCCCTTTCTTAGCAGCTTAATAGGAGTTGGCGAATTTTTCTCATTGCTTATTTTGTGCTGATTTAGGACAGTAAATATCAAGTAGTCATAATATATCGCTAAAGTAACTCATTGTTCTGATCATCATAGGCATTGAAAGTGATTAGGTGTGAAAGCTAATTCAGTTTTTATACTCTTTTTGACTCTTTATTTACTCGCCATGCTGGCTCACATGAGCAGCTAAGTTAGTTGGCGCCGATTATGGTGGACCAAAGGCGGACCAGTCTTGCAGTCAGTTAGTCAGTAATTCATGCAATCAGAGTCCAGATTGAGGACTCAGCTTTGGCTGTACTTTAGTGCAGTTCGAGGCGGCGCGGCAGCCAAATTATTAATGTAACTTAATGTAATCTTTAGCGTAGTTAGGGCGCGCTTTCGGAAGAGTCTAATTAGGTCATTTCAGCGCTTTGCGGCAGTTAGTTGAAGCATCGAGGCTAAAAGCTGGGATATTCCCTATCCACCCCTCTTAGTAATATAATAGTGCATTTCCGAGTCCACATAATCCGATCCATGCAAGAACCCCCTGCAAAAGTCCTCTCTGAACCTGCCTTGGTCATGCGATCTAGTCCCTGCAGTGTCCCTTAGTCGGCTATGACTTCGAGATTGACAGCTAAAAGACACTAGTTGTAGGTGGAAATCAGGCCTCAATTAGTCGGGAACTTGGTTTCGACAGGGCTGTTTGGTGATGCAGTCCACACAAGTTGGTGGCGGCGGGGCTGTCGGCTTCCTTCTGGGGCTGGCGGCTCTCTACCTTTCTTTATCTCCGTGTCTGTCTCTCGCTGTCTTCTCCTAGCATAGGACCTAGCCGCTCGCCACATCTATCCTGCTACCCCTGGGGCTGACCTCGAGATCGGGAATGGGAGGCCAGAGTTGTCGATATAGGCAAAAAGATCGGCGCTCTGAGGCTGTGTCGGTAAAACGACAAGGCCGAAACACAACATAACTTTTCCACCATATTTTTTTCTCTGAGATTTTCTGAGCCGATTGCTATATGATTCTCTTAATCAATTAGTTTGTCAGCATTGTTTGTTGATTTAAGAAAGTTTGCCAGTTAACCAAAAAAGCAACCATACTATGTTCTTATCGTGTGCAGCGTTTTTTCATCTGATTCAAGTCAATAAAAAATAGCATGTAACACAGTTTAAACACTGCTGTTGACAAATAATGCTTGACAAAATTCCGGAATCAGTACGTGCTGATAAAAACAGGACCACCACTCGAAATCAATATTTCAAAGAAACTAACGAACCATGGTCTTCACTTCATTCTCGAATAATAAAACTTTGTGAGGCACATGTTGAAAAAACCGCGTCCTTCTCATAATTTATTGCCACTGCATTGAAGACTATTTATTGATGCTTCGAAATTCAAGTGTTTATAGTTTGTTAGCTTTTAAAGTGATTTCTGATTTGTAATATCTCGATATTAAAATTTATTGCTAATCTTGTATTCTATCATGCAGTTCTTGCGCTTAATTCCTCTCGCTTCCTGTTCATCTTTGTAAAAATCTAATGGAAGGATGACCGATTTATCAAATATTGATTGTGTCATCAAGCAAAGACTAAAAAGTGAACTGAAGGACAATTATATATGGTAAGACTAATATATGCTGATTATACTTCTTGCTTGCTTACTTGCTTCTTTTTATGCAACAAATTGACAAATGATTTAACTTAGCTTAAAAGGCACATTTTGCTTTGAATTTTTCGCATACAATGGGGGTAATGGATATAATTTTCAAAATAAAATTTAGGTCTATGTTTTGTAATTTTTAAAGATGAATTATTAATTAAAACTTATTATTCAAGGGGTGCCCATAAAGTAATGGGAATTTTCAATGTAGCTCATAGTTGGATTCAGGTAAATTAACTTTGTTAACTTTTCTTGAAAGCAGGTTTATGTACCTTTGCAATACTTTTTAATTTTGCTCTTATCTTCCAGCATTCACAAGTTATCAACAATTTAGTGCAGTTCCCCAGGGTACAACTTACAGAAGCTTTAACAAATAGCCATTAAATGACAAGCAGCCAAAAATGACAACAAACTATCAGTTTTAGTCCCATTGAAGTTCATCTTAATGTCAACATCAGCTGCAGATTGCTCAAAATCTTGGACCCATTGTGTCCCATGCTTCATAGCTAAAGTGAAAATAGTATAGTGCTCTTCCTCTTTTGAGTATATGTGCAACATGTTTGCACAATTTTTGGATTCTTCAAATGTGCAAATTGACAAATTTCTGGCTGACCTGGCATTCATTTAAAGCATGAGATTGACTGGCTTTGACAATGCTTGCATGAGCATAGTTCTCATATTCACTCCATAGACAAGCTAAAGTATTTCAATAGGCATAATCGGGTAAACTTAATGCAGCAAAAGTACAATACAAAACTTTCTTTATTGAAAGCCTTCAAAATGTCATCTTTTGTAAGTTATACCCTGGGGAACTTTCTAAATTATTCATAAATTTTCAATCCCAGAAGATAGTAACAAAATTAAAAATGTATTTTAAAGATACATAGATCTGCTTTCAAGAAAGGTTAACAAAGTTAATGTACCTTAATCCAACTGAGCTACATTGAAAATTTCCATTACTTTTTGGACATCCCTCATGCCAAGGAGAATGCCTGCTTTTTTGACCAATGTGTGCTAAGACCCTTTATGTGTGCGGGAATTTTATCCCTAAAAGGCCACCTTCTTGACTATAGGATACCATTTACTTACATACTTAAAGAGCATATTTGTAAGACACTAGAAAGCAACATATCTCACTCAGGACTTAAAAATAGTTAATTGCATGTCAAATCTAGCCTAATGAAAATAACTTAAATTGAACAGAATTTTTTTAGCTAGATATTGTCTTGTTTATTTTATATTATTTAAATAGCTCTTTATAAAATTATAGTAAAAATATAATTTTTATGTTAAATAAAATTATAGATTTTATATTATACTATGAAATAAAAATTCTAGGTAAATTCAATTCTTTACTTGATTAATTTGAGCTCCCCACAATTCTAATCTAAAAAAATAATGGAAGAATAAAGAATATAAAAATTTTAGCAAATTTTTTGCTGTTAATAAATTTAGCTAATAGCAATATACTAGGAGTGTATTATTTTGTAAGTTAAAATATCCGACAAGAATCTAGTAGTATTAAATTGCCTTCAGATTACATAACTAATATAACTAAAGTATAACTAGCTAGATAATAAGTATGTTTGGCTCATTCGCTTTAAAAGTACAGAGTTTAGGTATCATTTCTATAGAAAAGTAAAATTTTTATCTTTTATAGAATATAGTAATTTCATAATTGTCAAGAAATTTTAATGTATTTTCTTCTAATGAATGTTGCCAAAAGATACTTAAAGATATTTACATTTATTAAACTATTTTATAGGTACATTAAATTGTTGTGCTGCTGGTTTCAACAACAAATTAGCAAAGAGGAATTTGATAATCAGGCCAGGACTTTGTTTCCAAATTCAGATGGTAAGCAATTTTTAAAGTTAATATACACAAAAAATTAAATCATGGCAAATTTTAATTATTTTTAGCATTAATCACACTCCATTAATTTTCAGTGACTACTCACAATCAGTTTATTCTGAGCATTATGACTTCTAGCAAGATTCCTGAATCATCAGGTAAAAAATCTATCATCTTTTTGTCTGTGACTGGTATTACCCATCTTTAAGGCTAGCGCTGCTAGCAAGGCTATCTACATATTATTATAACATGCTTACCAACTTGCAGTTTCGGCTCCTTCGACAAAAAGTCTTCGTCACAGATTTGTCGAAGCGCCGCAAGTGCCGCTAATTTCCCTGATTGCCGACTATCGACAGGACAGTCCTGGGGCCGCTGCCTCCTCCGCCTCGGCAGCACCGTCGCCCGCTGCTGCTCAAGGAAGCTTTGATCGCGGTGTTAAAAAAGATTTTTCATATTTGACTAGTGAGTTTTGCTGCCTGCCTTACTGCTGTTTTTTAATGCAAGGTGCCTCACAAACTGACATTAAACAAACTTATCTCGCCTCGCATTGGCAGCCTCGTGCACTAGAGAGCAACGTCTCCCCGGAGCCTGGATGCTGTACGGCCGTCTGATGCACACGCTGAACCTGTACGGCCTGCAGGATTTTGCAGCCGACTCGCTTAATTGTTTAGCTTTGGCTACGCAATCCTTGATTAGTCGGGTGTTGCTATCGGCTTTGGCTAATCGACGCAATTGTCGAATTTTAAGCTTCAGTCAAACTCGATTGCGCAATCAGCATCAGCGTCGAACAATTAGTTCCGGCTTTCCTATCGACTGGCCACCTAGCAACTAGTAGAATTCGACGAAATTCTTCTATTAGGCGACGTGTTGGTTCGTCCTCGTCCTCGTCGTTGTTGTTGCTGGAGCGAGGCGATTTTGGTCGCGCTCCCCCAATGGCGCCAATATCGATGCGCGAAGGCTACTCGGCGCCAGCCTGTGGCGCCGAATTGAATGCATTCTCTCACGCCGCTCGATTCGCCAGTTTAGGATCCGGTAGTTCAACTTCTTCAGATTGGTTGAATAATTCGAAATGCTCCGATTGGCTAAGAGTTGACGCTTTATTGAGATGCGGCGTTGATGCTGCTAGCGGAGACGGAGCAAGAGAAAGTGACGACCGGCAAGGGTCGGCAGGCGTCACTCTGATGACGTTGGAGGATCTGGATCGGGTGCTGACTCGACCGGATACCCTTGGCGTTGGCTATCAGTGCTTGCAGGTGGGAGCTTTTTGCGTGGACTATTAGATTTTTTTAATGCCTTTTATTCTAACCGAAGAAGAGAAACTATAAAAAAGCTGAATAGAGTGCCCAGAGAAGCTAGATAGAGTGCCCAGAGAAGCTGAATAGAGTGCCCAAAGAAGCTTAATAGTGTCTAGAGAAGCTGAATAGAGTGCCCAAAGAAGCTTAATAGTGTCTAGAGAAGCTGAATAGAGTGCCCAGATCAATGCGTAACTGAATAAACGCTAATCTCGCCAACTTCAGCTTGAACGCAGCGCGATATCGTCCGCCCTACTGCGCTGCCTCACGCGCAACCGCCTGCTGTGTCGGATGCGTCAAACCCAGTCGCTGTCCCAGCCGTCCAGCAGCTCTTCCGACCATCAGACCGTGTCGTTACCGACGCCATCCCAACGTGGACAGCAGCATCGCCAACCAGATGAGCAATCGGAAACGTTGCGAGCTAACAACCCCTCGTTATCTGTTGCAACCATTTCTAGTGTTGGATCAACTTTGGCCCCATCAGCTAACCAGGTTTCCGTGAATATCGGGTCACTCCTCACTGCCACTGTGCATCCAATCACTAACGGCGTGTGCGTCATGGACAGCGCCGGAGAGCTGGCCCATCTGGCTGGCGATGTTGCTGACGGCTACGATATGGCAGTTTGATCCTTGTTGTATTCTACTATACTAAAGTACTTTTTGTATTTGTTATTACATTTCTGTTGCTACAAAAAAGCTACGTTAATCAAACTCTTTCAAATAATTTTGTCTTTCCCTACTTATTCTGCAACGCAGCCTGTTGTTCATTAAAACAAAACAAATTTGTATAGTATAAAAAAATATTACAGGGCGCACGCTTGCGTGTTTGCGATGCTCAATAAGACCAAACTTGTGTTGTTTTTATATCGACTAAATAATAATTAACGCCTTTATTCTAAATTTGTTCTAACGGTAATCAGTTAAAGTAAAAAATAAATGATTTAATTAAATGAGATGATCAAAATTACAAACAGGAACTCCAGTAATCAATATTTTTTTTTAATTATCTCTTCTGAGCGTTAGTTATGCCAGATCAAGCAGTAGTTTTTATTATCTGTATGCTCGAACAACTCAAATAAGTTTATCAACAGTCCCAAAGTGAATTAAAAAAACCGAGATAATTTGCCATTACTAATACTCTCTTAATTAGTAACAACGCTGGAAAATATCGGAATATTCAAAGCAAGGCAGCGATCATTTATAAGTGACAATAAAAAATACCAATTCATAACATAGAAGTACATTTGCTTGACTTAAAAATTAACTGGCTGAAACCCACAATTGATATTTGCCATTGATATTTATCATGAAAACAAACAAATATTTGATTTGCACAAAAGCTAACGAAAAAAACAGTATTACTTGATATCACGTAATTAAATAAATACACATGATTCTTATCAGAAACAAGTAGAGTAATATTAAAATCAAACAATTAAATTGATAATTGTTGCACCTATTTTACATAAAATATACTCGCAGTTTAGATAAACATCACCGTGATAATATTCGTCAACAGATAGCAAACATTGATCAACTAGGCGCAAGCAATAACGGGATAGCTGAATTGCATGTTGGTCGAAATACGCGTACATAGGAGATAAATAGGTAAGCCGGGGTCCAGCATGCACATGTACAAATAAATGGATAGGGGTTGGTGAACATGTCCGTACATTAGGGTAGAGTGGAGTGAGGTTGGTGAACATGTCCGTACATTGGGGTGGAGTGGAGAGGGGTTGGTGAACATGTCCGTACATTAAGGGTAGAGTGGAGAGGGGTTGGTGAACATCTGCGTACATTAGGGTGGAGTGGAGAGGGGTTGGTGAACATTAACGTACATTAAGGTTGACTGGCTGTCTTGCCAAATTACCGCATACTGGGTGTGACTGATGCAGCAATTGATTTAATTAATATTTAACTTTTTTACACAGTTAAAGTCAGAAAGACAAAACAAAAACTTTTCACATATAGCAATATGAAGTGGGTGACATAAAAAACTTATAACAAATAACGATTAATGACAGCGCAAGCAGTTTAGAAATAAAAGTGGAATACAATTATAAAACATAAAATTCAACCTGTCTTGAATTTTTAGAGAAGCAACAATTAGGAGTGCAGAACTGGTCCGTCAGAAGCAAACCAATAAATAATTATTTATATTTATTTGACACAATTATTGTCGAAATACATAGTTTTTTTTAAGAAAAACAAACTTTTTTTCTGGTTAGTTGACAAAAAAGTAAAGCGCATCTTTACCATGGTTATCGCAAAGTGTTTACTTTTTTCACGATTGACAAGACTTATTCATGCTAAAACTTTGAGTGATTATTAATGCAAATATGACGCAATGCACGTAGTTTTTGTAATAATAGTAACAAAAAACAGCAATAAATGAGCAACAATCATCAAGACGCAAACAAATGACGCTTATAGACAAAGTCTATTGTTTAATTGCAAAATAAAAACTGTCGATATAAAAACGAGGGTGTTAATTTAAATAAAATCTGCATTATTTTACAATAAACAGGCTTTACTGGAATAGCCCATTATCACTCAAATTTAATAGATTTTTATGCATTTAAAACTAGCATATTAACTATAAAGCACAGCAAAATAAGGCGCAAAATTAATAAATTCAATTTATCAAAACAATGAGTACATGTAGATATTAAATTACAACTTAAAAAAAACAATTAAGGCGATAGCAAGCGACTAAGAAAGAATGTGCAGTATTCTAGCGCTTATGCAATAAGATCATTCTGCACTGCACAGGTTAAAATAACAAAAAAAATTAACACTTGCCAACATGCAAATCTAACCTGAATATATAAATAAATAAAGCACATTATTACAGAGAGACGCTTGTGAAAATCACAAATTATGTGCATTATAAATTAGGCATTTGCAATTTGCAAAGCGAAAGCATCGCTTACTATAGTTTTTATTGGTATTTCGTAAATTAAATTTACTAAAACCTACTATTGACGATTCAGTAGCATCTTAAGAAAGTTTTTTACGTAATCCTAAAAATAGTTTGGTAATCTTTATTTTATTATTCTCAAACGCTGTTAAAAAATTATTAAATTTCATTTCAAAGTAAAAAAAGTCATCTTTATTTTCATTCACGCATTAGAATAATAAAAAAATCAATGATAATAAGCGCGAATGAGTTAAATTTATTCAATTTATCAATAATAGAAAAATCACTGCTGCTGATAATGATTTATTAGGGAATTATAAGCTGGCAGAATGTACACGGCGGTGCCTGGTGGACTAACCAAAGTTGGCTGCTGCTGCTGCTGCGGATTAACCATTGGCGACATGAACTGCTGCTGTGGCTGGAAATAAAACTGCGGCTGGCCTGGCTGTTGATAAATGAACTGGGCGGCGGCGGCGGCGGCGGCTGGCACTGCGTGCTGATGATGACTGGCCACCGTCATAGGTACTGGCTGATAATAGACACTGTACGAAGGAAAATAAGCGGCAGTTTGAGGAGGAAATACCGACTGTTGTTGCTGTTGCTGCTGCTGTTGCATTGTTGTCGGCGCTGCTGCTAGCTGAGGCATTTGATTAGCATTGAAATTCTGCTGCTGCTGCTGCAACAGTTTACGCGGGTGAAACTCTTCGGCGTTCGGGTTCAAAGCTTTCTGCTGCTGCTGCTGCTGTTGCTTTGGCGGATCAACTGACAGGTGAAAATTCTCTTGAAATTTTATAAGACTTTCTTTGACACTTTCTAGACTTTTGCGCTTCTCTTTCAACGCTTGCAAGTCTGCGCCGCCGCTGCTGCCGCTGCCAGATGAAGAGCTTCTGATACCACCGACACCACTGAGACTTCCTTCAGAATCCTTGGTGGCGTGAAAAGTAAAAAAATGATATAATAAACAATCCACTAATGCAAGAAAACTTTCAGTCACATGTTTTTTTAAGAATGATGCACGAGTTAATAGCTGCAAAAATAAATTAGACTTACTGTTGCTGCTTCTTGAAGACTATTTCCGTGAGCTGTCGCTAACTTTTCGTGATTATTGTGACTAAAATTTTTGATAGAATACAAATGAGATAAACTGGAAACTGCATTTTTTAGCTGCTAAAAATAAAATAGTTTTAAAGTACTTACTTGACATCATTAACAACTGGCTTGCTGTCTGTATTGGATGCGGACTGCATGATAGGTTTAAATAAGCCTTCAAACAATAATTATTTAAAGAATGGTAGACGGTGACGGACAGACTAAGTTTAACTGTCAAAGCCTGAAAATATACCGAAGCCTATAAGGCTTAAGCTGTCACACAGTTATTGATTTGAGCACAACTATTAGACCAGTACTGACTTAGGTTGACAGCTGAAAGTGATTTATTTATATAAATAAAATATTGTTTAATGTAACAATTAGACTTTGAACAAATAAAAACCTGTAATAATTATATTTTTATAACCATAGCATTCCTAATACCCTGCAATTTAATTTTTGTTACAATATTTATGTCAACTTCCATTCAAGAGTATTTGAAAATTAGATCTAAATGCATTTGCTTTAAAGGATTTTATGTTTCAATGCTTTTTTAATAAATAATCAATTACTGGTATTGTTTCCTAGTCTTCTAGACCAAAAATTCTACAATAGGAGAAATAGGTTATTCCCTTGATTTGAAGGTCATATACTCATAACCAATGCTTTTTCATGCTTGCCTGAGTCTTAGTGGGTAATCCACAAGCAGAGGACACTGCCTAAAAAGAATTGATGGCAAGTAAACATAGTATATATTGTGTTTTTAAAGGGGAAAATGCAGTTACTATAGATACAAACATGAGCAAAGCTAAATATATATCTCAAATGCAATAAAATAATGTTTAGTCAGTTTCTCCTTTTTCAAACCTATTAATAATGAAGATTTTTGTAGAAATTGTAATGGTCTCTGTAAATATTAATGCCATCATACAAAATTTTGAACAGGCACAAATAATTTGTTTAATTGTACATATAATAATGTGTTATTTGCTACTTTTTGTTAGAATAATATAGTACAATTCAAAAGTCTGCTTGAATGTATCACAATAATATAGTATTACAATACCAATAATATGAATGTATTATGCTATTTTTAACAAATGTGAATGAAAATTACTATAAACATAGGAGCTCTATCAGCCTAGAAAAGCATGATGTTTCTAGCCCCTAGCAAATAAAGATTTTTGTGAAAGCTAACATCTAAATTGGAGTGTTGCAAGCCAAGACTTATTTTTTCAAGCTAAGGCTCTAGGTGTATGAATGACTTGGAGATTGTTTGCAGATACCACACATTAGGTGCATAAAGTAGGAGTGAAACTAGAGTGAAAGCAGAGTAACAGTAGAGTAAAAATAGGGGAAAGGCCATGATCCTTTCTTTCATGGTATGCCTTTCAGACTGAAAGCACTGTGTTAAAATGCTACTAGGATTAATGCAGCAGTAGTATACAGAGCATAAATATAAATTATAGAGGCCATAATAGCTATAGGTAAAATATTATTTGTGATAGCAGCAATAGAGTTATTAGGAATATAGAAGAAAGCATTGTAACAAAATTATTACTAGAATATTGAATTTTTAGTTCTAACTATTAGTAGACTTTACAAAATATCTAGAAATAATTTCAAAAGCTGAAATTTTAGTCATTTTTTTTATTGTGATGATTAAATTAAAAAGTTCAAAAGTTTTGTAGCAAATATTTCCTAGAAAATAGACCAATGCAGAACACTAATTGTGGTAGTCAGGACTCCCACTCTTTTCTTTTGGGTTTGGTTGCTGCTCCTTTGTGTGACCTCATGAATCCCTGTGTGTGAGGGGCTCTGGGGTCTATTGTTATGCTGGTAGTCAAATCTTTGTTTCTTTTTCTACCCTGCTCTTTGAGTAATTTCACATGTGATTTTTTTCTGCTGTGCATGATCCTGCATATGAATCCTTGTGTTCTGTGTGATTAATTTTTGGTTTCCTTTGCTGTTTTTTCTATGTGCTATGCTGACCTTGCATTTGTTTCACATTGTTTTTCTTATTGGGCAAAATTAACAAAACATGATGAACTTATATTTGCATTATGTCCATTTTTCCTCTCATCATTAAAAAAAAATTGCTACTGAATTTGCTTTTATTCCTTACATTAATGAGTAGTGAGGACAAGCGTAAGGAATAAATGACTGTTCATAGTTCAGTTTGCATAGTTCTTAGTTAATCATTTACATAGTTCTTATGTGAACTTCTTTTTACTGCCCTTTATGGTTAGGTCAGATGCCGAATTGGTGCTTGTTTGCTTTCTTGATTTCTGGTGCTGGGGCTCACTTGACTGGGGAGTCTTTGTCTTTAGCAAGTTCTGGAACTTCTTCTGCAAGGTGTCTTGCTTCTTTGAAATTGCCTGCTCATCCTTCTTAGCAAATGCAGAGCTTCCTTGCAATTCTCAGCAGCTATCTGTGTCAGATATCGCAGCCAGTTTTCTTGCTTTGTCAGTTTTGCAAACTTCCAGCCAATGAATGCTGTGCAACCTTTGCTGCCTCTGTGGCCTGCTGGGTCTTTTGTTTTTTTTCTTCTTCAGCTTCTTGCTCCTTCTGCTATTGCTCCAGCTTCTTGTGGTAGTTACTTTGCGCTAAGTAGCCACGCTTGATAAGCAAGTCAGCAATTGTAAATGTAGCCACTGAGATACCTTGACTTGAAAGTGCTGACTTCAGCACTAACATGGCATGTAGCACTTCCTCCTGCAGGCAATTGCACTCATTGGTCAAATTTGACATCAGAAGCTTCAATAGGTGCTCCATGTCTACATTTCCATGAGGCAGGCAAATTAAAGAAAAAGCCATATTTCTGTTTCTTTGATTCTATTTCTATTTTCATTTTCTATTTTTCTATTTTCTACTTCTAGCAATACAAAAAGAAGAAGAAATACAGAGAACAGTTTTTTTAATACTTAATTTTTATTGTACTGTAACAAAAGGAGAAAATTAACAAACTTGATGGCCATAATGTTACAAAGTGTGCTCAAAAGTAAAATTTAAGCAGAATTTCACAGTTTTTTTTTCAATTTTTTGTGCATTTGAGCAGAAATTTTATATTTGCACACTTCTGTAAAATTTGCACAGGTGTGGCAGCACTGATGAGCATCCTTATCCTGTATGTTTTTCCCCCATCCCATTGAGACTTTCCTTATGCCTTCACATTTTTAGTGTTTGTGTTTGTTTTGCTCAATTGAGTCACTTGGTCTATTAAATGGTTTGTTGTTTGGCAAAAGTAAGATTTCTGAGCACTAATTGGCTATTACTTCATTTCTGGTTAAATTAAGCCTTATGTCTTACTATTAGCTCTTGTGTGAAGCAAAATCATTTGGAATAAAGATTCAAAGAACAGACTCAAAGCTAATTCTAATACTTAGCTATTAAGTTTTCTAACTTAAAAATGGACTGGTGCTGGCGTGGATCCAGGGGGGGCCAAGGGGGCCATGGCCCCCCCTCAGCTGTGGCAAAAAAAATATTGGAGTGGGTGGGCAGAGGGCCCCAGTGGCGCAACTAGAATTTTGTGAAGGGGGGGGGTGGACCCTGATGAGTTCAGTTTGAAGGGGGGGCAGTTCAAGTCCAGATGGCTTTTTTGTGAAAATTCACTTGGTCCCCCCATACTGCATTTTTCTTCCTTCTCTGAAAAGGGAGGCGGTTGCCCCCTGCCCGCCCCCCCCCCCTAGTTGCATTGCACCACTGAGGGCCCGAGTTCAGTTCAATACTCGAGAATTTTGCCTCATGAACTCTTAGTTATTATACCAGCTGACCAAACCAAATACATAATATTTTTGCTAGATAACTCTTAAGAATCACAAGAGCCTAAACTGAGTATTTTAGAGCCACAGCTAGTCTACTTGCTATTATTTGTTTGATCCCTTGGTCAAGTGCAAGGTCTCTGCAGAGCTTGGGCCCTGGGTCCAGGCTTGTTACTCAGTAAAACAACTGGATTGGAGGGGGTAGACAGGGCTGGGAGTGAGGGAGACAGGATTTAGTATTTTTATTGTGCACTAAAATGATCCGTAAAGACAGTCTCTTTGTACCTGTCTGAAAAGTCCGCCTGCAACTATACGGCATGAGTTTGGACCAGCCTGGATAGTGCATGTGTTATAGAAAAGCCCAGGCTAAAGCGCACTGTACATGCTGGAACAGTATAGGGGTCAGTTGGGACAACCAGGGTTGCTTTCACAATTTTCACAAAATTTCACTTCCTCGAAAGCACCTTCTTTTACTATCTCAAAATTTCACAATCCCAAAATTTTGAAATTCGAAAATCTAGCAATGTTGCTGCTTATTTGAGTTTTCTAGGCCTGAAAGAGTTGTAATCTAGTGGCTAGGGTGCCTGCCTCATCACCGGAAGGTCGTGAGTTCGAGACTTTGAGTCCTAGGAGACAATTTATGCTCTTAAGCAAGGCACTTAATCCCGCATTGCTTCAGTCCACCTAGCTGAGATCGGGTACCAGTTTGAGTTGGGTAAATTTAGTGTGGGTACTGCGGCCCCTCTAGTCTGTCAGGCTAAAAGCTATACACAGCCCTCGGATATGCCGCGCAACTAGCTGCAGCTGTGCTGTGGGCTGTACATCTGGTTGAAAGGTCAGGTGTCTAAATTTGTTTTATTCATTTTTTAGGAAGTGAAATTTCAAGATAGTGATACCCCTTTGAGACTGTATCCATTTTGGTCACAGTGGTCATGCCATGCGGGAAATTGGGTTCTTCGCCTTCCCCTAAACTGGACCCTTCTGGCACCGCTCTGCGGACTGCTTGCCTCCCTGAATCCTATAGCCCACCCTATAGGCCAAATTCCCCAGCCTGAGCTTGAGTTTGCTCCTGACTCCATGCCTTGGGAGGGGAGGTAGGCAGTGGGGGCTTGCCCTATTGCTAAAACCCTTTAATAGGCTCCCAAATAAACCTTGTTCAGTAGTTAGTCGCGGCCATCTCGAGGCTTGCCTCCTGGTAGCTCTGGCCTGGGGTAGAGTGCCTTGGCATTGACTCCCTTATTCACCTTTAGCCAAAAATGATTAAGTAAAAGGGACATTTCATAACACTGAAATTTCACAACGCTGAAAAGTATAGCCAGAGGTTAGCTGGCATTGTAATGTTTCAGTGTTATGAAGTTTTGGTGTTATGAAGTTTTGGTGTTGTGAAAGAAAGTGCTTTTTGGCATTATCAAATTTTGGTGTTATGATAGCAAAATATCCTTGTGGCTAACTAAACTTAAAGAACCTCTTTTTACACTTTAACTTCAAAATTGTGTTTTAAACTTCAAAAATCCACAAATCAGAAAGCATTCTTGGAAAAAGTTAAAGTTGGCTTGGCCCCCCTCTCAAGAAATTCCTGGATCCGCACCTGGACTAGTAGCAACCTAAATTATACTGAGACAAGGAGTCAGCTAAGCAAATTTTATTCTAATTCAACATTGAAAGGAAATTGCTTGCAATATACTATACTAATTAAATTGCCTTAATTATATAAGACACTTATCAGAATGCTTGAGCCTATTATACCATTTTGGCTAAGTTTCAAAATCCTAACAGAATCCTAAGTTGATACTAACCAATATGTGGAATAGTGCGGAATGATAAGGATTAGGAATTTTCTTAAAAAATGCTTCATTTTAAGAAGCTCAAATTTTATCTTCTAGTAAATAGTAAAGAGCTTATTAAAATAAATGGTAAAGACTAAAAGAGATTATTTAAATCATCAATTTGATAAGTTTTTGATTGGTTTCTATTGGTGTAAGCAAATTAAGGTTCCAGTATTGGAACTGTAAGTAACCACTACCAAATCATTCGAATACAACTTGTTACAAAATATAAATAGGCCTAGGCCTAGCTTAATTTTAGTATTAAAAAGCAGAATATATATTGATACCAATACGGATGTCTATTTATGTTGTGCATAAAATTTCCTTAAAACAAATTTTGCTGATGGGGTCAGCAAAGGCTACGCCTACGCAGGCATTTTCGGTGTAAATCGAAAATCTCGAACAGCGATTTGTATTTTCTAAGAAAACATTACCAGATTTGTAATTAATAATGCACTTAAATAAAATATGTACTAGTAGGCAAGGATTTTACGGGTTTAATCGCTTTTTGACAGTATTAGCTGCATTTATTGAACTATGAATCTAAATTGATGAATATACTGTTTAAGTGTATTTTTTATTTCAGGAAGTTTTACTAGAATATTAATCAGGATATAACTCGAATTTTTTCTCACAGACAGTGGCGTAGCTAGGGGAGGGATACGGGGATATCCCCCAAGCGGCAGAAAAAATTGTGGGAGAGTTGAAAGGGGTAGTATTACCATTGAAATACAGTCAATTTTTTTCTCTTCCGTAGCTATTTTTTTATTTTTCGTTCAGCTTATTTATCCCCTATCGAAAATTCATAGCTATGCCACTGCTCCCAGAAGTGGCCATTAATTAAAAAGCTCAGTCGGAACGTTACAGGGTTTTACTGCGTGTGTACTGGACGTACAAGGATGTGATGTTCAATTTCAGAATTAGTTGTTTTAAAAGCTCAGCTTAGACCAGCTATGACATTATTGCACTGCATTAAGTGTCAATATATCATGGGCGACGCAGGGCTTCTCTGTGAAGACCTAAGCGCCGGGTGGACTCGATCTCTCGTACAGCATAGCGGACAAGCAGAAGGCCGCGCAGGAGATGGAGAGCTTATTAGGACCGAGCCTGCGGTACGAAAGTTGGGGCTGTGCCTCCTTGTCTGCTATGCTACTTCGGGTCGGCATCCCCCGGCTTCGGGGTCGTTGAAATGCCTGATCTTCGCGAATAACTATTGCACACACGTGAGCACCCGTACGATGAAGCTCATGTCTTTTATGGGCAGCTATATATTTATTGGCGCATGTAAATCTACATGTACATGTAAATTGTAAAGGGATATGTATGCGTAAAGAGTCGGTGAACACTATTTTAATTCTGCAAGTCACCGGAAATTCTCGCAACTTTCGAGGGATGCGATTAGTGGAGGCTGTGGAACGTGTGCCTTTGTAACTGTGCTGGGCGTCAAGCATGGAGGCGAGTACGTAGATGCCATCGATGCAGTCCGAGCCACCGCTGAACAAGCAGTCCCGCAAATCCGATCGGCTCACCGTCCAGGCAGCTGTGGCAAGAAGATCCTGCAATCAATAAACGCAGCGAGGCTCGATCCGCATCCGTGGCCAACCAACTAACGAGGTGGAAGCCCCCTTGGAATCTGTCCACCTACAGCGACAACAAGCCGCTGTCTGACATTGTTGTGGCCGTCTCTACGACTGGTCCTGGTGCCAGAAGAAGCGTGGCCTTGTCCGCTATCGACACTCTAATATGGGGCGGAAGAGACGCTTCCAACTGAAACCGGGAGCCGACACTGCGATGATGGGCGCAGGCCCCTGCTGCCCGACAGTCTGATGCTGCATGCTGCCGGAGACGCCGTTGCCGACAGAGGAGAGTTTCAGCGTTGCACCATGCAGTAAGTCCAGACGACGAATTGGCTCGGTCGGAAGTCACAAGATGGCGCAACGTGACACGCTTGTCATCCTTGGAGTCTTGAACGCATTTCCGCATAGGTCCGAGCGATAGCTCTGTAGGTCGGCTGCAAAATGCTTAGTCCGGACGAGGTGCTAATTTTAGCACTGCACATTCGCTGCTTGATCACTAAGTTCGCCAGAGTGTTGAGCTGCGTGCGTTTAGGTGAGGGTGCGCCAGACGAATCGACTATTTCCCGCATTTTTGCTAGCGAGCAACAACAAGGCTCGAGGAGCATCAAGGCAAGTGTCTGCAGTCCTGTTCTGCAAGGCCCCTGCTGTGCTACCCCTGTACTTGCAATCTGAACAGAACGGGTTTCGGCCCCATCGCGGCACAGGGCCCAATCGCAGAACCCCTGTCTCTTGGGCGAGACATCGAGAGGCGGCACGGATTCACAGCACCAGTCGATCCTGATTGTCAGATTTATCCGGTTATGGCGATATACATGCAGTACCACGACACGACCAATGCTGGTTCGACACCAGATGGCCCCCCGTCGGACCTTCTTCGAGACCTTCTCCGGGGTGCTCCAGCGAAATACGCTGGCGACGTTCCTGTCCATTCTGGTTTTGGATTGGGTGCTACAGACTGCTCCGCCTAGCTACCAAACCACACGACTGCTTTTTGGTGCGTCAACCGGAGAGGTGACTATAAGCGGCTACGCCGATGATCTTGCATCGCTGTCATCAACCGTCGAGCCTTTGATGTTTCTTGCTTGACATCTTTGCTGCTGCGACCTGCTAAAAGTCTAAACAGCTCTCTCCTAGTCATATATAAGCAATCGTGCCAGCGATATGCTACTTACAGTAACGGGCCGGAAAAATTACTTATTTTTGGAAAAAAAGTAAATCACAGTTAAAAAATTAAAACAGTCATTTAATCTCCCTTTAATCAGTTCGTGATGAATTGCATTAATGCCTTTATTGTTATTAATTTATTCAACAAATTTTAAGTGAAAAATAAAAAGTTTTATACTTTTTTTCAAATGCGTCACGTCTAAATTCTCCATTTATAACAAATTAATGAAACCATAAGTTCATTCTGTAGTTTATAAAGTCGCGGAAAGTCTGCCATATTGCACTTTATGCTTCGCTTGGATTTGTGGAATTGCATTAATCAGCTTCACGATTTGCATTTAATTTAACTCTATTGAGACCGTTGATCAAAGGCAAGGTGCAGGTAACTCGCATTCAGAATCAGCTAATGAGTCGTTAGATTGGTTTGAAATGGGATTTTCGAGTACGGATTGCGAATGCCCACCTAAACTCAGATTTTTGAATAATTATATTTATTCACTTATTTTATTACTTATGCACGTATTACTATAACAGCAACATGATGGGATGAAAAAAACGACTGCAGTAAAACAAAATTATTTTCTCATAATTTGTTCGAATTTGTTATCCGTGGAAAGCGTCCTCAGTTCGTGATGATAATTAATTTTAAACTTGTGTTAAAGAAAGCGCTGATATGTTGGATACAAAGAATAGTTAAAAAATCTATTATACAAGCAATATTGTATGACGATTTTAGCTTCTTTTGCAAGTAAACACTGCATGGAATTTTTACGCAGAAAATCAAGCCATGTAAGCAACTGCAGGACTCAGATTCGAGGACACGCCCTTTATCTGTCGCATGATTTACAAAGTTAAACTTCTTAAATACAAAAAAGAAACTATGATCGAATGCCTTGATCTGGTCTGGATCAAGATTATAACCACGCATATTCCAAAGTAAACATGTAGATGAGCACATTTTACTTAGAAAAGTGAAATAATAAGTGACAAAGGATCGAAAGATTCGTCTACTTCAGTATGTGACTATGTACTCAATTTTTGTCAAATAATTCAAATCTTTAAATTGGATGGAAAAAACATCTCCTAATTTCTAGAAAAAACTGCATTGTATAATTCCTCGAAATAGGATTCTATAATTTCTCGAAAAAGGATTGCCTAATACCGCGAAATAACATTGTCTAATTCCTCGAAACAACATTGTCTAATTCCTCGAAACAACATTTTCTAATTCCTCGAAACAACATTGCCTAATACCTCGAAATAACATTTTCTAATTCCTCGAAACAACATTGTCTAATTCCTCGAAACAACATTGTCTAATTCCTCGAAACAACATTGTCTAATTCCTCGAAAAAACATTTTATGATTCCTCGAAAAAGGATTGCCTAATACCTCGAAATAACATTGTCTAATTCCTCGAAACAACATTGTCTAATTCCTCGAAACAACATTTTCTAATTCCTCGAAACAACATTGTCTAATTCCTCGAAACAACATTGTCTAATTCCTCGAAACAACATTGTCTAATTCCTCGAAAAAACATTTTATGGTTCCTCGAAAGAGGATTGCCTAATTCCTCGAAACAACATTGTCGGATTCCTTGTTATTGACACTATTTTCACACCATTCAGTCAGTCAGTCACATTATTAGAACGGGAAAAACTACAAATTTTACGAGACACAAAAGAGCGAGATTCAGTCACTTAAAAAGGAAACCAACTGCTATATATCCATTTCACCCGACGCACAGGCCTCACTGACTAAATTAGGAAACGGTTTAAGTGCAGGAAGAGCCTTCATAATTGCCTCGCTATATAGTTGCTAATTGAGTTGCTGAACTTAAATGGCATTTACAAAATCGAAACTCCGCTCGTTAAGTCAGAAAAGAATTCTTGCAAGCCTGATTAGATTATGCCATCTAATAGCCTAGTTTTCATTTTTTTTCTCTAACAGAAAATTTCTCTTTGAAGTCGAATGAAGGTTATAGCCAGCTTTGTAAAAGGTTAAGCTTCGGAAAATACGAGATGGCTAAAAAACTGAAACTGATCAACATTCGGTTAAAAAACAAATTACTGATTTTAATAAATTCACGCGTGCACTCAAGCTCTTAATTACAGCATTAAAAAGAATTTCTTCCTTTTTTTAGTTTTTGAATCGACTTGTTAAACATGTCTCTGACGAATTACCCAAGAGAATTACTCTTTGCCTGCATGCAGGAGATGCGCACTCCCCTATACGCACCCTAAGCAATGCCAGTAAATCCAGGGGAGTGAAAAAAAATCAGGAAAATCGAACAAATGAACGAAAGAGACAGCGCTTGAATTAAGGAAAATCCCGAATCTCCGAATC
This sequence comes from Macrostomum cliftonense, assembly GCA_950096795.1. Classification (NCBI taxonomy): domain Eukaryota; kingdom Metazoa; phylum Platyhelminthes; family Macrostomidae; genus Macrostomum; species Macrostomum cliftonense. Next base: position 45,428 of record CATNEM010000152.1, read on the forward strand.
TTCGGGCCTGAATGATTATTAGCGGTGTTAATTATTTAGGAGGGCAAAGCCACGAGCTAGAGCTAGGTAGAGCAAGACTCTATCTTCTCACTGTAATTATACGTTCCTGGTGGACCAAGGCATCTGCAATTATAATATTTCATTCATATTAAAACCAGCGCTCTATTATGAAAATGTTACTAATTATTGTAAAGAAGTGCGGAATAATACGATAGACCCTGACGCAAAAGAGTCTGTATTTAAATATTAATGTGCCAAGAGTGACTCAACCATACTAGCTAGTATTGAAAAAAAAATAAGTCAAAAGGACTTTTTTAAAAAAACTGCGTCGGTACTCGAAATTCACTCGTAACACTAAAGACAGATAAAATAGCTTATTGTAATATAAAGATCACCTGCCGAATAAAAGAGAATATTTATTGGACACTAATGGCACACCTTTAGCATCGAGGAGTACATCTATTTATAGACGCTGACGTCACACATTTAGCATCGAGGAGTACATCTATTTACAGACACTGACGTCACACCTGTAGCATCGAGAAGTACATCTATTTATAGATGCTGACGTCACACATTTAGCATCGAGAAGTACATCTATTTACAAACACTGAGATCACACCTGTAGCATCGAGGAGTACATCTATTTATAGACACTAACGTCACACCTTTAGCATCGAGGAGTACATCCATTTACAAACACTGACATCACACCTGTAGCATCAAGGAGTACATCTATTTATAGACACTGACGTCACACCTGTAGCATCGAGAAGTACATCTATTTATAGATGCTGACGTCACACATTTAGCATCGAGAAGTACATCTATTTACAAACACTGAGATCACACCTGTAGCATCGAGGAGTACATCTATTTATAGACACTAACGTCACACCTTTAGCATCGAGGAGTACATCCATTTACAAACACTGACATCACACCTGTAGCATCGAGGAGTACATCTATTTATAGACACTGATGTCACGCCTGTAACATCGAGAAGTACATGTATTTTTAGACACTGACGTCACACCTTTAGCATCTAGGAGTACATCTTGTTATAGACACTTAAATCAAACGTGCATCCATCAAGGGGATAAACAATTTAGTTACTGATGTCACAACTGTACGTATTCCCACAGGTATATATACACTGCCTTCAATTTTCGCAAAAAATTTAAATACTTTACTAAATACTATATAAAAAAGTAACTCGGTGAAAATTAATGCTACTACTTTTATGTATTACAGAAAACCTTACAAAAAAGGCAGAAAGAAGTTCATAGTTTATTACAGCGATTTATTTAGAAAAAAATTAGTGCTGTTCTGCAGTTACATGCACTTAGTTCGCTCTACATGTACTTAGCTAGAAGCGTCAGTGAACCTGGCAAAATGCTGTCAACTTTGTTTTGAAAATAGATTCGTGCTAAACCTGTTTGGATGACGCAAGGGGTGCTGCTTTTCAAGTAAATAAAACTGCGAGGTTTTATACTGGCGCCGATCATATAAAAACTAAAAAACAACAACAACTTGTTGAAAATAACAACAAAAAACAAGCAAAACAACTCGAACTAACCGACATTAATCAAAAAACTAATCAAAACGCAATGACGGTACCGGGAATAGGCGAATCTCTCGTGAAGAAGCAAACAAGAAGCCATACAAAAATATCGTCAATCTTTCAATCTAGTAGCTATTTGACTTCAAAACGAAAAGTTGAATTCAAGAATTATTGACAAAACTGTGCAAGAGTGCAGGAGTGACAGGACAAGTCATTGCATTTCACTGACAGAATTTTTGTGTCTAACAATATATCGGTCGTTTAGGAACTAAATTCATTTTTGCATCCATTGTCTTGTAAAATGTAAATTTAAAAGTTGATGGGCACTGCCAGTGACAGCTTAGTAAAGTAAGCGTACCCTGATCCTTCTGCTAACAACAAAATCGTTTATCGAAAAAGTTTCTCACGGTCTACGCTCGTAAAAACAATTCCCCGCTTTCGAGAATTCACATAGACCATATAATTCCCCGCTATTGAGAACTCACACAAGAGACAATTCTCCGATACTAAGAATTCACACACAGATAATTCCCCGCTATAGAGAATTCACACACACACACACACACACACCAGATAATTCCCCGCTATTGAGAATTCACACACACACACACACACACACACCAGATAATTCCCCGCTATTGAGAATTCACACACACACACACACACACCAGATAATTCCCCGCTATTGAGAATTCACACACACACACACACACACACACACCAGATAATTCCCCGCTATTGAGAATTCACACACACACACACACACACCAGATAATTCCCAGCTATTAGGCATTCGCACACACACCAGATATTTCCCCGCTCTTGAGAATTCACACACACCAAACATTTCCCCTCTATTAAGAATTCACACACACCAGATAATTCCCCGCTATCAAGAATTCACACACACAAGATAATTCCCCGCTATTAAGAATTCACACACACCAGATAATTCCCCGCTCTTGAGAATTCACACACACCAGATAATTCCCCGCTCTTGAGAATTCACACACACCAGATAATTCCCCGCTCTTGAGAATTCACACACACCAGATAATTCCCCGCTCTTGAGAATTCACACACACCAGATATTTCCCCGCTCTTGAGAATTCACACACACCAGACATTTCCCCGCTATCAAGAATTCACACACACCAGATAATTCCCCGCTATCAAGAATTCACACACACCAGATAATTCCCCGCTATTAAGAATTCACACACACCAGATAATTCCCCGCTCTTGAGAATTCACACACACCAGATAATTCCCCGCTATCAAGAATTCACACACCAGATAATTCCCCGCTCTTGATAATTCACACGCACCAGATAATTCCCCGCTCTTGAGAATTCACACACACCAGATAATTCCCCGCTCTTGATAATTCACACACACACACACACACATATCAGATAATTCCCCTCCGCTGAGAATCCCCAAGTCTGTAGAGCTCGATAACACAGAAGAAAAAGTAATCAAACAGAAGTCTCGTACACAAGACAGACCGGCTCCACTCCGGTAGTTGGACTTGGACAGGGACTGGGACTGGGACTGGGACTAGGCAGTCCCAAACAGCTGGACCGTCTCGAACGCGGCGGCAAGAGGCACCTCTTAGCCGGCTGCTGCTGTTGAACTTGCGATTCCGCCTGGGTCTTCTGCTGCAGCCGTTGCTGTTGCTGCTTCTGGTGCTGCTGCTGCTGCTGCTGCTTCGGCTGCTGTCCGCAGTCCTGACTCAGCGGCAAGCTGAACCTCACGAGCCTCGGCCTACGCCGCCACCTTCGCCGCCGATACCAGCAGCAGAAGTTAACCAGACATTCCCGCGATCGGCAAACAAACCTCCGGCCAAAATCCGTGGTACAAGCCAGCAATAGAAAGTTGAACAGCGAGTCCAATTCCACCAGAGTATTGACAATCAGCTCCGTTAGCGGCGCCTTGTCCTCAACAAAGCCGCACAGATCTGTTGGACTCTCCAGGATCAGGCAGCTAACCGACAGGGCCACAATAATTTGGATGGCCTGTCGTTCACGACGGGTCTGCCGTCGGCTGAGTCGGATTTCGGTCGGCTGACGGGGCCGCCGGGACTGGACGAGGCGATTTCTGGTGGCGGAGGCGCGACGCAGCACCCAGACTGTGATGCTGGTGGCGATGAATATCAGCACGATGGGTAGCAGGCCCTGGCGTGAGCGTTTCAATGGCAAAGGTTTTATTAACCTTCTTCTGTAACATTTTTTCCGTAGCTTTTTTCTGATTATTGAAAAGTACATAAGCTTCATCTAATTAGTATAGGGACTAGTCATTTTTCTACCCCCAATTCTCGAATCCTCTGGTTTTCAGAAGAAACAGGTCTTTTTTTTCATCCGCCGATACCAACAAATAAAATTAGAAGTTCGCACTCGCTCAACCTGAGGTAAAAAAGGGGGCAAATCTAACATTTAGTGTACTGCGTACTTTTTCTTCTTGAGCCCCCTCAGGCGAAACCCCCCTTAGGCTCACCTGAAACGCGTAGAACACAATCTCAATAGCTCGAGCCTGGCCAGAACTGAAATACCTAATCCGCAACTGATAATCCTGCGCCATCACCATGGCAACGCTTAAAGTCAATGCGACGCAACCTATACCAGTTTCCATGACAACTAGATAGGCCGGACGGAATGCGGTGCCGCGGCGAGTTGTGAAAGGCCGGAAGACGGCTTCAACGCGCGACCAGGACACGAGGCACATGGTCCAGTTGCGCAGGCACAGGGCGGCCCGGAGAGCGCACAGGAGAACTAGCACAGGTGTAGGCGCGTCGCTAGTCGATTGTTGAACAGACAGAGCTGCCGGCAGGTAGGACGCGATGACGCAACTGTGGAACATTAGTTCGAACAGCGACATGGCCACTAGAAGGCGCCGGAGCACGGGATGTACGCTACGGCCTCGGCGAAGAAAATGTACAAATGCCAGCACTGATAAGCAGCAATTGATGCCGGAGAGTGGCAGGTAAAAGTGCGGCTCCAGAGGGTGCATCAGCCGACTGCCAGACAACAGAACATCCGTCTGGTTGAAGTGGCTGGCATTGTCTTGTTGATTGTCATCGTTGGTTAAGTTGCCAGCCCTAATAGCTGGGGAATAATCCATAGCTCCGCTGGGATTAGAAATTGCTCACGCAAGATAGGGAGAAAAAAACACGAGAGGTTGCAGGGAAATCTTTCCCCGGTATATATTCCCATGGAACGGCAAGGTGGAACGGCCGGGGACAGGCGGGGCCAATGCGCTGTGAAATTGGATTATCCCCAACTCGGAGTAGCACGGGATTTTTGGGGGAAGTGACTTTCTCAGAGGGGAAGAGCATTAGTACCTTGCCATATGTAGCTAAAAGGAGGCGAAGAGGGTATTTCAAAAAAAGGGAATCCCACTCTAAGATAGCATGCTAGGATAAAAAATTTTTTGGGGATTCATGGGTTCGAGTTCGCCAGCTTGCTGTCCGATGTACTGAAGTTGCTTTCGTCTAGTCGGTATTAGGAATTTAGGTAGAATACTGAAATGCTTAACAGACATCTGACAAGGGATTAAACTTATCAGATCAGTCAGTGAATAAGGTTTCCAATAATATTACTTTGGTGTTAGCGACTTTTCTTTTCGTATTAAAATTTTTGGTGTGACGTCTCAAAAAAATTCGGTCACAGGTGACAAAGCGCAAATAAAGACAGCTATATTATTTTTTAATTTCTTGGAATCTTACGTTCATATAAAAAAGTAGAGAATCTTCAGATTGTCACAGGTTGAATCCTTGGATACTAGCGTACTTTCAGAGTGAATCCTCAGATGTTTTCAGAGCGAATCTTCAGATTTTTTCAGAGTGAATCTTCAGGTGCTTTCGGAGTGAATCTTCAGATGTTTTCAGAGCGAATCTTCAGATTTTTTCAGAGTGAATCTTCAGGTGCTTTCGGAGTGAATCTTCAGATGCTTTCAGAGTGAATCTTTAGATGCTTTCAGAGTGAATCTTCAGATGCTATTTAGAGTGAATCTTAAGGTGCTTTCAGAGTGAATCTTCATGTGCTTTTGGAGTGAATCTTCAGATGCTATTTGGAGTGAATCTTCAGGTGCTTTTATAGTGAATCTTTAGATGCTTTCAGAGTGAATCTTCAGATGCTATTTAGAGTGAATCTTAAGGTGCTTTCAGAGTGAATCTTCGTGTGCTTTTGGAGTGAATCTTCAGATGCTTTCAGAGTGAATCTTCAGATGCTTTCAGAGTGAATCTTCAGATGCTTTCAGAGTGAATCTTCAGGAGCTTTCAGAGTGAATCTTCAGATGCTTTCAGAGTGAATCTTCAGGTGCTTTTGGAGTGAATCTTCAGGTGCTTTCGGAGTGAATCTTCAGATGTTTTCAGAGCGAATCTTCAGATTTTTTCAGAGTGAATCTTCAGGTGCTTTCGGAGTGAATCTTCAGATGCTTTCAGAGTGAATCTTTAGATGCTTTCAGAGTGAATCTTCAGATGCTATTTAGAGTGAATCTTAAGGTGCTTTCAGAGTGAATCTTCATGTGCTTTTGGAGTGAATCTTCAGATGCTATTTGGGGTGAATCTTCAGGTGCTTTTATAGTGAATCTTTAGATGCTTTCAGAGTGAATCTTCAGATGCTATTTAGAGTGAATCTTAAGGTGCTTTCAGAGTGAATCTTCGTGTGCTTTTGGAGTGAATCTTCAGATGCTTTCAGAGTGAATCTTCAGATGCTTTCAGAGTGAATCTTCAGGAGCTTTCAGAGTGAATCTTTAGATGCTTTCAGAGTGAATCTTTAGATGCTTTCAGAGTGAATCTTCAGATGCTATTTAGAGTGAATCTTAAGGTGCTTTCAGAGTGAATCTTCATGTGCTTTTGGAGTGAATCTTCAGATGCTATTTGGAGTGAATCTTCAGGTGCTTTTATAGTGAATCTTTAGATGCTTTCAGAGTGAATCTTCAGATGCTATTTAGAGTGAATCTTAAGGTGCTTTCAGAGTGAATCTTCGTGTGCTTTTGGAGTGAATCTTCAGATGCTTTCAGAGTGAATCTTCAAATGCTTTCAGAGTGAATCTTCAGGTGCTTTCGGAGTGAATCTTCAGGAGCTTTCAGAGTGAATCTTCAGATGCTTTCAGAGTGAATCTTCAGGTGCTTTCGGAGGGAATCTTCAGACGTTTTCAGAGTGAATCTTCAGATGCTTTCAGAGTGAATCTTCAGATGCTTTCAGAGTGAATCTTCAGATGCTTTCAGAGTGAATCTTCAGGAGCTTTTGGAGTGAATCTTCAGATGCTTTCAGAGCGAATCTTCAGATTTTTTCAGAGTGAATCTTCAGGTGCTTTCGGAGTGAATCTTCAGATGCTTTCAGAGTGAATCTTTAGATGCTTTCAGAGTGAATCTTCAGATGCTATTTAGAGTGAATCTTAAGGTGCTTTCAGAGTGAATCTTCATGTGCTTTTGGAGTGAATCTTCAGATGCTATTTGGGGTGAATCTTCAGGTGCTTTTATAGTGAATCTTTAGATGCTTTCAGAGTGAATCTTCAGATGCTATTTAGAGTGAATCTTAAGGTGCTTTCAGAGTGAATCTTCGTGTGCTTTTGGAGTGAATCTTCAGATGCTTTCAGAGTGAATCTTCAGATGCTTTCAGAGTGAATCTTCAGGAGCTTTCAGAGTGAATCTTCAGATGCTTTCAGAGTGAATCTTCAGGTGCTTTCGGAGGGAATCTTCAGACGTTTTCAGAGTGAATCTTCAGATGCTTTCAGAGTGAATCTTCAGATGCTTTCAGAGTGAATCTTCAGATGCTTTCAGAGTGAATCTTCAGGAGCTTTTGGAGTGAATCTTCAGATGCTTTCAGAGCGAATCTTCAGATTTTTTCAGAGTAAATCTTCAGGTACTTTCGGAGTGAATCTTCAGATGCTATTTGGAGTGAATCTTCAGGTGCTTTTATAGTGAATCTTTAGATGCTTTCAGAGTGAATCTTCAGATGCTATTTAGAGTGAATCTTAAGGTGCTTTCAGAGTGAATCTTCGTGTGCTTTTGGAGTGAATCTTCAGATGCTTTCAGAGTGAATCTTCAGATGCTTTCAGAGTGAATCTTCAGGTGCTTTCGGAGTGAATCTTCAGGAGCTTTCAGAGTGAATCTTCAGATGCTTTCAGAGTGAATCTTCAGGTGCTTTCGGAGGGAATCTTCAGACGTTTTCAGAGTGAATCTTCAGATGCTTTCAGAGTGAATCTTCAGATGCTTTCAGAGTGAATCTTCAGATGCTTTCAGAGTGAATCTTCAGGAGCTTTTGGAGTGAATCTTCAGATGCTTTCAGAGCGAATCTTCAGATTTTTTCAGAGTGAATCTTCAGGTGCTTTCGGAGTGAATCTTCAGATGCTTTCAGAGTGAATCTTTAGATGCTTTCAGAGTGAATCTTCAGATGCTATTTAGAGTGAATCTTAAGGTGCTTTCAGAGTGAATCTTCATGTGCTTTTGGAGTGAATCTTCAGATGCTATTTGGGGTGAATCTTCAGGTGCTTTTATAGTGAATCTTTAGATGCTTTCAGAGTGAATCTTCAGATGCTATTTAGAGTGAATCTTAAGGTGCTTTCAGAGTGAATCTTCGTGTGCTTTTGGAGTGAATCTTCAGATGCTTTCAGAGTGAATCTTCAGATGCTTTCAGAGTGAATCTTCAGGAGCTTTCAGAGTGAATCTTCAGATGCTTTCAGAGTGAATCTTCAGGTGCTTTCGGAGGGAATCTTCAGACGTTTTCAGAGTGAATCTTCAGATGCTTTCAGAGTGAATCTTCAGATGCTTTCGGAGTGAATCTTCAGGAGCTTTTGGAGTGAATCTTCAGATGCTTTCAGAGCGAATCTTCAGATTTTTTCAGAGTAAATCTTCAGGTACTTTCGGAGTGAATCTTCAGATGCTATTTGGAGTGAATCTTCAGGTGCTTTTATAGTGAATCTTTAGATGCTTTCAGAGTGAATCTTCAGATGCTATTTAGAGTGAATCTTAAGGTGCTTTCAGAGTGAATCTTCGTGTGCTTTTGGAGTGAATCTTCAGATGCTTTCAGAGTGAATCTTCAGATGCTTTCAGAGTGAATCTTCAGATGCTTTCAGAGTGAATCTTCAGGAGCTTTCAGAGTGAATCTTCAGATGCTTTCAGAGTGAATCTTCAGGTGCTTTCGGAGGGAATCTTCAGACGTTTTCAGAGTGAATCTTCAGATGCTTTCAGAGTGAATCTTCAGATGCTTTCAGAGTGAATCTTCAGATGCTTTCAGAGTGAATCTTCAGGAGCTTTTGGAGTGAATCTTCAGATGCTTTCAGAGCGAATCTTCAGATTTTTTCAGAGTGAATCTTCAGGTACTTTCGGAGTGAATCTTCAGATGCTATTTGGAGTGAATCTTCAGGTGCTTTTATAGTGAATCTTTAGATGCTTTCAGAGTGAATATTCAGATGCTTTTAGAGTGAATCTTAAGGTGCTTTTGGAGGGAATCTTCAGGTGCTTTCGGAGGGAATATTCAGATGCTTTCAGAGTGAATCTTCAGATGCTTTCAGAGTGAATCTTCAGGTGCTTTTGGAGTGAATCTTCAGATGCTTTCAGAGCGAATCTTCAGATTTTTTCAGAGTGAATCTTCAGGTACTTTCGGAGTGAATCTTCAGATGCTATTTGGAGTGAATCTTCAGGTGCTTTTATAGTGAATCTTTAGATGCTTTCAGAGTGAATATTCAGATGCTTTTAGAGTGAATCTTAAGGTGCTTTTGGAGGGAATCTTCAGGTGCTTTCGGAGGGAATCTTCAGATGCTTTCAGAGTGAATCTTCAGATGCTTTCAGAGTGAAACTTCAGGTGCTTTTGGAGTGAATCTTCAGATGCTTTCAGAGCGAATCTTCAGATTTTTTCAGAGTGAATCTTAAGGTGCTTTTGGAGGGAATCTTCAGGTGCTTTCGGAGGGAATCTTCAGATGCTTTCAGAGTGAATCTTAAGGTGCTTTCGGAGTGAATCTTCAGATGCTTTCGGAGTGAATCTTCAGATACTTCTGGAGTGAATCATTAGATGTACATGTAGTATAAGAGCAAAAACACAGTGGTAGCAGTGCAAACAGACTAACAGGTGAATAATTAGTGGTGGAACCTGTATGGCTAAAGTGCCAATAGTTTTCGATGCGCCAGTCATGAAACGATGACCTTTGAGATCAGATGAAAATGGAGCGACAATCTTGACTAAGATAAGTCAAAGAGACGAGCCAATGTGATTGAGTTTATCCGGCAAAAAGCAAAAGGCTATCAGTTTTCTTGTCGCTCGCTGCCTGCCTTTTCAGCTTAAAAAGGAGTAAACCACCATCATTTTTTGCTAGTTCCGTGTTCGAATGTAATCGATACTAGATAGATAATATCAAGCTGCAAGCAGAGATGCAACTATTAATCGTCAAGAAAATAGTCCAAGATTTTTAAGGAGAAATACTCACTTCCCTGAGTAGTGGAAATTAAGCCTTAGATTGACACTGTTCTCGAGAATCATTTAAATGCTCACTTGAGAAAAGGCTAATACACCACTTCCTACACTCAATTCTTTAGGATACACGTATCAACTCGATTTGAGAATCGCCTCTATTATTAATTAGGAATTGCCCATACACTCCCTTAAAAATCGCCCCTACAATCAATAGAGAATCGCCCCTACACTCAATTGAGAATCGCCTCTACACTCCATTGAGAATCGCCTCATAATCCATTGAGAATCGCCTCTACACTTTAATAAGAATCGCCGTACACTGCATTTAGAATCGCCTCTACACTCCACTGAGAATCGCCTCTACACTCCATTTAGAATCGCCCCTACAATCAATAGAGAATCGCCCCTACACTCAATTGAGAATCGCCTCTACACTCCATTGAGAATCGCCTCATAATCCATTGAGAATCGCCTCTACACTTTAATAAGAATCGCCGTATACTGCATTTAGAATCGCCTCTACACTCCACTGAGAATCGCCTCTACACTCCACTGAGAATCGCCTCTACACTCCATTTAGAATCGCCCCTACACTCAATTGAGAATCACCCCTACAATCAATTGAGAATCGCCTCTACACTCCACTGAAAATCACCTCTACTCTCCACTGAGAACCACCTCTACTCTCCATTGAGAATCGCCTCTACACTCCACTGAGAATCGCCTCTACACTCCATTTAGAATCGCCCCTACACTCAATTGAGAATCACCCCTACAATCAATTGAGAATCGCCTCTACACTCCACTGAAAATCACCTCTACTCTCCATTTAGAATCGCCCCTACACTCAATTGAGAATCACCCCTACTCTCCATTGAGAATCGCCTCTACACTCCACTAAAAATCACCTCTACTCTCCACTGAGAATCACCTCTACTCTCCATTGAGAATCGCCTCTACACTCCACTGAGAATCGCCTCTACACTCCATTTAGAATTTCCCCTACACTCAATTGAGAATCACCCCTACTCTCCATTGAGAATCGCCTCTACACTCCACTGAGAATCGCCTCTACACTCCATTTAGAATCGCCCCTACACTCAATTGAGAATCACCCCTACTCTCCATTGAGAATCGCCTCTACACTCCACTGAAAATCACCTCTACTCTCCATTGAGAATCGCCTTTACACTCCATTGAGAATCGCCTCTACACTCCAATGAGAATCGCCTCTACACTCAATTGAGAATCACCCAATACTCCATTTAGGATTACATTCAGTTGTCGCTCAATTCCCTAAAAATCGCCCTTAAACAGGCTTCAACTACGAGCTATTTGTTAGGTAAAAACAGGAAAATGTTTTCAAGATCTTTTAAAACCAGCATGAATTTCTGGAAGCTTCCTGCCATTTCTGGCGGCTTAGGCTCAGGCCAACAAAGGTCGATCCCATCAGTAGAAAAGGAGCGGAGCAGAAAAGATGAAGGGATTTCATTTGTAGGGGAAAAAGGAGTCGGAGCCTGGGGGCTAAAAGAAAGGCCACTTTTGTTCTGCAAAAACTGCAAAAGGCCATAAAATCGCTTCTTTTTACTGACGCTTTACTGCTTAGAAAGTACATCTTAATGGGGATTATAAAATCTAAAGAGGTGAGAACTACACCTATTACCTGATTCTAAATGGGCATCAGGAATAGTAAAATAATCTCGCGAGTAGAAGGTCTGGACTGGCAGACAAAAGAGTAGCTCAAATGTAGGTATTCAGATTTGATGATAAATCCGGGCAAAGTAACGGCTTAACTTTTCACTAATATTGCTAAGTAAGGCCAAATGGGAATCTAAGGATCGCGAAATATTTCTATGCTCCGATAAGGCGCGACTCTTACAGGTATCAAAGGGGCGTTTCTAAATGAGTATCAGAGGGGCGATTTTTGATGAGGATCAGCGGGGCGATTTTTGATGAGGATCAGAGGGGCGATTTTTGATGAGGATCAGAGGGGCGATTCTTGATAGGGATCAGAGGGGCGATTCTTGATAGGGATCAGAGGGGCGATTCTTGATGGGGATCAGAGGGGCGATTTTTGATAGGGATCAGAGGGGCGATTTTTGATGAGGATCAGAGGGGCGATTCTTGATGGGGATCAGAGGGGCGATTCTTGATAGGGATCAGAGGGGCGATTCTTGATGGGACCTGAGGGCGATTCTTGATGGGGATCAGAGGGGCGATTTTTGATGAGGATCAGAGGGGCGATTTTTGATAGGGATCAGAGGGGCGATTCTTGATGGGGATCAGAGGGGCGATTTTTGATGAGGATCAGAGGGGCGATTTTTGATGAGGATCAGAGGGGCGATTCTTGATAGGGATCAGAGGGGCGATTCTTGATGGGGATCAGAGGGGCGATTTTTGATAGGGATCAGAGGGGCGATTTTTGATGAGGATCAGAGGGGCGATTCTTGATGGGGATCAGAGGGGCGATTCTTGATAGGGATCAGAGGGGCGATTCTTGATGGGACCTGAAGGCGATTCTTGATGGGGATCAGAGGGGCGATTTTTGATGAGGATCAGAGGGGCGATTTTTGATAGGGATCAGAGGGGCGATTCTTGATGGGGATCAGAGGGGCGATTTTTGATGAGGATCAGAGGGGCGATTTTTGATGAGGATCAGAGGGGCGATTCTTGATAGGGATCAGAGGGGCGATTCTTGATGGGGATCAGAGGGGCGATTTTTGATAGGGATCAGAGGGGCGATTTTTGATGAGGATCAGAGGGGCGATTCTTGATGGGGATCAGAGGGGCGATTCTTGATAGGGATCAGAGGGGCGATTCTTGATGGGACCTGAGGGCGATTCTTGATAGGGATCAGAGGGGCGATTTTTGATGAGGATCAGAGGGGCGATTCTTGATAGGGATCAGAGGGGCGATTCTTGATGGGGATCAGAGGGGCGATTCTTGATGGGGATCAGAGGGGCGATTCTTGATAGGGATCAGAGGGGCGATTTTTGATGAGGATCAGAGGGGCGATTCTTGATGGGGATCAGAGGGGCGATTTTTGATGAGGATCAGAGGGGCGATTCTTGATAGGGATCAGAGGGGCGATTCTTGATGGGGATCAGAGGGGCGATTCTTGATAGGGATCAGAGGGGCGATTCTTGATGGGGATCAGAGGGGCGATTCTTGATGGGGATCAGAGGGGCGATTCTTGATGGGGATCAGAGGGGCGATTCTTGATGGGATCAGAGGGAGTTATACTAGCGTGTTGTTAAAGAATATAGTAAACAAAGCAAATTTGTGCTTGGACTTGAGATTTAATAAACTGAGAACGAGAAGGTATTGAGAGACACCAAAATCAAATGTGAGGTTTACTCAAGGATTTACGTCCAGGCGAAGTAGGGGTGTTCGGGATGGCATTTTTTCGGAGTTTAGGGTTAACCCCGATCCCGAACATCTTTCGGGAATCCCGAACATTTGTCGGGAACCCCGAACCCTAATCCCGACCCCAAACCCCGAAGTAAGCAATGGCATGAAATAAAAAGTGGTTTTGACGGATACGTACGACTATTAGCCTGTTTCAGTTTAACTTTAAATTTATGTGAAATTAATTTAAGGCAGGTTGCATTTCTTAGTTTTTTTCCAATAGTGAATCAAATAGTGAACTCAAATTATAGAAAAATATTAGTAGTAATAGTACTAATTTATAGACTATACCATAAGTTTAAAAAATATATTTCTAAAGCTAGCTATATAGTAATAGTTAACGAGTTTAAATAAGCTAGAAAACTCTTTTTGACTTGACAATCATCACAGTTTATGGAGGGCACGTGTTAATTAAAGGCCCAGGGTTTTTTGTGCAAATAGGGTTAACTTGCACCCAAAAATCCCGACTTGCACCCAATTTTTGGGCATCAGATGCAAATATTGCGCATCTGCTTTTTTCCAAGGCGAGATGCAAATGCAATCGTGCAAGGGCAATTTAGTGTTTGGCATTTTCAAATTTCAAGCCAACAATTTTTTGAAAATTTCCAAAATGAGGTTTCTCAATTTCTATGAAATGTCAACTTAAAAAAGAATAAAAAATAAGCGTAAATAATCAATTATTATAATTTGCACCTAGGCTTTATGCTTAAGATGCAAGCTTGCATCTGGATTTTGGACGAAAAAAACCCTGCAAAGGCCAAGTCAGCTAGTAAAGTATGTATTGGAAATTGGAATATGCAGGTGCACAGAAAGCATTAAAAAAAGCTTTGAATTTAAGCGTCATAAGCCTTAAGCGATCACGTCAAAAACGAAAAAAAGCGAAAACGAAACGAAATTCATGAGGATTTTTTCTTAGTTTTATGGGAATTCAGAAAATCCGAGAAACCCCGAAAACCCCGAAATCCCGGTCCAAAATCCCGTCCCGAACCCCGATCCCGAACATTTATCGGGACCCCGAACCCCGACCCCTAACCCCGAACCCCGAACACCCCTAAGGCGAACTAATAAACGAATTGCAAAGATTTACCGTGACAAGCAGTTATCTAACCTTTTTTATCATTATTTTTACGCAATTGTTACGAATGCTATGTACTGGATTTTATTTTAGCGACAATGCAATGGCATTCTGACAGCATCAAAGTTGGATTGCGTTACTTAGACAAGTTAATTAAGCGTATTATAACAAAATTTCAAGCAAGATTCCAAGAACAGGTGAAGCCGTGACGAAGCATATTAATTTAAAAGGCATGGTCAAACTACCACCCCTGAATAAGTCAGTAGAGTAAAAAAATCTTTACACATTCGCTTTTCGCTACTATTACGAGCGTGAGTAGCATAATTAGCCACATAAAAAATCCGTCAATTTTCGTATCTCACATGCTGGGATAAAAATAATCAATTTTACTTTCTATAGCGACCCCGACGGAAGTGAAAGTGCAACTGGAATACGTTATTAAAAAACTGGCAGCGAAAGCCGTGCCTACACGACGTGTCCCATTCGTTGCGAACAATTTTAAAAGCGATGTCCTCGTAGGGCGGGCCGGCTGTGAAGCGGAGAATGGCGAATTGCGGATCGTCTTTGCACGGCTCGGTAGAGTAGCCGGGCGCTTTGGTCTTGTCCAGCAGGTCTGGGTAAAATATGTTGAACTTGTAGCCCTGAGCAGGGATGGAGATAGGAGTCAGCAGTGTTTGAGTACTTGTATTTGCAAGTGCAACGAGTTATGCAAACTACAGCTCACAAGTCTTAACGTAACATGTCATATTATACGCATTTTGATTTAAAAGTACATTTCCTAATGTACATATCTTTTAATTTATGTCGTAACCTACGAATCCTAAAGTACAAACCGTAATGTAAATATTGTAAATGCCATAACTATTTATTTTAATATGTAGCAATCTAAATAATTAAAAATTCGTCATAATATAAGAATCCTAAAGTACATGCTACAATTTATAAATATTAAAACTCAATACATAGCCTAGGTATCTTAAAGTACATCCCGCTATGTACATTTCTGAAAATTCATGTCATAATATTAACATCTTAAAGTACATACTGACATCTATGCATCTTAAAATTCATAGTATAACCGAGCACATCTTAACGTACACGTCTTAATGTAGATACTTTTAAATTAGTAAAAACCTAAGCATATTAAAGTACATATCTAAATGTGGACGTTTAAAAGTACGCGTTATAAACTACGCATCTTAAAGTACATATCCTAATTTGTCTAAATTAAAAAATCTATGCAATAACCTACGCATCCCAAAGTACTTGCTGAAATGTACGAATCTTGAAACTCAAGCGACAGACTAGGAATCTTAAAGTACGAGCTACATGGCCCTATGTACATTTCTTAAAATTCATGTCATAACCTAAGGCATCTTAAAGTACACGCCCAACGTAAACAATTAGTAAAAACCTAAGCATTTTAAAGTGCATAACTAAAAGCACACATTTAAAAGTACGTGTTATAAACTACGCATCTTAAAGTGCATGTCCCAATGTACATTCCTTTAAAAAGCACTCAGTCTCCCACACCCCCCTACTTACCTGGACAATCTTAGGCGGCGGATTATCCGAATCAAAATGCGTCCTATTGTAGGCGCCCCAATTGTAGCCGGTGTTCACCCGATTAAAATATCGGGGCTTCTTCGGTTTCAATCGGTCGGACCAGGCGGCTAGGCCGGGCGTTCGAACCGGCACCTCGTCGGTGAGCTCGTCGGGATCGGGTCCGGCGGCGTCGTCGGCCTGGCGTCGGAGATGCTGCAGCCGGGCCGACTCCTCGGACCAGTTGATCACCACCTGGCCGGCGATGGCATCGGCGTCCAACTTCGCTGGAGAGTAGCGGCCAGAGTCGTAGGCTTCGGCTGTTGCTTGTTGCTGTTGCTGCTGCTGCTGCTTATCGTCGTCTTCTTCAGCGGAGGCTGCGCCGGATGAAGCGGCTGCGGTGGCCGCGGCAATCTCCTTGTCATCGTCAACGTCGTTATTGCCGGCTTGTTCAGCTTCCGCCATCTGCTGGTCAGCTGACTGGCGCTCCTGCGGTTCCGGGATGGGGATTTTTTAGGAGGATTGACACCAATTGCTAGCAGGGACAGATGCTTGATGGGGAATATTTAGGCTTGATTTGGATTAAGGGATTCTTGAAGGGGATCAGAGGGGCGATTCTTGATGGGGATCAGAGGGGCGATTCTCGCTGGGGATCAGAGGGGCGATTCTCGCTGGGGATCAGAGGGGCGATTCTTGATGGGGATCAGAGGGGCGATTCTCGCTGGGGATCAGAGGGGCGATTCTCGCTGGGGATCAGAGGGGCGATTCTTGATGGGAATCAGAGGGGCGATTCTTGATGGAGATCAGAGGGGCGATTCTTAATGGGGATCAGAGGGGCGATTCTTGATGGGGATCAGAGGGGCGATTCTTA
This sequence comes from Macrostomum cliftonense, assembly GCA_950096795.1. Classification (NCBI taxonomy): domain Eukaryota; kingdom Metazoa; phylum Platyhelminthes; family Macrostomidae; genus Macrostomum; species Macrostomum cliftonense. The sequence continues at coordinate 62,301 of CATNEM010000152.1, forward strand.
AGGGGATCAGAGGGACGAATCTTGATTATGCTTGATGATGAATACTTAGGGTTGATTTGAATAAAGGGATTCTTGAAGGGGATCAGAGGGCGATTCTTGATGGGACCTGAGGGCGATTCTTGATGGGGATCAGAGGGGCTATTCTTGATGGGGATCAGAGGGGCGATTCTTGATGGGGATCAGAGGGGCGATTCTTAATGGGGATCAGAGGGGCGATTCTTGATGGGGATCAGAGGGGCGATTCTTAAGGGGATCAGAGGGACGATTCTTGATTATGCTTGATGATGAATACTTAGGGTTGATTTGAATAAAGGGATTCTTGAAGGGGATCAGAGGGCGATTCTTGATGGGACCTGAGGGCGATTCTTGATGGGGATCAGAGGGGCTATTCTTGATGGGGATCAGAGGGGCGATTCTTGATGGGGATCAGAGGGGCGATTCTCGATGGGGAGCAGAGGGGCGATTCTTGATGGGGAGCAGAGGGGCGATTCTTGATGGGAAGCAGAGGGGCGATTCTTGATGGGGAGCAGAGGGGCGATTCTTGATGGGGATCAGAGGGGCGATTCTTGATGGGGAGCAGAGGGGCGATTCTTGATGGGGATCAGAGGGGCGATTCTTGATGGGGAGCAGAGGGGCGATTCTTGATGGGGATCAGAGGGGCGATTCTCGATGGGGAGCAGAGGGCTATTGCTAAAGTAATGAGGACGATTTTGGTGGCATCAGAAGGCCACGCGTATTCCGACCATTAAATCTGAATGCGAAGAACAAAGACTAACCTGCAACCGTTGCATCCGCCTACGCAGCAGCACTTTGTGCAACTCTTGCAGAGTGACCTTGGCCTTAGCCACGCGAACTTTGTCCAGCATCTCCTCCCAGTAGGCCAGATCGGTACCAGGTCCCGCGGAGCAGATCTTCGCCGACACCGAGTCTTCCAGAGCGCCCAATTGGCTAGCCGTTTTGCCTCTGATCACCGCTTCAATTCTGTCGGCAACAGCAGCAATAGCTGACGAACTATTGCTGCTGCTAGAAGGCCCGGCACCCGAAGCCTTACTATTGAGCTCTTGCTTCACCAACAGGGCCACGCAATTCCAGAACGTGTCGCTCTCCCGACAGGCGCCTTCAACTAGGCCGCTCTGTCGCTCTAATCGTTGATAGATGCCGATATCGACTTGGAGATCTTCCAGATCGTCTACACTTAATCCGGTCAACAGGGCGTCCGGCGAGTGGGCGTCTAGAAAGGCCAGACTCTCGTCCTCATCATCGTCTTCATCGTCGCCGTCCGCGTCATTGGGATTGCCGGTTCGATCGTCTTTTTTAATTTTAATGCCGGCAATTTTTTGCAACGCCTCGGCGTAGCGGCCCAGTAGGTCGATGGGCTTGGCGCGGCCTTCGGCTATGCGAATAGCCGAACGGGTTCGGGCTTGCTTGAGGTGAAACGCGTCCTCCTGCTGCCACCACTGGCGAAAGTGCTCGGACTCGCGTTGGCGCTGCAGCTGCTCCTGCTCCTTGATGCGGGCCTCGCGCTCCAGCTCGTTCTGACGGCAGCGTTCGCGGACCTGCGATTAGATTTTAGACGGAGATTTAATGACCAGTCAATGACCCGATGAGCAGAAGGATAATTCAATGACCAGGCAATGACCCGATGAGCAGAAGAATAGTTCAATGACCAGACAATGACCCGATGAGCAGAAGGATAATTCAATGACCAGGCAATGACCCGATGAGCAGAAGGATAATTCAATGACCAGGCAATGACCCAATGAGCAGAAGAATAGTTCAATGACCAGACAATGACCCGATGAGCAGAAGGATAATTCAATGACCAGGCAATGACCCGATGAGCAGAAGGATGATTCAATGATTAGGCAATGACCCGATGAGCAGAAGGATAATCCAGTGACCAGGCAATGACCCGATGAGCAGAAGGATGATTCAATGACCAGGCAATGACCCAATGAGCAGAAGGATAGTTCAATGACCAGGCAATGACCCAATGAGCAGAAGGATAATTCAATGACCAGGCAATGACCCGATGAGCAGAAGGATAATTCAATGACCAGGCAATGACCCGATGAGCAGATTGATAATTCAATGACCAGGCAATGACCCGATGAGCAGATTGATAATTCAATCACCAGGCAATGACCCGATGAGCAGAAGGATAATTCGATGACCAGCCAATGACGCCATGAGCAGAAGGATAATTCAATGACCAGCCAATGACCCTATGATCAAAAGGATAATTCAATGACCCGATGAGCAGAAAGATGATTCAATTACCAGGCAATCACCCTATTAGCAAAATGATAATTAAATGACCAGGCAATGACCCGATGAGCAGAAACATAATTCAATTACCAAGCAATGACCGTAATTCATTTACCAAGCAATGACCCTATCAGCAAAATGATAATTCAATGACAAGGCAATGACCCAATGAGCAGAAGAATAGTTCAATGACCAGGCAATGACTCTATGAGCAGAAGGATAGTTCAATGACCAGGCAATGACTCTATGAGCAGAAAGATGATTCAATGACCAGGCAATGACCCAATATGCAGAAGAATAGTTCAATGACCAGGCAATGACTCTATGAGCAGAAGGATAGTTCAATGACCAGGCAATGACTCTATAAGCAGAAAGATGATTCAATGACCAGGAAATGACCCGATGAGCAGATGGATGATTCAATGACCAGGCAATTACCCGATGAGCAGAAGGATGATTCAATGACCAGGCAATGACCCGATGAGCAGAAGAATAATTCAATGACCAGGCAATGACCCGATGAGCAGAAGTATAACTCAATGACCAGGCAATGACCCGATGAGCAGATGGATACGAGTCTATGACAAAGGCAAAGAAATACCTTCTCCAACTCGGCCCGATTTTCAGCGGCTTTGCGTTCCACGTCGGCCAAAGTGCCGCCCTCGCGAGCTAATTTCTTGTGCCAGACAAAAGTCTGCGTGAGCTTCTCATCACCAAACGGATTATCGCCGTCCGTATAGTCGCCCTCCCAGCCGAGTTCGCGTCGACGTTTCTCAGCTTTGGCCGCTTTTTTAGCTAGACGTCGGGCTCGCTTTTGCTCGGGTGTTTCTTTTGCTTTTAGCATCGCTTTGATTCGGCGACGCTCTGCTAATGCAGCTGCGGCATCTTTCGGCAATGTCGACTTTTGATCTTGCCGCGATTTGTGCCGCCGCCGACTTTTGCTGTCGGCGGACGATGAAGAGGAATCCGAGTCCGAGGAATCTGACGACGAACTTGTTGCAGATTTTTTTCGTTTGTGTTTTCTGCTTCTGTGCTTGTCGAGATCGTAGGAATCGCACCGATCTTTGCGGTCCCTACCCGATCGGTCTTTGTCGCGGTGCCGATCTTTGTAGCGATCTTCGTCTCGATCTCTATCGCGATCCTTATCTCGGATCGAATCTCTGTCCCTGTGGTGATAATGATGTCTCGTTTTTGAGTCCTGAAATTTCATTAGAAAATTAGGAATTTAAATTTATAATTAAGGGGATTTACACAGTAGGTTCTCAAGAAGCGGATTAAGGCAGTAAAATGTTAAGAAGGGGATTAAGACAGTGGATTCTCAAGAAGCGCATTAAGGATGTAGGTTCTTAGGAAGGGGATTTAGGACAGTAGATTCTCAAGAAGTGGATTAAGACAGTTCATTCTCAAGAAGCGGACAAAGGCAGTAGAATGTTAAGAAGGGGATTAAGGCAGTAGATTGTCAAGAAACGGATTAGGAGCGCAGTTTCTTAGAAAGATAATTTAGAGGTTGATGCTTACTGATCAGATTATCAGGTTATATTTTACTGAAGTGGAATAATAGGTTTCCTCAATAATTAAGCCCACCTAATGATAGAAAATGAAAAAAAAAACAAAATTAAAACGGAGTATAAAATCAGTGAAAAGGATAACTTTCCAATTTATTTATTAAGACGAACAGAAGCACTGGATAATGTAACAAAACAAAGAAAATCTAGTTTTGTACAATATTAGCATTAAATTTTCGAAGTTAAATTCTACTAGCATCCGCTATGCTAATTAAATTGAGACTTCTTAATCAAAAGTGTTTAGCTGAAAGAAAAAATAACGTTTTTTTACTATTTTAGAACACAATTTTTGCATTTAATGATTTTGGCTACGGTATGAAAGTTCGGGGCAATTTAGATAGAATGCCAATTAGTTAACGGTTTAATGTGAAAAATAACAGATGATAATTATTTACAAATCAAGTTTTTATTACGATACACTAATTTCATAATAATTCTGATAAAATTATTCAATACTAAATCAATACTAAATCAAACGATATATTAAATTTTGAAGTCACAAATTTGCCTGTGGGTAGCTATATTAAAATCCCAGCCTAGAAATCCAAGGGTCAAGTGTCAAGTTATCCAGGCCAGTAACAGGGCCTTAGAATTCCAGGGGCCAAGTGTCAAGTTATCGAGGCTAGTGACGGAGCCCTAGAAATTAAGGGGTCAAGTGTCAAGCTATCCAGGCCAGTGACGGAGCCCTAGAAATCCAGAGGCCAAGTATCAAGTTATCGAGGCTAGTGACGGAGCCCTAGAAATTAAGGGGTCAAGTGTCAAGCTATCCAGGCCAGTGACGGAGCCCTAGAAATCCAGAGGCCAAGTATCAAGTTATCGAGGCTAGTGACGGAGCCCTAGAAATTAAGGGGTCAAGTGTCAAGCTATCCAGGCCAGTGACGGAGCCCTAGAAATTAAGGGTTCAAGTGTCAAGCTATTCAGGCCAGTGACGGAGCCCTAGAAATCCAGAGGCCAAGTGTCAAGTTATCGAGGCTAGTGACGGAGCCCTAGAAATTAAGGGGTCAAGTGTCAAGCTATCCACGCCAGTGACGGAGCCCTAGAAATCCAGAGGCCAAGTATCAAGTTATCGAGGCTAGTGACGGAGCCCTAGAAATCCAGGGGCTAAGTGTCAAGCTATCAAGGCCAGCGAAGGAGCCCTAGAAATTAAGGGGTCAAGTGTCAAGTTATCGAGGCTAGTGACGGAGCCCTAGAAATTAAGGGGTCAAGTGTCAAGTTATCCAGGCCAGTAACAGGGCCTTAGAATTCCAGGGGCCAAGTGTCAAGTTATCGAGGCTAGTGACGGAGCCCTAGAAATTAAGGGGTCAAGTGTCAAGCTATCCAGGCCAGTGACGGAGCCCTAGAAATCCAGAGGCCAAGTATCAAGTTATCGAGGCTAGTGACGGAGCCCTAGAAATCCAGGGGCTAAGTGTCAAGCTATCAAGGCCAGCGAAGGAGCCCTAGAAATTAAGGGGTCAAGTGTCAAGTTATCGAGGCTAGTGACGGAGCCCTAGAAATTAAGGGGTCAAGTGTCAAGTTATCCAGGCCAGTAACAGGGCCTTAGAATTCCAGGGGCCAAGTGTCAAGTTATCGAGGCTAGTGACGGAGCCCTAGAAATTAAGGGGTCAAGTGTCAAGCTATCCAGGCCAGTGACGGAGCCCTAGAAATTAAGGGGTCAAGTGTCAAGCTATTCAGGCCAGTGACGGAGCCCTAGAAATTAAGGGGTCAAGTGTCAAGCTATTCAGGCCAGTGACGGAGCCCTAGAAATCCAGGGGCTAAGTGTCAAGCTATCAAGGCCAGCGAAGGAGCCTAGAAATCCAGGGGCCAAGTTTGAAGTTATCCAAGCCAGTGACAGAGCCTAGAAATCCAGGGGCTAAGTGTCAAGCTATCAAGGCCAGCGAAGGAGCCTAGAAATCCAGGGGCCAAGTTTGAAGTTATCCAAGCCAGTGACAGAGCCTAGAAATCCAGGGGCCAAGTTATCCAGGTGGAAAGGCAACGGATTTATTTGACGATTATTAGCAGCGCAAACAAAAAATTATGAATCATGAATGCTAAACATAAGAAATGAAAATAGCTTTTATATAATATAAATAATCACAAAAATAGGCGCAAATAAGACAATGCAACATACAAAAATACATTAAATAAACTCTTTAATTGCCCATTAGATAAGTAACTTTGGCGCCGCATAAATTGATTTAATTCGGAATGAGAAAATCAGATTTTTACTTAACGCTCCTGCAGATATATTATTTTAAACAAAATAAGTACAATAAGTTATCAAACAAAAAATATAAAAAACTGCTTTAAAATCGAGTTGACACTAAAAATTTGTTCATTAACTACTTCAAAACAGCAAAAAATGTTACAAAATCAGATAGTGATGTATCCCTGGGCCCGTTTCACCCGCCTAGCCAAATAGCCAAACAGTACAGCGAAGCACAGAAAGGCGGCGAACATTATCAATAGAATGACGAATAGAGTTAGCGATAGTGATACTAGGGGCGATTCGCTGGGAATCAGACCGGATTTGAGTATCATGTAGCCTAGGGACCAGCCTACTTTGTTGGCGGATGTTGCCTAAAAAAACGTTTGCACTTTTATTTTTTTAGATGGAAAATAATAAAAATATATGTTTGCATTTTTTATTACAAATTTAGACGTACCTCCTTCCCAAGTGCTGTTGAATGGTTTACCGAAATCTAAAATATTACATCGAAAATATTATTGTCTCACCTTAATACCGGAATTTGGAAGATAAAAACCGTATGTATGGCTTTCCCTGATCCCCCGATGCTTCAGCAAGTCATTGCTGTCCCCCCTGACCTCTATAATCCTTCAGCCAGGTATTGCTTTCTCCACACCCCCCATGCTTCAGCGAGGCATTGCTTTCTCCACACCCCCATGCTTCAGCGAGGCATTGCTTTCTCCACACCCCCATGCTTCAGCCAGGCATTGCTGTCCCCCTGACCCCCCCACCGATGCTTCAGCCAGGCATTGCCGCCCCCTGACCCCCCCACCGATGCTTCAGCCAGGCATTGCTGTCCCCCTGACCCCCCCGATGCTTCAGCCAGGCATTGCTGCCCCCCGATGCTTCAGCCAGGCATTGCTGTCCCCCTGACCCCCCCGATGCTTCAGCCAGGCATTGCTGCCCCCCGATGCTTCAGCCAGGCATTGCTGTCCCCCCTGACCCCCCGATGCTTCAGCCAGGCATTGCTGTCCCCCCTGACCCCCCCGATGCTTCAGCAAGGCACTGCTGTCCCCCCTGACCCCCCCGATGCTTCAGCCAGGCATTGCTGTCCCCCCTGACCCCCCACCGATGCTTCAGCCAGGCATTGCTGTCCCCCCTGACCCCCCACCGATGCTTCAGCCAGGCATTGCTGTCCCCCCTGACCCCCCGATGCTTCAGCCAGGCATTGCTGTCCCCCCTGACCCCCCGATGCTTCAGCCAGGCATTGCTGTCCCCCCTGACCCCCCCGATGCTTCAGCCAGGCACTGCTGTCCCCCCTGACCCCCCCGATGCTTCAGCCAGGCATTGCTGTCCCCCCTGACCCCCCCATGCTTCAGCCAGGCATTGCTGTCCCCCCTGACCCCCCACCGATGCTTCAGCCAGGCATTGCTGTCCCCCCTGACCCCCCCGATGCTTCAGCCAGGCACTGCTGTCCCCCCTGACCCCCCGATGCTTCAGCCAGGCATTGCTGTCCCCCCTGACCCCCCCATGCTTCAGCCAGGCATTGCTGTCCCCCCTGACCCCCCACCGATGCTTCAGCCAGGCATTGCTGTCCCCCCTGACCCCCCGATGCTTCAGCCAGGCATTGCTGTCCCCCCTGACCCCCCCGATGCTTCAGCCAGGCACTGCTGTCCCCCCTGACCCCCCCGATGCTTCAGCCAGGCATTGCTGTCCCCCCTGACCCCCCCATGCTTCAGCCAGGCATTGCTGTCCCCCCTGACCCCCCACCGATGCTTCAGCCAGGCATTGCTGTCCCCCCTGACCCCCCGATGCTTCAGCCAGGCATGGCTGTCCCCCCTGACCCCCTCACCGATGCTTCAGCCAGGCATTGCTGTACCCCCTGACCCCCTCACCGATGCTTCAGCCAGGCATTGCTGTCCCCCCTGACCCCCTCACCGATGCTTCAGCCAGGCATTGCTGTCCCCCCTGACCCCCCGATGCTTCAGCCAGGCATGGCTGTACCCCCTGACCCCCCCCACCGATGCTTCAGCCAGGCATGGCTGTCCCCCCTGACCCCCCACCGATGCTTCAGCCAGGCATTGCTGTCCCCCTGACCCCCCACCGATGCTTCAGCCAGGCATTGCTGCCCCCCTGACCCCCCGATGCTTCAGCCAGGCATTGCTGTCCCCCCTGACCCCCCGATGCTTCAGCCAGGCATTGCTGTCCCCCCTGACCCCCCCCGATGCTTCAGCCAGGCACTGCTGTCCCCCCTGACCCCCCCCGATGCTTCAGCCAGGCATTGCTGTCCCCCCTGACCCCCCCATGCTTCAGCCAGGCATTGCTGTCCCCCCTGACCCCCCACCGATGCTTCAGCCAGGCATTGCTGTCCCCCCTGACCCCCCCGATGCTTCAGCCAGGCATTGCTGCCCCCCGATGCTTCAGCCAGGCATTGCTGTCCCCCCTGACCCCCCGATGCTTTAGCCAGGCATGGCTGTACCCCCTGACCCCCCACCGATGCTTCAGCCAGGCATTGCTGTCCCCCCTGACCCCCCGATGCTTCAGCCAGGCACTGCTGTCCCCCCTGACCCCCCCGATGCTTCAGCCAGGCATTGCTGTCCCCCCTGACCCCCCACCGATGCTTCAGCCAGTCATTGCTGCCCCCCTGACCCCCCACCGATGCTTCAGCCAGGCATTGCTGTCCCCCCTGACCCCCCACCGATGCTTCAGCCAGTCATTGCTGCCCCCCTGACCCCCCTGATGCTTCAGGTCTCCGGGCATTGCATACGTATCTTCATGCACATCTCAATAATCTCGAGCCCCCTTACCGAATCGGCAAACTCCAACAAACTCCAATTAGTCTCGTTGAACCCGTACGCTTCAAGCAGGGACAGAACGTACACACCGTCGAAGCAGTACCAGCGCAGATAACTGTCCGAATAGACAAGCGAATCTGAGTACTTTCTGGTGCAGTAGGCTTTCAAAGAATTGACAAAATCTCCTCGCGTAGCCCCATGTCGCGTGGCATTAAAAAAAGCGGCCACGTAATAAAAGCCGGAGAAGGCCACGAATTTGCCGCTAGGTGCCGGTTGAAAAACGTCATTAAACGAGCAGGAAGTTTGATCGCAAGTGGCGTTAAAATATTTGCGCACCAAATTCACGCAACTCTCGTAGTTGCCTGAGCCGCGAATTGTGAAATTTTGTTTTATTAAGCTGGACAGTGGCGGCTGGGGCGGCGTCAGTTGCCAACGATCTGAACAGGGGCGTTGAAACACGTCGGCGCCGCGGACGGTCTCCGTGTAGCCCGGCTGAAATTTCGGGAGACGTTGCGCGTTTTCTTTGTTTTCAGGTGAATAATTCCACATGCTTCTAAGATAGTTTAGTCGGGGTCAACATAAATACGGATACTATAGTTTGGGTCAATACCAATCTAGATACTTTAGGGGAGGGGGTCACTAACAATCTAGATACTTCAGCAGGGGGGTCACTAACAATCTAGATACTTCAGCAGGGGGGTCACTAACAATCTAGATACTTCAGCAGGGGGGTCACTACCAATCTAGATACTTCAGCAGGGGGGTCACTATTAATCTAGATACTTCAGCAGGGGGGTCACTACCAATCTAGATACTTCAGCAGGGGGGTCACTACCAATCTAGATACTTCAGCAGGGGCGTCACTACCAATCTAGATGCTTTAGGCAAGGGGGTCACTAACAATCTAGATGCTTCAGCAGGGGGGTCACTACCAATCTAGATGCTTCAGCAGGGGGGTCACTACCAATCTAGATGATTAAGCAGGGGGGTCACTACCAATCTAGATGCTTCAGCAGGGGGGTCACTACCAATCTAGATACTTCAGCAGGGGGGTCACTACCAATCTACATGCTTCAGCAGGGGGGTCACTACCAATCTAGATACTTCAGCAGGGGGGTCACTACCAATCTACATGCTTCAGCAGGGGGGTCACTACCAATCTAGATACTTCAGCAGGGGGGTTACTACCAATCTAGATACTTCAGCAGGGGGTCACTACCAATCTACATGCTTCAGCAGGGGGGTCACTACCAATCTAGATGCTTCAGCAGGGGGTCACTACCAATCTACATGCTTCAGCAGGGGGGTTACTACCAATCTAGATACTTCAGCAGGGGGTCACTACCAATCTACATGCTTCAGCAGGGGGGTCACTACCAATCTAGATGCTTCAGCAGGGGGGTCACTACCAATCTAGATACTTCAGCAGGGGGCTCACTACCAATCTAGATACTTCAGCAGGGGGCTCACTACCAATCTAGATACTTCAGCAGGGGGGTCACTACCAATCTACATGCTTCAGCAGGGGGGTCACTACCAATCTAGATACTTCAGCAGGGGGTCACTACCAATCTAGATACTTCAGCAGGGGGTCACTACCAATCTACATGCTTCAGCAGGGGGGTCACTACCAATCTAGATGCTTCAGCAGGGGGGTCACTACCAATCTAGATACTTCAGCAGGGGGGTCACTAGTAATCTACATGCTTCAGCAGGGGGGTCACTACCAATCTAGATACTTCAGCAGGGGGGTCACTACCAATCTACATACTTCAGCAGGGGGGTCACTACCAATCTACATACTTCAGCAGGGGGGTCACTACCAATCTACATGCTTCAGCAGGGGGGTCACTACCAATCTACATGCTTCAGCAGGGGGGTCACTACCAATCTACATGCTTCAGCAGGGGGGTCACTACCAATCTAGATGCTTCAGCAGGGGGTCACTACCAATCTAGATGCTTCAGCAGGGGGTCACTACCAATCTAGATGCTTCAGCAGGGGGGTCACTACCAATCTACATGCTTCAGCAGGGGGGCCACTACCAATCTAGATGCTTCAGCAGGGGGTCACTACCAATCTAGATGCTTTGGGCAAGGGGGTCACTACCAATCTAGATGCTTCAGCAGGGGGGTCACTATTAATCTAGATACTTCAGCAGGGGGTCACTACCAATCTAGATGCCTTAGCAGGGGGGTCACTACCAATCTAGATACTTCAGCAGGGGGGTCACTACCAATCTAGATGCTTCAGCAGGGGGTCACTACCAATCTAGATGCTTCAGCAGGGGGTCACTACCAATCTACATGCTTCAGCAGGGGGGTCACTACCAATCTAGATGCTTCAGCAGGGGGGCCACTACCAATCTACATGCTTCAGCAGGGGGTCACTACCAATCTACATGCTTCAGCAGGGGGTCACTACCAATCTACATGCTTCAGCAGGGGGTCACTACCAATCTACATGCTTCAGCAGGGGGTCACTACCAATCTACATGCTTCAGCAGGGGGTCACTACCAATCTACATGCTTCAGCAGGGGGGTCACTACCAATCTACATGCTTCAGCAGGGGGGCCACTACCAATCTAGATGCTTCAGCAGGGGGTCACTACCAATCTTGATGCTTCAGCAGGGGGGTCACTACCAATCTACATGCTTCAGCAGGGGGGTCACTACCAATCTAGATGCTTCAGCAGGGGGGCCACTACCAATCTACATGCTTCAGCAGGGGGTCACTACCAATCTACATGCTTCAGCAGGGGGGTCACTACCAATCTAGATGCTTCAGCAGGGGGGTCACTACGAATCTAGATGCTTCAGCAGGGGGGTCACTACCAATCTACATGCTTCAGCAGGGGGGTCACTACCAATCTACATACTTCAGCAGGGGGGTCACTACCAATCTACATGCTTCAGCAGGGGGGTCACTACCAATCTAGATGCTTCAGCAGGGGGGTCACTACCAATCTAGATGCTTCAGCAGGGGGGTCACTACCAATCTACATGCTTCAGCAGGGGGGTCACTACCAATCTAGATGCTTCAGCAGGGGGGTCACTACCAATCTACATGCTTCAGCAGGGGGGTCACTACCAATCTACATGCTTCAGCAGGGGGGTCACTACCAATCTAGATACTTCAGCAGGGGGGTCACTACCAATCTACATGCTTCAGCAGGGGGGTCACTACCAATCTAGATGCTTCAGCAGGGGGGTCACTACCAATCTACATGCTTCAGCAGGGGGGTCACTACCAATCTAGATGCTTCAGCAGGGGGGTCACTACCAATCTAGATACTTCAGCAGGGGGGTCACTACCAATCTACATGCTTCAGCAGGGGGGTCACTACCGATCTACATGCTTCAGCAGGGGGTCACTACCAATCTAGATGCTTTAGCAGGGGGGTCACTACCAATCTAGATACTTCAGCAGGGGGGTCACTACCAATCTACATGCTTCAGCAGGGGGGTCACTACCAATCTAGATGCTTCAGCAGGGGGGTCACTACCAATCTACATGCTTCAGCAGGGGGGTCACTACCAATCTAGATGCTTCAGCAGGGGGGTCACTACCAATCTACATGCTTCAGCAGGGGGGGTCACTACCAATCTAGATGCTTTAGGCAAGGGGGTCACTACCAATCTAGATGCTTCAGCAGGGGGGTCACTACCAATCTACATACTTCAGCAGGGGGGTCACTACCAATCTACATGCTTCAGCAGGGGGGTCACTACCAATCTAGATGCTTCAGCAGGGGGGTCACTACCAATCTACATGCTTCAGCAGGGGGGTCACTACCAATCTAGATGCTTCAGCAGGGGGGTCACTACCAATCTACATGCTTCAGCAGGGGGGTCACTACCAATCTACATGCTTCAGCAGGGGGGTCACTACCAATCTAGATACTTCAGCAGGGGGGTCACTACCAATCTACATGCTTCAGCAGGGGGGTCACTACCAATCTAGATGCTTCAGCAGGGGGGTCACTACCAATCTACATGCTTCAGCAGGGGGGTCACTACCAATCTAGATGCTTCAGCAGGGGGGTCACTACCAATCTAGATACTTCAGCAGGGGGGTCACTACCAATCTACATGCTTCAGCAGGGGGGTCACTACCGATCTACATGCTTCAGCAGGGGGTCACTACCAATCTAGATGCTTTAGCAGGGGGGTCACTACCAATCTAGATACTTCAGCAGGGGGGTCACTACCAATCTACATGCTTCAGCAGGGGGGTCACTACCAATCTAGATGCTTCAGCAGGGGGGTCACTACCAATCTACATGCTTCAGCAGGGGGGTCACTACCAATCTAGATGCTTCAGCAGGGGGGTCACTACCAATCTACATGCTTCAGCAGGGGGGGTCACTACCAATCTAGATGCTTTAGGCAAGGGGGTCACTACCAATCTAGATGCTTCAGCAGGGGGGTCACTACCAATCTACATACTTCAGCAGGGGGGTCACTACCAATCTACATGCTTCAGCAGGGGGGTCACTACCAATCTAGATGCTTCAGCAGGGGGGTCACTACCAATCTACATGCTTCAGCAGGGGGTCACTACCAATCTAGATACTTCAGCAGGGGGGTCACTACCAATCTACATGCTTCAGCAGGGGGGTCACTACCAATCTAGATGCTTTAGGCAAGGGGGGTCACTACCAATCTAGATGCTTCAGCAGGGGGGTCACTACCAATCTAGATGCTTCAGCAGGGGGGTCACTACCAATCTACATGCTTCAGCAGGGGGGTCACTACCAATCTAGATGCTTCAGCAGGGGGGTCACTACCAATCTAGATACTTCAGCAGGGGGGTCACTACCAATCTACATGCTTCAGCAGGGGGGTCACTACCGAATCTACATGCTTCAGCAGGGGGTCACTACCAATCTAGATGCTTTAGCAGGGGGGTCACTACCAATCTAGATACTTCAGCAGGGGGGTCACTACCAATCTACATGCTTCAGCAGGGGGGTCACTACCAATCTAGATGCTTCAGCAGGGGGGTCACTACCAATCTACATGCTTCAGCAGGGGGGTCACTACCAATCTAGATGCTTCAGCAGGGGGGTCACTACCAATCTACATGCTTCAGCAGGGGGGGTCACTACCAATCTAGATGCTTTAGGCAAGGGGGTCACTACCAATCTAGATGCTTCAGCAGGGGGGTCACTACCAATCTACATACTTCAGCAGGGGGGTCACTACCAATCTACATGCTTCAGCAGGGGGGTCACTACCAATCTAGATGCTTCAGCAGGGGGGTCACTACCAATCTACATGCTTCAGCAGGGGGGTCACTACCAATCTAGATGCTTCAGCAGGGGGGTCACTACCAATCTACATGCTTCAGCAGGGGGGTCACTACCAATCTACATGCTTCAGCAGGGGGGTCACTACCAATCTAGATACTTCAGCAGGGGGGTCACTACCAATCTACATGCTTCAGCAGGGGGGTCACTACCAATCTAGATGCTTCAGCAGGGGGGTCACTACCAATCTACATGCTTCAGCAGGGGGGTCACTACCAATCTAGATGCTTCAGCAGGGGGGTCACTACCAATCTAGATACTTCAGCAGGGGGGTCACTACCAATCTACATGCTTCAGCAGGGGGGTCACTACCGATCTACATGCTTCAGCAGGGGGTCACTACCAATCTAGATGCTTTAGCAGGGGGGTCACTACCAATCTAGATACTTCAGCAGGGGGGTCACTACCAATCTACATGCTTCAGCAGGGGGGTCACTACCAATCTAGATGCTTCAGCAGGGGGGTCACTACCAATCTACATGCTTCAGCAGGGGGGTCACTACCAATCTAGATGCTTCAGCAGGGGGGTCACTACCAATCTACATGCTTCAGCAGGGGGGGTCACTACCAATCTAGATGCTTTAGGCAAGGGGGTCACTACCAATCTAGATGCTTCAGCAGGGGGGTCACTACCAATCTACATACTTCAGCAGGGGGGTCACTACCAATCTACATGCTTCAGCAGGGGGGTCACTACCAATCTAGATGCTTCAGCAGGGGGGTCACTACCAATCTACATGCTTCAGCAGGGGGGTCACTACCAATCTAGATACTTCAGCAGGGGGGTCACTACCAATCTACATGCTTCAGCAGGGGGGTCACTACCAATCTAGATGCTTTAGGCAAGGGGGTCACTACCAATCTAGATGCTTCAGCAGGGGGTCACTACCAATCTAGATGCTTCAGCAGGGGGGTCACTACCAATCTACATGCTTCAGCAGGGGGGTCACTACCAATCTAGATGCTTCAGCAGGGGGGTCACTACCAATCTAGATGCTTCAGCAGGGGGGTCACTACCAATCTAGATGCTTTAGGCAAGGGGGTCACTACCAATCTAGATGCTTCAGCAGGGGGTCACTACCAATCTAGATGCTTCAGCAGGGGGGTCACTACCAATCTACATGCTTCAGCAGGGGGGTCACTACCAATCTAGATGCTTTAGGCAAGGGGGTCACTACCAATCTAGATGCTTCAGCAGGGGGTCACTACCAATCTAGATGCTTCAGCAGGGGGGTCACTACCAATCTACATGCTTCAGCAGGGGGGTCACTACCAATCTAGATGCTTCAGCAGGGGGGTCACTACCAATCTAGATACTTCAGCAGGGGGGTCACTACCAATCTACATGCTTCAGCAGGGGGGTCACTACCGATCTACATGCTTCAGCAGGGGGTCACTACCAATCTAGATGCTTTAGCAGGGGGGTCACTACCAATCTAGATACTTCAGCAGGGGGGTCACTACCAATCTACATGCTTCAGCAGGGGGGTCACTACCAATCTAGATGCTTCAGCAGGGGGGTCACTACCAATCTAGATGCTTCAGCAGGGGGGTCACTACCAATCTACATGCTTCAGCAGGGGGGTCACTACCAATCTAGATGCTTCAGCAGGGGGGTCACTACCAATCTACATGCTTCAGCAGGGGGGGTCACTACCAATCTAGATGCTTTAGGCAAGGGGGTCACTACCAATCTAGATGCTTCAGCAGGGGGGTCACTACCAATCTACATACTTCAGCAGGGGGGTCACTACCAATCTACATGCTTCAGCAGGGGGGTCACTACCAATCTAGATGCTTCAGCAGGGGGGTCACTACCAATCTACATGCTTCAGCAGGGGGGTCACTACCAATCTAGATACTTCAGCAGGGGGGTCACTACCAATCTACATGCTTCAGCAGGGGGGTCACTACCAATCTAGATGCTTTAGGCAAGGGGGTCACTACCAATCTAGATGCTTCAGCAGGGGGTCACTACCAATCTAGATGCTTCAGCAGGGGGGTCACTACCAATCTACATGCTTCAGCAGGGGGGTCACTACCAATCTAGATGCTTCAGCAGGGGGGTCACTACCAATCTAGATACTTCAGCAGGGGGGTCACTACCAATCTACATGCTTCAGCAGGGGGGTCACTACCGATCTACATGCTTCAGCAGGGGGTCACTACCAATCTAGATGCTTTAGCAGGGGGGTCACTACCAATCTAGATACTTCAGCAGGGGGGTCACTACCAATCTACATGCTTCAGCAGGGGGGTCACTACCAATCTAGATGCTTCAGCAGGGGGGGTCACTACCAATCTACATGCTTCAGCAGGGGGGTCACTACCAATCTAGATGCTTCAGCAGGGGGGTCACTACCAATCTACATGCTTCAGCAGGGGGGGTCACTACCAATCTAGATGCTTTAGGCAAGGGGGTCACTACCAATCTAGATGCTTCAGCAGGGGGGTCACTACCAATCTACATACTTCAGCAGGGGGGTCACTACCAATCTACATGCTTCAGCAGGGGGGTCACTACCAATCTAGATGCTTCAGCAGGGGGGTCACTACCAATCTACATGCTTCAGCAGGGGGGTCACTACCAATCTAGATGCTTCAGCAGGGGGGTCACTACCGATCTACATGCTTCAGCAGGGGGTCACTACCAATCTAGATGCTTTAGCAGGGGGGTCACTACCAATCTAGATACTTCAGCAGGGGGGTCACTACCAATCTACATGCTTCAGCAGGGGGGTCACTACCAATCTAGATGCTTCAGCAGGGGGGTCACTACCAATCTACATGCTTCAGCAGGGGGGTCACTACCAATCTAGATGCTTCAGATTGGTAGTGACCCCCCTGCTGAAGAAACTCTTCAATCTAGATGCTTTAGGCAAGGGGGTCACTACCAATCTAGATGCTTCAGCAGGGGGTCATCTACATGCTTCAGCAGGGGGGTCACTACCAATCTAGATGCTTCAGCAGGGGGGTCACTACCAATCTACATGCTTCAGCAGGGGGGTCACTACCAATCTAGATGCTTCAGATTGGTAGTGACCCCCCTGCTGAAGAAACTCTTCAATCTAGATGCTTTAGGCAAGGGGGTCACTACCAATCTAGATGCTTCAGCAGGGGGTCACTACCAATCTAGATGCTTCAGCAGGGGGGTCACTACCAATCTACATGCTTCAGCAGGGGGGTCACTACCAATCTAGATGCTTCAGCAGGGGGGTCACTACCAATCTAGATGCTTCAGCAGGGGGGTCACTACCAATCTAGATGCTTCAGCAGGGGGGTCACTACCAATCTACATGCTTCAGCAGGGGGGTCACTACCAATCTAGATGCTTCAGCAGGGGGGTCACTACCAATCTAGATGCTTCAGCAGGGCGGTCACTACCAATCTAGATACTTCAGCAGGGGGGTCACTACCAATCTACATGCTTCAGCAGGGGGGTCACTACCAATCTAGATACTTCAGCAGGGGGGTCACTACCAATCTAGATACTTCAGCAGGGGGGTCACTACCAATCTAGATGCTTCAGCAGGGGGGTCACTACCAATCTAGATGCTTTAGATGTCGCATTAGCAGGCGGAAACTCACCAGCCAACAGGGCGCATCAATGACAACAGAATGGTTGTATCCAGAGTCGGCAATAACGCTAGCTAGCATTCGATTTTCCGATTCGGCTTTACCGTAGCACAGAAAACTATAGGCGTAGACGTTGTACACTTTGCCGTATAAACTCTGTGCTACAATGTGAGTTTTAGACGATTCACTAGGTGTGAAATTGCCAGACGGAACGAATGCTATTTGAGTGCTGGCTCCGCCTAGATCCAAACTGCCGAATGTGTCCATCTCGTTGGCTAACTGGCGATAGCCGGCCGCCTTGGCCACTTTTGAAGACATTGAAGATGCGGAGGCAAAGTCCCCTAAACTGTTCTGCAATGAGCGAGAATTTACAGCGCTGGAAAACTACGGATCTCGATCTGGTTGGAGGGGGTCAATCTGAGGATCTGACAGGGTGGTTAATCTGAGAATCTGGTAAGAGATCAATCTGACGATATGGTAAGAGATCAATCTGAGGATATGGTAGGGGGTCAATTTGAGGATCTGGTAGGGGGTCAATTTGAGGATCTGGTAGGGGGTCAATTTAAGGATCTGGTAGGGGGGTCAATCTGAGAATCTGGTAAGAGATCAATCTGAGGATATGGTAAGAGATCAATCTGAGGATATGGTAAGAGATCAATCTGAGGATATGGTAAGAGATCAATCTGAGGATATGGTAAGAGATCAATCTGAGGATATGGTAAGAGATCAATCTGAGGATATGGTAAGAGATCAATCTGAGGATATGGTAAGAGATCAATCTGAGGATATGGTAGGGGGTCAATTTGAGGATCTGGTAGGGGGTCAATTTGAGGATCTGGTAGGGGGTCAATTTGAGGATCTGGTAGGGGGTCAATTTGGGGATCTGGTAGGGGGTCAATTTGAGGATCTGGTAGGGGGTCAATTTGAGGATCTGGTAGGGGGTCAATTTGAGGATCTGGTAGGGGGTCAATTTGGGGATCTGGTAGGGGGTCAATTTGAGGATCTGGTAGGGGGTCAATTTGGGGATCTGGTAGGGGGTCAATTTGGGGATCTGGTAGGGGGTCAATCTGAGAATCTGGTAAGAGATCAATCTGAGGATATGGTAAGAGATCAATCTGAGGATATGGTAAGAGATCAATCTGAGGATATGGTAGGGGGTCAATTTGAGGATCTGGTAGGGGGTCAATTTGAGGATCTGGTAGGGGGTCAATTTGGGGATCTGGTAGGGGGTCAATCTGAGAATCTGGTAAGAGATCAATCTGAGGATATGGTAAGAGATCAATCTGAGGATATGGTAAGAGATCAATCTGAGGATATGGTAGGGGGTCAATTTGGGGATCTGGTAGGGGGTCAATTTGGGGATCTGGTAGGGGGTCAATCTGAGAA
Organism: Macrostomum cliftonense; assembly: GCA_950096795.1. NCBI lineage: Eukaryota > Metazoa > Platyhelminthes > Macrostomidae > Macrostomum > Macrostomum cliftonense. The sequence continues at coordinate 81,367 of CATNEM010000152.1, forward strand.
TCTGGTAAGAGATCAATCTGAGGATATGGTAAGAGATCAATCTGAGGATATGGTAAGAGATCAATCTGAGGATATGGTAAGAGATCAATCTGAGGATATGGTAAGAGATCAATCTGAGGATATGGTAGGGGGTCAATTTGAGGATCTGGTAGGGGGTCAATTTGGGGATCTGGTAGGGGGTCAATTTCAGGATCTGGTAGGGGGTCAATCTGAGAATCTGGTAAGAGATCAATCTGAGGATATGGTAAGAGATCAATCTGAGGATATGGTAAGAGATCAATCTGAGGATATGGTAAGAGATCAATCTGAGGATATGGTAAGAGATCAATCTGAGGATATGGTAAGAGATCAATCTGAGGATATGGTAAGAGATCAATCTGAGGATATGGTAAGAGATCAATCTGAGGATATGGTAAGAGATCAATCTGAGGATATGGTAAGAGATCAATCTGAGGATATGGTAAGAGATCAATCTGAGGATATGGTAAGAGATCAATCTGAGGATATGGTAAGAGATCAATCTGAGGATATGGTAAGAGATCAATCTGAGGATATGGTAAGAGATCAATCTGAGGATATGGTAAGAGATCAATCTGAGGATATGGTAAGAGATCAATCTGAGGATATGGTAGGGGGTCAATTTGAGGATCTGGTAGGGGGTCAATTTGAGGATCTGGTAGGGGGTCAATTTGAGGATCTGGTAGGGGGTCAATTTGGGGATCTGGTAGGGGGTCAATTTGAGGATCTGGTAGGGGGTCAATTTGGGGATCTGGTAGGGGGTCAATTTGAGGATCTGGTAGGGGGTCAATTTGGGGATCTGGTAGGGGGTCAATCTGAGAATCTGGTAAGAGATCAATCTGAGGATATGGTAAGAGATCAATCTGAGGATATGGTAAGAGATCAATCTGAGGATATGGTAGGGGGTCAATTTGAGGATCTGGTAGGGGGTCAATTTGAGGATCTGGTAGGGGGTCAATTTGGGGATCTGGTAGGGGGTCAATCTGAGAATCTGGTAAGAGATCAATCTGAGGATATGGTAAGAGATCAATCTGAGGATATGGTAAGAGATCAATCTGAGGATATGGTAAGAGATCAATCTGAGGATATGGTAGGGGGTCAATTTGAGGATCTGGTAGGGGGTCAATTTGGGGATCTGGTAGGGGGTCAATCTGGGGATCTGGTAGGGGGTCAATTTGGGGATATGGTAGGGGGTCAATTTGAGGATCTGGTAGGGGGTCAATTTGGGGATCTGGTAGGGGGTCAATTTGAGGATCCGGTAGGGGGTCAATGTGAGGATCTGGTAGGGGGTCAATTTGGGGATCTGGTAGGGGGTCAGTCTGAGGATCTGGTAGGGGGTCAATCTGAGGATCTGGTAAGGGGTCAATGTGAGGATCTGGTAGGGGGTCAATTTGGGGATCTGGTAGGGGGTCAATTTGGGGATATGGTAGGGGGTCAATTTGAGGATCTGGTAGGGGGTCAATTTGGGGATCTGGTAGAAGGTCAATATATGAATCTGGTAGGGGGTCAATCTGAGGATCTGGTAGGGGGGTCAATCTGAGGATCTGGTAGGTTGGTCAAACGTGTCAACAAACCTTGAGATAATTGACGGTAGTCCAAGCGCCAACAGCCTCCTCAGCGCCCGTAATAATGCGAATCTGAGCAGTAGCGTTGGACACTTTGTAAGCAAAATTTTTGGTCAAACTTAGCCTGGCATTGCTTAAGACGTTCTCTGCGACAGTTGCGTTTAGAGCACTGTAAAAATTATTAGAAAAAAAAATTGTGATGAAAGACTGAAATAATTTCGTGATGGGATACTAAAATGGGGATCTGACAGTATGGGATACTGAAATGGGGATCTGACACTATGGGATACTGAAATGAGGATCTGACACTATGGGATACTGAAATGAGCATCTGACACTATGGGATACTGAAATGAGGATCTGACAGTATGGGATACTGAAATAAGGATCTGACAGTATGGGATACTGAAATGAGGATCTGACAGTATGGGATACTGAAATGAGGATCTGACACTATGGGATACTGAAATGAGGATCTGACAGTATGGGATACTGAAATGAGGATCTGACAGTATGGGATACTGAAATGAGGATCTGACACTATGGGATACTGAAATAAGGATCTGACAGTATGGGATACTGAAATGAGGATCTGACACTATGGGATACTGAAATGAGGATCTGACAGTATGGGATACTGAAATGAGGTTTAGACAGTATGGGATACTGAAATGAGGATCTGACAGTATGGGATACTGAAATGAGGTTTAGACAGTATGGGATACTGAAATGAGGATCTGACAGTATGGGATACTGAAATGAGGATCTGACAGTATGGGATACTGAAATGAGGATCTGACAGTATGGGATACTGAAATGAGGATCTGACAGTATGGGATACTGAAATGAGGATCTGACAGTATGGGATACTGAAATGAGGATCTGACACTATGGGATACTGAAATGAGGATCTGACAGTATGGGATACTGAAATGAGGATCTGACAGTATGGGATACTGAAATGAGGATCTGACACTATGGGATACTGAAATAAGGATCTGACAGTATGGGATACTGAAATGAGGATCTGATAGTATGGGATACTGAAATGAGGATCTGACAGTATGGGATACTGAAATAAGGATCTGATAGTATGGGATACTGAAATGAGGATCTGACAGTATGGGATACTGAAATGAGGTTTAGACAGTATGGGATACTGAAATGAGGATCTGACAGTATGGGATACTGAAATGAGGATCTGACACTATGGGATACTGAAATGAGGATCTGACAGTATGGGATACTGAAATGAGGATCTGACACTATGGGATACTGAAATGAGGATCTGACAGTATGGGATACTGAAATGAGGATCTGATAGTATGGGATACTGAAATGAGGTTTAGACAGTATGGGATACTGAAATGAGGATCTGATAGTATGGGATACTGAAATGGGGATCTGACAGTATGGGATACTGAAATGAGGTTTAGACAGTATGGGATACTGAAATGAGGATCTGACAGTATGGGATACTGAAATGAGGTTTAGACAGTATGGGATACTGAAATGAGGTTTAGACAGTATGGGATACTGAAATGGGGATCTGACAGTATGGGATACTGAAATGAGGTTTAGACAGTATGGGATACTGAAATGAGGATCTGACAGTATGGGATACTGAAATGAGGATCTGACACTATGGGATACTGAAATGAGGATCTGACAGTATGGGATACTGAAATGAGGATCTGACACTATGGGATACTGAAATGAGGATCTGACAGTATGGGATACTGAAATGAGGATCTGACACTATGGGATACTGAAATGAGGATCTGACACTATGGGATACTGAAATGAGGATCTGACAGTATGGGATACTGAAATGAGGATCTGATAGTATGGGATACTGAAATGAGGTTTAGACAGTATGGGATACTGAAATGAGGATCTGATAGTATGGGATACTGAAATGAGGTTTAGACAGTATGGGATACTGAAATGAGGATCTGATAGTATGGGATACTGAAATGGGGATCTGACAGTATGGGATACTGAAATGAGGTTTAGACAGTATGGGATACTGAAATGAGGATCTGACACTATGGGATACTGAAATGAGGATCTGATAGTATGGGATACTGAAATGAGGATCTGACAGCATGGGATACTGAAATGAGGATCTGATAGTATGGGATACTGAAATGAGGATCTGACACTATGGGATACTGAAATGAGGATCTGATAGTATGGGATACTGAAATGAGGTTTAGACAGTATGGGATACTGAAATGAGGTTTAGACAGTATGGGATACTGAAATGAGGATCTGATAGTATGGGATACTGAAATGAGGATCTGACAGTATGGGATACTGAAATGAGGATCTGATAGTATGGGATACTGAAATGAGGTTTAGACAGTATGGGATACTGAAATGAGGTTTAGACAGTATGGGATACTGAAATGAGGATCTGATAGTATGGGATACTGAAATGAGGTTTAGACAGTATGGGATACTGAAATGAGGATCTGATAGTATGGGATACTGAAATGAGGTTTAGACAGTATGGGATACTGAAATGAGGTTTAGACAGTATGGGATACTGAAATGAGGTTTAGACAGTATGGGATACTGAAATGAGGATCTGATAGTATGGGATACTGAAATGGGGATCTGACAGTATGGGATACTGAAATGAGGATCTGACAGTATGGGATACTGAAATGAGGATATAAGAAATAAGAATTAAACTTACTAGTACATCCTCATCCCAGCTGTGGCCCCAAGAAATAGTTCAGACTTGGCCTTGCGATCTTCGGGTACTACGTAATCCAACGAGCGTAGAGACCATTCAATCTGGTTGATGCCTTGCGGACTCTCTATAGGCGCCGCTGTAATATTTTAAGAAAATTCATACTTTAATATACAAGAATTAAGTAAAAAAACTCTAATACATAACCAATTACTCACAGGAATTGTTAGCCACAGCGCGCTGAGACACGACACCGTTGCCATTGGTTTTAGAAGCGGGCCAACTATAGATGTACACCTTGGACGAGCTTGAACCGGCGTCTATAACAACGCCATACTGGTTGGAGTTCAATTTTGGAATGTTGTTGATAATGTTTACGTTGTTGATGATGATGATTTTAATGTTGTTCAAAAATAAAAAATGTTACAGTCAAACCATATTGGCCTTAATAAAAGTATCAGTCAAACCATTATGAACCTAATATAAGTGTCAGTCAAACCATAATGAACCTAATATAAGTGTCAGTCAAACCATAATCAACCTAATATAAGTGTCAGTCAAACCATAATGAACCTAATATAAGTGTCAGTCAAACCATAATGAACCTAATAAAAGTATCAGTCAAACCATTATGAACCTAATATAAGTGTCAGTCAAACCATAATCAACCTAATATAAGTGTCAGTCAAACCATAATGAACCTAATATAAGTGTCAGTCAAACCATAATGAACCTAATATAAGTGTCAGTCAAACCATAATCAACCTAATATAAGTGTCAGTCAAACCATAATGAACCTAATATAAGTGTCAGTCAAACCATAATGAACCTAATATAAGTGTCAGTCAAACCATAATGAACCTAATATAAGTGTCAGTCAAACCATAATGAACCTAATATAAGTGTCAGTCAAACCATAATGAACCTAATATAAGTGTCAGTCAAACCATATTGAACCTAATATAAGTGTCAGTCAAACCATAATGAACCTAATATAAGTGTCAGTCAAACCATAATGAACCTAATATAAGTGTCAGTCAAACCATAATGAACCTAATATAAGTGTCAGTCAAACCATAATGAACCTAATATAAGTGTCAGTCAAACCATTATGAACCTAATATAAGTGTCAGTCAAACCATAATGAACCTAATATAAGTGTCAGTCAAACCATAATCAACCTAATATAAGTGTCAGTCAAACCATAATGAACCTAATATAAGTGTCAGTCAAACCATATTAAACCTAATATAAGTGTCAGTCAAACCATATTAAACCTAATATAAGTGTCAGTCAAACCATATTGAACCTAATATAAGTGTCAGTCAAACCATATTGAACCTAATATAAGTGTCAGTCAAACCATATTGAACCTAATATAAGTGTCAGTCAAACCATATTGAACCTAATATAAGTGTCAGTCAAACCATAATCAACCTAATATAAGTGTCAGTCAAACCATATTGAACCTAATATAAGTGTCAGTCAAACCATATTGAACCTAATATAAGTGTCAGTCAAACCATAATGAACCTAATATAAGTGTCAGTCAAACCATAATGAACCTAATATAAGTGTCAGTCAAACCATAATGAACCTAATATAAGTGTCAGTCAAACCATAATCAACCTAATATAAGTGTCAGTCAAACCATAATCAACCTAATATAAGTGTCAGTCAAACCATATTAAACCTAATATAAGTGTCAGTCAAACCATATTAAACCTAATATAAGTGTCAGTCAAACCATATTGAACCTAATATAAGTGTCAGTCAAACCATATTGAACCTAATATAAGTGTCAGTCAAACCATATTGAACCTAATATAAGTGTCAGTCAAACCATATTGAACCTAATATAAGTGTCAGTCAAACCATAATCAACCTAATATAAGTGTCAGTCAAACCATATTGAACCTAATATAAGTGTCAGTCAAACCATATTGAACCTAATATAAGTGTCAGTCAAACCATAATGAACCTAATATAAGTGTCAGTCAAACCATAATGAACCTAATATAAGTGTCAGTCAAACCACAATGAACCTAATAAAAGTGTCAGTCAAACCACAATGAACCTAATATAAGTGTCAGTCAAACCATATTGAACCTAATATAAGTGTCAGTCAAACCATAATGAACCTAATATAAGAGTCAGTCAAACCATAATGAACCTAATATAAGTGCCAGTCAAACCACAATGAACCTAATAAAAGTGTCAGTCAAACCATAATCAAACGAATTTAGGTGTCAGTTAAGCGTAACTCAACTCACAGCATCAATAGGCTGATTGCCAATAACAAACATTGTAATAACCGCGGCAGTGCCAAACAGGCTAATGGCGAGAGCAGCTGCGGCAAGAATCCACCAATTAGACGCCGAGTCCTTGGCAAGAACGGGCTCCGGCGGGGGTGGCGGCGGATCTGTAGTGAAATTGGAAAAAAAAACACTTGCAATTAAACTACAGAGGATAAGACAAGCACCGCAGGGCCGACCAAGCGCTCTAACCCACCAGTATCAAAGGCATAAACAACGTCTCCATCGGACAAGCCAGCCGCCGCGAGTGTCAAATCCAGCGCCAATTCGCTATGCAAATCATTGCGCAATGCAAATGTTGGCAATCTTCTAATTCGCATTCTAGTGCAGAATTCGTCCAATAGAGAGTCGAGTGTACGATCGATGCCTAATCTCAGATGGACCCGACCACTGGTAGCATGGTAAGCCAGATCACATTTAACTGTGACGCTAATTAGACCGCCACTGGAGCCTCCTGCCACTTGCATTGCCACTTCTTGGTGATATTTTTAATATAATTAATATTTGGTAAGTTTATTTGCTATTCTCAGTTGGTTGCCTGAAATTGTGTATTTTTTTAATCAAATGAAAATGTATAACGATCATCAAGAAAAAATTGCTTATCTAAATTGAATTAAATTGGTTTGAAAATTCTCATTCATATGCAGGCATACAAATGCAAGTAATGGCATACATAAATTGATATGTGGAAGATTGTTTAAGTAAAGTACAGAGTGAATAGTGGGATATTTTTGGCCCCTTGCATACAAATTATTGACAGGGACTAAATTGCAATTTTTGACTCTATTCTAGCATATATTTAGCTTGATCTTGACTATGGATTAGGAGTTAGTTATTCGTAGGGAAATAAAGTCTGCACAAGTAGAAATATTATTTGGATTGAGAATATTAGAGTAATAACTGAGCAATAAAGTTGCTTAAAAGCAGTGCAATTTAAAAGGGGAATTTCTATATTAGCAGAAATAGGAAATATCTTAAACATACTATTGAGAAGTGAAAAATACCCTACAGGAAAGTGAAAGTAGAGAATATTTAGGCTATGACCCTCTAATGAGGGAAACACCCTATGCTTGGACTAGGTAAGCTGCTTGGTGCAGTAAATGATACCAGAAAAATTAGTATAGCTATTTATTTGGATTAGAAATATATTATTAGAGAGTACTGATTGCTTGATTGGCCAACACATAGATAGCTGGTATATATTATAAATAAAGAGGTAATAGGAATTTACCTATTTTTTACTAAAGTACTTTTTAACTGTTTTTTTACTTTTCCACACAGACACAAAATTCCTACTTGATAAAACATAGCTAATAGATACAAGATATATAATTCTTGTAACCCTGTCCTAGTTTATATGGCCATGCATATTCCCATGGTCCTGCGCCAATAAGTATAATTTTATCCACATGGCACTATGCCAATTATTTGTATGGCAGTGTATAAATCAGGCTAGCATAATACCATGTGCCACGTCAATAAAGCTAGGCTTATTTGCATAGTAGTGTTTGAGTAGGGCTACTATACTATGCTTCAATGTTGCTTCAGTGGGAATTCTTTCAGTTCATGATCACCTTGACTTCTGCATTTTGGTTCACAATCATCCATGTCTCTGTCATTTTAGCACCAAAAAAACAAAGTGGAATCACACTATAGAGAGCTCTCAATAATTGATTAAAGCTAATCAAAAGGCTTTAATCAAAAGTGACTGCATTGTCAGTCACATATATATCCACTTCAGAATGCAATCATTTACAAACAGCTATCCTCATTAGAATGATCGCAATCTGAAGCTGGGTATACATTACAGTCCAACATTCCTAAAGAGGCAATGGCAATAGAATTTTAATATACCCAGCTTCAGTTCATGATCATTTTAGTAGGGTTGCTATGTATTAATAATTGGAAACCAAAGGTGAGAGGGGTGCAGCAGCACCTTGGGCAGTGCCATGTTTGATGACATTGGATATGAATACCCATTTCTTAGGTCACTGCAAGCTATGTATGGCCACTCCTATATATCACCTTTGGTATACCATCATTTGCATGTCCATGTTCCCCTTTGAATGATTGCAAACTGAAGCTGGGTAACCATTCTTTTAGTTGCTTACTAAACTCTAGGTATAAAAATTTTGTGTCAATTATCTTCCTAGCTTTGGTTCATAATCATTTAAGGGGGACATGCAAATAATTGTATACCAAAGATGATATATAGGATCGGCATAGCTTCCAGTGTTAGAAATTGTTGGCTTGTCTGACTGTCATTAATTGACTAGTCTGGAAATGTTGGTGCTTTTGAGTTTTCATTCATTTTGATGGTGATCGCACATTCTTTTAATGGTGATTGTAACCTTCTGGAATGATTGTGAACTGAAAGAATACCCTTCAATGCACCTATTTTGTTTAAATGTGCTATTTACATTATAACAAAGTTGGAAAAATAACTAAATAATGATTGTTATAACAAATATTAAAGACTAGAGTAATTCTGCTAAATTGTAATTCTGTTAAATTGCAATTCTGTTAAAGGAAAGTCAAACCTTCAAATCCTCAAACCTCTGACTCTACCAACCTGGTGAGATCTAATGTCTAATATTGAACACCCTAGGAACCAAGAAGACTGACATCCTGTATATGCCTATCCATGCCTGACAAGACCTTCTTTCCTAATGTATGAATGGCAATTGCAGCTAGCTAGGCATGTGATTTGCACCAAGGCATATTGCTCAAAGCCACTGCAGGATATCCTCCTATTGATACTGAAGAAGCCTTGCAGGGCTTGCAAATGCAGATAAGTGTGCACAATTACCTATAAGGAATTGATTTCTATGGATACAGGAACTCTAAACCAGATAAATAGAGCCGCTTTTATTAGAGCATACCCATATATGCTATACTGCGCAATTTGACACTTTCCCTCCCTTTGGTTACTTATGATTGGCAAGTTGCATTTTCATTGCATTGTTATTAGGTATGCAGTCATTTTGTCAGCCGGCAGATGAAACAACAATTTTAAAAAAGTATTAGAACTATAAAAACATATTATTCTAAAACATTTCTTTAATATTACAGAAAGTGTATTTATGATGATAAATGTTGTCAATGAAACAAACTTACATAATTTTTGTTTAATACCATCATTCATAGAAATATTATCAAAATTTTAAAATGGTCTTTTAAGAATATTTTAGTCTCACATGTAGTTTGATCAGCATTTGTTCAGAAATTGTTCTATCCTATATAGCTACTCATAGGCTCCATTGTAGACAAAATATGTACATATACTTGTATATAATAAATTATGCACACGTCAACAAATAAATTATGTGCATTTCAATATGCAGCTTAATGACATAATTAGTTATTCCAACTAATGCGTACATTATAATATATTGGCAGACAAAATGACTACATTGTATATTGGCAGACAAAAAGGTGGCAGACGAAAAGTGGGCAGACAAAATGGCCATCAACCTGTTATTGTTGTTGCTAACATGTAATGCCTTAATGTTTTGCAGTAACTAAGGTAGCTTTAAAGAATAGGTAGCCTATCTCTCTTTAGAGATATTGTCCCCTTTATTATATTGGATAATTAAGACTAATTAATCAAAATAAAGAATGAATCAAAGAGAACTTAAATAAATCTTTAAAAACTTGTTAACTTTAATAAGTCCATGAAAAAGAGTATTGTACTTAATCTTAATGGCCTTCAAGCATTTTGACATAGCTGCATGAATAAACTTGGGTTTATTGATATAGCACATAGACAGTGTTATGCATGCCCCATTCAAATATACTATCATGTGAATAAGCCTAGCTTTATTGGCACAGCACAAAGTATTATACTAGCCCTTTCAAAAAGACTTTCATGTGAATAAGCCTAGCATTATTGGCATGGCACCAAATAGATTAAATAAGACTCATTGGCAACTCATTCTATGCCAATTAGTCCAATTATTTATAATTAAATTTTACTTGAAATTAAAATTATATAAAAAATTATTGCACGTTAATTAAAGACCTATATTAACTCGTTGGCTTCATCGCATAAGTCTTAAATTTGTCTATACAGACCGGGTGTAGAAAATTTGGTTAGTCGGGTGGATTTGAAATTCGTTTCCTCGAAAGTTCTGCGGTTTGCAATTTCCACTCCTTTAACCCCTTGAAAACCGATGGTCAGCCACGCTGACCATGAGCACTTTTTCCCAGACCGATATTCTATGGCCACAGCAATCGATCGTGTGAATCTATGGAAACACTTTGTAAAAATCCGAATGGACAGCATGGCTGACCATAGACCATAGTGTTTATGGCAAGTAGATATACTAGTAGTAATAGCCGATATATGTTGTTTTTGTGTTTCTGTATAATTAGCTTAAAAAGTTTGCACAGAAAACAAGAACAAGAAAACAGTCAATGAAAGCAGGAGTTTTCGAGACTTGTCAATTGTAGTAAGTGAGAGCTGGGTGATGATTTCTGTAAGTGAGAGCTGTGATTATTTCGCAGGATTAAGCAAAAAAGACACGAATACGCTCGTATCATAACGATAAGATACTTATGAAAAAAATACGAACATCAGATATCAGCCTCACTGGCTGACACTCTCTGATTGGCTGCAGCCGAGACGGACCTTGGGGAGGGTGCGTGTGCCTGAGTTATGCGCGCACACTGCCCCGGGGGGCGCTAAACACACACACACACACACCTTCCTGTATTTGTTGGTTTACGTAGACCACCAAAACTAAAACTCTAACTCTAACCTAAACCCTAACTCTAACCTAACCCTAACCCTAGCACTAAACCCTTACCCTATCCCTAAACCTATCCTAAACCCTAACCCTACCCCTAACTTTAACACTAGCCCTATGGAGTGGTCCACGTAAGGGTTCCACCTAAACCGTAGGGTCCATCTAAACCCCCATTCAACCCATAAGAGGTCCATGTAAACCAGCAAACACTGGAACACATACACACACAGACACTCTTTATCTCTGCCCTTCATTGAGTCAATCTATTGCTGCATCTTTCTCTCTCTCTCTCTCTCTCTCTCTCTCTCTCTCTCTCTCTCTTACTCTATATCCCTTGCTCTCTCTTTCTCTTTGCATGCTGTGAACCCTCCCCTTATTTATGTATTTAGGGATAAAACAGCTACCACTGTCTCTGGCAGCTTTACCGTTTTTGCCGTTTGTTTGATTGTGCGTATTTCCCTCTACGTCCCTCTCTGAGACGGCATGCTGCCTCAAAACATACAAGTTGTGCCCCACACGTGGACTGCATTACTGCTATCTTCTACACAGTGAGTACTATTCAGTTCTTTGTTGAGCGGCCTGGCACTGCTGCATTTAGCGTGACAGGTCACTTGGAGCATTGGTGGGTTATCAAAACTGGGTTGTCAGTGGATCCTGGGCGCTAGGGTTCTTGGCAAGTTTTGCCGTACTTGGTGCTCCTGCTGAAGGCCCTAGTGCCAGGGTAGGATCACAACACAACTGTACAGGCAGCTTGCAACAAACAGGAATAAATTTAGAACAGGGTCGAAAAGTCTCAAGCACACCTTTGACTCAGCCGTGCCACACACGGAAGCACTCGGGGACACATAGGCCGGGCTGACTGGGGCATTGCCCGCAGATGAAGACGGTCCGCTTGTCCCTGCCTTGGCGGTAGCAAACTCTGCAGCGTCGAGCTGGCCGCTGGTTGCCAGGTGTGGCGGGCAGCTTGCCGGGGAGGTGCGCCGGCCCGGCCATCGCAGGTGCTGGACGAACGCAGCGCTTCTTGCCCCGCCCAGAGCTGTCAATCAGGGAGATGACGAGCTGCTCCATGAACGGAAGGAACTTGCTGGAGCCACCGGACAGCTGGTAGGTGATCCACGAGTTGTGTGCCAGCTGCAGCAGGAAGTGAATGCCCAGCTTCTGGTGCCAGCGGTACATCTTCCTGGTCGGGTGGTAAGGCTGCAGTGCAGAGTCTAGTTTGTCGACGCCTCCCATTGATCGTGAGTAGTCCACCACGCTGACAGGCTTGCGAACCAGTTCCACCTGGCCTCCTCGCCGAATTCTCTGCCGCTGAACACTGCTTGCCTTGCCGAACGAATCCAGCAGGTACAGAGTCTTTATACCGCTTGCCTTACGGTCCGTCATCTTCACAGCTAGGACGTCTCCGTTTCGCATGTACGAATGCGAAGGAGCGGACAGATGCATCTGCTGGAGCTCAGGTGGAATTCCGCGGTTACAACGGACAGTGCCAGTCACCAAGGTGTTGTGCTCCAGCAGGAACGTGGCCAGGCGGAGAGAGCAGAAGTAGCTGTCGATGTAAATCCTGTAGCCGAGATTCAGCAGGTCTTTAGACAACTCCGCAACGATCCGCTCGCTGATGGAAAGACTGTGAGCGGCAAACTCAGCACCGAATTTGTTGTTCTCCTCTGTTGTTGAGTGCACCAGCACGTTCCACAGGTAGCCGGTCCTGGAGTCGCACAGTAGGTCTTGATGCCATACCTTGCTCGCTTGCTTGGGATGTACTGTTTGAAGGCCAGCCTGCCTTTGTGCAGAACCAGCTCTTCATCCACCGCCAAGTCCCTGTCCGGCATGAAGTTCTGCTGACAAACTTGGCGAACATCGTTCAGGAACGGCCGGATTTTGCGCAACGGGTCTCCTTCATCTGCCGTGCGGCAGTCGTAAAACCGGAGGAACGACAGGATTTGCTGGAAACGGTTGCGGGACAGGCAGTTCTCGCTTTGAAAGAGCTGGTTTTCATGGAACTTGCTTGTCGCCCAGTAGCTCTGAATCTCCGGCTTGCGAACAATGCCCATGTAGAAAATGATAGCCACTGTCTTTTTTATCTCATTCACGGAGCAGTTCCTCCAATCCGCCAGGACAGGAGGCAGTCGCTGGTCACCATCCAGCCTCTCCTCCTCAAGAAGCCGAAGCTCCTCCCAAGCTCGAGCGTTCGTGAAATCCGTCAGCCGGTCGATTATCGTCTCGGAGAGGAACTTCCCAAAGTACTCCAGTGCACCGCCGCCTTCGACTCCAGTTACCAGGCTGACTCCAGGAATTCCGAGAAACTTAGGCACCTGTCCAGGCCTCTCATCCGTAGCCTCATCAACCAGCCTCCAGTCATCCACCAGATCATCATCGGATGCGTCTTCCTCAAAGATTTCGCTAGCTAGGTATTCAGTTGATGTTGATCCACCAGAGTCGCTGGAGGACTCGTCGCTAGTCAGCAGTTGGTCCATGAAGAGCTCACAGTTTTGGGTGCAGAATCAGAACAGACGAAAAGTTTCAGAGCTTGGAAAACCATTACTCTGACTGTTTATGCAGCCTATATCAGACTGAAGCAAGCCCCTTGAACAGGCAGAGTATGGCCACAGACTATTCCAGGGTAATCTTGTGTTGTATCGGATTTTGGCTTAGTGAAGCAACACCCACACACACTGACAGTATAGTCTATGGTCAGCAGGGCTGACCATTGGATTTTCACACACTGTACAAAATATAGCGGTATGGAAGAGGTTAAACAAAATCTACTTCGTTAAGGGAACTCGGTCTCAATCCTGGGTCGTCAATCCAGGGGGGGTAGTTTCTGGTAGCTGAGCAGTCAAAGGCTTCCAGCAAATTCGAGAATGGCCGGTCGCTGTGGTTTACTCCTCGCTTTCCGCTGTTTACGAATAATTTCTTCCGTCGAATTGAAATAAATTAGCGATAGGTTTCTTCGGACGCTACTATATTAGTAGACAGTAGGCTGCCACCAATCCGTTTTATGAGTCGGATGCTCGATTTGAATTCAGATCTGCTTAGTCTGATTCGGTCAAAGTAGTTCGCTCTACACAAGAGCTGGGAAGACAAGTCGAAAGATTTCTTTATCCAAAAACACTGGCCTTTAGGAAGGGCTGAATAAATATTGTTTTTTTTCACTTGGACACTGGACACTTGGACTCTGTTGCCAGAGGACGAATCAGACACAGATAATAAGCCACTAAGGGGTAACGTAGTGTGCGGGGGCTATGCTGTGCTGCAGCAACGTCGACGTGTAACAATTTATGTAATAATTAATTAACTTTTTTTCTCTTATTTGGTCGATCAACTTTAAAATAATTTAATTGTATAAATTGAGTATTTTTTCTTATACTGAGCACTATTTCTAGGAAACATTTGACTTATATTGCGTCACGCGGCGTGTAAGCGCGAGGCATAGTGTGAGTGGTCGTGAACTCGTGTAAACATTATTGTGCTTTGTAATTCAGCCCATTACGCTACATCTTACTGCATAAAAGTCCTAATTGATTTATAACACGACCGTTCATTCATGCTGACCGCACCCTTGCCAACCTACTAAAGACTCCGTAGTTGCCTGCTATCGCCACGCCACGTTGCAACGTTAATAAACGATTTATCCAATACGTCAGCCAACGATTCTATTTCGTTACATAAATTTGGAGGTCCCACCGAGACCGAAGTGCATCATCAGACTATTGAACGACGAATCCGATCCAGTTTTCCAATATATTGATCTCCGGTCATACAGCTAATACTGTTTAGAGCTTTTAACATCTCGATCACAGCCTACGGCTAAACGCATTCGTTCACATAAATGCCAAGCCGGACCAAAGATTGACGACGTGCTGCTGTCCGTTTTTCCAAAAGTTTTGTAAGGGCAACCATACTCCATGTCAAGTGGACTTAGCTAATCATCATTTTGCGACTACGATTTTACTGACACCGAGTGCACCATTCAATTCAAGTTACTGCAATCAATCTATAGCAAAAATCAAATCCAAGAGGAACAACAGCCAGGCCCAACTCAAGCTCAAGCCATAGCAGTGTGACTCACTTGAATTATTTTCTAAACAATTCTGCGCTGCGATTGCTAAGCACCCTACGCGAGAGACAACAGTTTGGCACTGGCGGACAACCACCCCACACAGCCACGACCAATCGGATCGATCTAAATCTCACAGTGTACAAGTACAGCCCAGCCTGCTCAGCATATCGCTTAAGCCTGAGGCCATCACAAGTGAGTGCACTTATCTTGCTCTTGGCTGTTTGGTTGAGCTCACCCTACCATTCTCTGCGTGCATTATTGTATGTAGGCTCGCTCCCTTCTCTCGTTTGTTGCGCGTTCTTTTATTCTACTAGCTCTGGCACAGTTATTTATTTTCACTTCGTATCAAACTCACCATGTCAGACTCTGAAAACCCACCTCAACCTCAAAGCGAAGGTGAATCCAAAAAGCACACTGAAATGACAAAAAATGAGGTCGAATTTGACCAAGTTGCCAGAGAGAGTGGTGTGGGCGCTATTTTAGGAAGCCTTGACAGGACGCTAGACAGTTTGGACGCGAAGCTTGACCAGGCAAGGATGCCAGAGGTGAAGCTCAAGCCCCCACCTTGCTACCATCCCAAGATTAGATTTGAATTTTGGGAGACACAGCTCCGTGACTACATTAGCGTTAACAGAATCCAGCGCGAGCATTGCAGCGGCATTCTTTTCTCTTTGCTGTCACCAGAAGTTCAAGAGTTCTATTTTAACAATGGACTGCAAAAGGTACCATTCCCAGAAGCTGTAGGAGCCCTGAGGGACCGGTATACAGACTCCAGCAGCGCTGACAAATTTTACATGAACTCACAGCAGCCCACCAGGCAGAAGGCGAAGGAATCCAAGATTATTGCGACCGCCTGGTGGCCTTAGCTACGGCTGCAAAAATATCCGCACCACAGAGTGACCCACTTGTTCGATCACGCTTTTGCTATGGGGTTCTTGATAAAAGTCTGGCGGAAAAGTTGATAACAATGACGCAAGAGTCGCCAAAAGCATCCCTCCAAGAGATCCTAAAGAAAGCGAAAAGCTTTCTTGATATTCAGAAACTACTGAAGCCAACCGAGACTAATAAAGTTCGTCAGATAGAGTTAGATGAGATCACCAGACTGAGAAAAAGAATCCAGGAACTCGAGGCAGAGGCTAAGCAAAACTGTGAGCCTGCAGGCCCGATGAGGAACCCTTCTAGCGTGGGATTCAGAGCTCAGAGGACATCAGCTGCTGCTACGGGACCCACTTACTATGAAAAAAGCACCGAAAGGCCTAGAGGGAAGCGCTGCTGTTTTAGATGTGGTTCAGCTGATTATCTGATGGCTGAGTGCCCGGGCACAGGGGCACCGGACCCTTCAAACCGATTCGGGCGTTTTCAGAGTCAGCCAGCACAGAAGAGTCCAGCGAAAATTGAAAAAGAGGTGGGGAGAATCTCCTTCTGGTCAAATGCTTATGGATTTATCCAATCTCTGCCCCTCGGCGATTCCGTGTTCGTGCACGTCTCCCAACTGAGTAATGAGCTGAGAGAACTCGTCCCTGCCCATCAAATCGTTGGGGCACCTGTTGAATTCATTCGGCTGGCCGATAAGGGCAAAAAGAACGACCGTGCAGTCGAGGTGACGTACAGCGAACATAATTTCAAGTGCAGCCAGACTGTGGCCAGGTCAGAGAGCTCTGGCTCCGGTTATTATCTGCAGGCTATGGTGGGAGACATTAAGCTGATTGGATGCTTAGATAGCGGTTCAAATGCGTCAATTATTAGCTCAGAAATTCGGGACAAATTGATAGCAGCTGACCCAGTCAACAATCAGTTCACTGCTGCGACTACAACACAGTCAGCTTCCGGATTTAACGGAGCCTCTAGCCACATCATTGGCAAACTTGTCTGTGAGGTTGGAATCGGTAATGTGACGAGGCCACAAGTCTTCCTAGTCATAGAGCACCCTATTTCCGACACCCTCTTTGGTATAGACTTCATGAGAAACTTTCAGATTAATCTTTTGGTGGCGGAGGGTCGTGCGACTGCGGGCGGCGAGCCTGTTCCAATAATTGAAGGAGACTGTAGCGTTTTCCAAGTCAAGAGAGTTCTGGCGGCGTGTAATGTCGAACTTCCCCCCAGGTCTGAGACTCTAATTCCTGGAAGGGTGATTGATGGTCAGCCCAACGTCTGCGGCTCCGTTGGGGGCAAGCTTTTTGCGGGCGATTCGAGCTTATTGATTGCGCACTCGGTTGACCAAACCAGTACCTCAAATCATATACTACTTCGAGTCATGAATACCAGTGAGGACCCTGTGTCGCTCAGAAGAGAGGATGAGGTTGCCTCCTTTAAGCAACTAGGAGTCGATGAGACAATCAGCAAGACTTCTCTCTCCGAAAGCGACTTTAAAGTCGAAAATACTGAACAGATTTTAAAAAAACTTAATAACCTGCCAAGCCCAGACAAAGAAACCGCTCGGTGGCTAGCTCATCAATTCCGCCTAGAGGAGTCTAAATTGAGCGGAGAACAGCTAGAGACCACGCTGAAGATGTTGAACTACTTCATGAGCCAAATTTCCCGCAGTGAGCATGATATATCACGAACAAAATTACATGAACTGACAATTGAGCTGAAAGACCCAAATTCAAGGCCAGTCGTCCAGCCATCCCGGCGAACAACTCCTGCTCAAAAGGAGTTTTTAGACAAGTACATAGGACAGCTTGTTGAGCAGGGCATAGTCGAAGAATGCGACTCGGAGTGGGCTTCTCCGATCGTGCTTGTAAAAAAGAAGGACCAATCCTATAGGATGTGTGTGGACTATAGGGCAGTTAATAAATTAATCAAGCCTTGCAGTTTTCCGCTTCCTCTGATGGACGAGACATTTGACAGTCTAGCTGACTCGGCTATCTTTTCAACTCTAGACCTAACTAGCGCATACTGGGTGGTAGGTATCAGAGAGCAGGACAGAGACATCACTGCTTTTACCTGCCCGCAAGGCACTTTCCGTTGGAGAGTCGTCCCATATGATATCAAAACCGCCCCATCTAACTTAGCCAAACTTATGCATCGCGTGTTTAAACCATTGCTGATGAGAGTTAGTCTGATTTATCTAGATGACGTCATCATAAAGGCCCGGAACACCAATGAAATGATAGCAAACTTAGCGTTAGTGTTCTGGCAGCTGCAAAAGGCCAACCTAAAAATTTAGCCAGCCAAGTGTGAGTTGTTTAGAGAGAAGCTGAGATTTCTGGGATTTATGGTGTCAGCAAACGGAATCGAGACAGACCCTAGTAAAACCGAAGCTGTTCAGAATTGGTGTAGACCAAAGACAGGAAAGCAACTTTTGTCCTTCCTCAACTTCGCTAACTACTACCGGAAATTCGTGCCAAAGTTTTCTATCTTAGCAGCCCCATTGTATGCTATAGCCAACTCGCAAGAGAAATTCATCTGGGAAGAAAAGCACGAAAAAGCCTTCCAAAAGCTGAAAGCTAGCCTCTGTAGTCCTCCAACTTTAGCTTACCCGGACATGCGAGCAGAAGCCGGCTCCTTCGTACTAGACTGTGACAGCTCAGGCGTTGGAGTGGGTGGAGTCCTGTCCCAAGTGGGAAAGGACGGCAATGAACGCGTGATAGCTTTTGCCTCAAAGAAGTTCAACAGTGCGCAAAGGAACTACTGCGCAACCATGCGCGAACTACTTGGCTTAATTATAATGCTAGAACAATTCCGGACGTACCTCCTAGACAGACCTTTCATCGTAAGAACTGACGCGGTAGCGCTAAAGTGGCTTCACTCCAAGAAGCACGCAACTGGCATGCTAGCTCAGTGGCTTGTGGTTTTGGAGCCATACTCATTTAATGTAGAGCAGACGCCATTAGAACGCTTGTCAGACTTCGACTTCGCTGTGGAACACAGGCCAGGCGAGACCCACATTAATGCCGACATTTTGAGCCGAAATCCCAAGTTCCGACCGGATCACTTCGATTGTCCGTCGTGCTCACGTATCCCAGAGTTTCAAGCAAAGTTTAAGGGCTCAAGTACCGCCATAAGAACCGTTAAATTCAATTCGAATAAGGTAATAACGACGGAGAACTCGACTCAGACCCAGATTGAAAGTCATGAACAGCCAAACTGCGTGACGAAGTATTCAGAGCCCGCTAAAGCTGAAAATCGGGTCACAGAGACCTCGAGTGCTCGCGCCCACCCTGTTAGTACGGCATCTCAGACCGATAGTTTAAAAGTTGGGAATCATTACAAAGCTACTGAAGTCAACCAAGAGCCAATAGAAAGCTCTAAAGTCCAGGTGGCTCAAGTTACAACTGGGCTTGGCTGCAATGAGCAAGGCAAAAAGCGAAATAGTGACAGCAGTAGCTGTGATTCAAATCAAGCTGTAGCAACTAGCCTAGCAATCCAAACTGCCGATAATCTGAGTGATTTAAGCGAGGCGACGAATGAAGGTGATAGAGAAATCGAAGAGGCCAACTGGGCCTCACTTGCTCAAGATTCTAATGTAGATCTGATAAGAATCAAAAAGACTGTGGCTGGTTCCGAACCTAGACTGAACAAACAGGACATCCAGGACTGCAGTCGGGAGATAAAGGCGTTTTGGGCTCTGTTAAGTGAGCTTTCAGTAGAGAATGGTTTGCTCTATAGAACTAAGCCATCAAGGAAAGGCAAACCGAGTGTGAAGCAGCTAGTCATTCCAGCATCAGCTGATCTAGACGAGCTAGTCATCAAGTACCATAGGGCTTGAAATCACTCCGGAGCAAATAAAACGATTGCCGCGCTGAAGGCACGGTTCCTCATCTTTGACCTAGAACCTTACGTGCGAGGCGTAATTTCCGAATGTGAAACATGTGCCAGAGTTAAAAAAAGGACAAAAAAGGTCAGAGCACCCATGCAACCGGCACTGGCCGGGTATCCCAACCAGGTAGTTCATGTAGACCATTGTGGACCTTTTCCTGAGTCCAATGGGATGCGGTACATCCTGGTGATGGTTGACCGATTCACCAGCTTCATCGAGATTGTCCCAGTGCCTGACGTTTCGGCTGGAACTACAGCGCTAGCTATTCTCACGGAATGGGTGGTGAGATGCGGGGCAATGGAGCAGTTGGTATCAGATAACGGCACTGCTTTCATTAACGCTACTGTTGCCGAGTTGACTCGGCTCCTCGAAATCGACATGCTGAGAATCACTGCGCGGAGACCACAAGCGAATGGGAAGGTGGAACGCGCCATCCAGACCATCAAAACAAAGGTTAGAGCCGTGTGCGCCGAGCGCAGCATAGCCTGGCCGCTGGCAGCTAAGCTAGTGGGTTTGTCAATCCGGTCGACCGAGTCTGAATCCACCGAATTCACCCCAGCCAAGTTGTTTTTCGGGAGGGAGCTTGACATTCCTCTTGATTTGCAGTACAATCCTCCATCCAAAGAATACTACAATCCCGAATCCTACGCTCACTCGCTGCACAAAGCGCTTGTTGAGACTTCGGCCACCGCCAGAGCTCTGCGGGGAAAGGCTCAGAAAAGACAGAAGCGCTACTACGACAGAGCTGTCTTCAAGCCGAATTACGAAGTAGGTGAGCTGGTGTGGGTTCGCAACCCAGACCACCGAGGCATCGACCCAGCGGTTTGGTTAGGACCATACCGAGTTGTTCAGCAAGTATCGGAGCGCAATTACAGGTTGTTGCCAGAATTCGTCAGAGAAAACCCGTTGATCCGTACACCTAATCCGAGCCACAACATTTATAATGTTGACAGACTAAAAAAATGCGTCAGGAAGCCTAACTACCAAGACACTGTCGATAGATTTGGCCTCAAAATCACGGCCCGTCTGCCAGATTCTCGGGTTGGAAATTTTGACGAGTCATCACCTGATGGTTCAGATTCCAGTTCAGACTCGGATTTTGAAGAAAATGGAATGCCGTACTTTCCTGTTTCGGCGCTGCAGCCAACTCAAGTTCCCAGCCAGGTGCAGCCCAGTGAGAGCCAGGTGCAGCCGAGTGAGAGCCAGGTGCAGCCCAATGAGAGCCAGATGCAGCCCAATGAGAGCCAGGTGCAGCCCAATGACAGCCAGGTGCAGCCCAATGACAGCCAGGTGCAGCCCAATGACAGCCAGGTGCAGCCCAATGAGGAGCCAGGTGCAGCCCAGTGACAGCCAGATGCAGCCCAGTGACATCCAGATGCAGCCCAGTGACAGCCAGATGCAGCCCAGTGACAGCCAGATGCAGCCCAGTGACATCCAGATGCAGCCCAGTGACAGCCAGATGCAGCCCAGTGACAGCCAGATGCAGCCCAGTGACAGCCAGATGCAGCCCAGTGACATCCAGATGCAGCCCAGTGACAGCCAGATGCAGCCCAGTGACAGCCAGATGCAGCCCAGTGACATCCAGATGCAGCCCAGTGACATCCAGATGCAGCCCAGTGACAGCCAGATGCAGCCCAGTGACAGCCAGATGCAGCCCAGTGACAGCCAGATGCAGCCCAGTGACATCCAGATGCAGCCCAGTGACATCCAGATGCAGCCCAGTGACAGCCAGATGCAGCCCAGTGACAGCCAGATGCAGCCCAGTGACAGCCAGATGCAGCCCAGTGACAGCCAGATGCAGCCCAGTGACATCCAGATGCAGCCCAGTGACAGCCAGGTGCATCGCAGCAAAAAGAAGCTTGTGACCAGGTTGGCAGCGAGCCAGAAGAGTGTAGAGAAGCGGCCACGGTGCTGGAAGGGCTAGAAAGAGTCTATGATGTGCCACCAATCGCAGTGGAGATTGAGTTAGCGGATCAGGGAAGGGGCACTTTGCCAATAGTGCAGAGCCCGGAGCCAAACCCGATGGCTAAAACGTCTGGGCAGACTAAAGCCGAAAAACTGCCGCTGTCCCGCTCGGGCGCCAGTAGTACTTACACCACTCGAAGTGGCAGGGCGGTTAGGCCGCCCCAAGATTTTTGAAAGTGCTTTCTGGGATCTGCCAACGCTCCAATCACCATTAGTTTTTTTTCTGTTTTTATTCGTTATTTTTTGCTCCTTCGTTTTTTTTGAGCCAGTGCCAGTTAGCTGTTTGCAGGTGTGTGCGTGGGGGGGCTTGTTCCCTTCTGTGTGTGTGGGCAGGGTGAGCACAGCTGTGCAGTCTTGGGTCAGGATTTTGTGCCACTTGCGGTGGTGATTTTGTGGCTTAACTTGCCGTCCGCCGCTGCCCGTGCTATAAGCGTCCGTCTCGTTGCCTTAAATTTAAGTGCACCCAAAACGTACTTCATCTATTGATTTTAATCCTGCGTTGTTTTTTCCGTCATCCACCATTGATTGGAATCATTATAATTCTGCAGATCACTCATTGTGCTTTGTAATTCAGCCCATTACGCTACATCTTACTGCATAAAAGTCCTAATTGATTTATAACACGACCTTTCATTCATGCTGACCGCACCCTTGCCAACCTACTAAAGACTCCGTAGTTGCCTGCTATCACCACGCCACGTTGCAACGTTAATAAACGATTTATCCAATACGTCAGCCAACGATTCTATTTCGTTACAGACGAACAGACTAAAACATTAGTGACGCGGTCGGTTGCACCGCGGACGGGGCGCGGTCGGGGCTTTCAAAATGAACGCGCATAAGACCTAAATTTATACACAAAAATGCGCAACTCGCGGGGAGACGGCGCCAGAAACGCGGGGAGAAATTGGGGAGAGAGAATCCAACAAAACTTACTAAAAGGGTGCTGAACTCGGGGATGACGAAAATTAAAGAAAGTTATGGCGTTTATTAAACGGGTAGAGAATATTAAACATCTTTACCGACACGTGGAAGTAATTATCAAACAAAAGAAAAAACGAAGAGAGAAAACCTTACTGGAACGGGTCACTTAAGCCGTTGCAAAATTAAAACAAACGGGGATAAGCCAAAGAACAAAAATCACCGAAATGGGAAGGTTCAAATTTACTGGATAATTAGAAATATAGCATTAAAATTTACCGCTACTAGGAATTTATTAATATCGCTCAAACCAATAGAAATAAAAAGCTAAAAAAACACGTCAATGGGAGGATCACCCTAGGTACCACATCTACACCACACTTGAAGTTTAAACGGCACGTTCTTTTATTGTATCAAGGTTTTAAGTTGGGACAGAAAGAATTTTTTCTCTTTACTGGCTTTTACTTTTACATAAGTCAGAGCATGTAAAGAATTATACAGCTTTTTTATTAGGCAGGCCTAATTGAAAGCTAATTATTAAGGTCTATAGCTAGCTATAACCTGTGACCTGCACCCGCTATAACAAATAGACTGATTTTTTTACCGAGTGAGCCCATTAGTTTTTTCCTTATGGGCCTATCGCTATTGGCCTAGGCTATATCAGAGTAGCTAGCTAGATCAGCTTTTCAGATTGATTGAATATATACCTTGCCTATGGTCTTAAAAAATCATTTTCTTTTAGCTTGTTAGGGGTCTAATGCAAAGAACAAGCTAGCTAGCAAGTAAGTAAGTAGGCTGGCAGGTACAAAGTAGGCTACTTGTACTGGTACATATTCATTTGTGCTAATAAATATAGTTATTATAAGTGTAGCTTAAGCCTTGTCATCAAAGTAGCTATTAGGTAAGACTTATTAACATAACCTAAAATAATGGCCTAGGCCTACCAGTGCTTTTTCTTCTCCCAATCTAGCTATATAATTCCCTAGTAGCATTCTAGAATACCCAGTGATAAGCATTGATCCTGTCCAAAAGACATTCCTATGGATCAGAGGTTCATGACTTAGTCCCTAAAATTATTTTATTTCAGGCCCTAAGATTTCTAACTTTAGTCCCATATGTGTGCAACAGTTGGCCAATCTGGCTGACTGATTTGGTGGCTGACCAAGGTAGGTTACAAAATTGCCAATGTAAATCACAAAATTGCTAATGAAAGTCACAAAATTGCCTATGAAAGTTGCAAAATTGCCATTGAAAGTTGTAAAATTGTGGATAAAAGTCACAAAATTGCCAATGTAAGTTGCAAAATTGATAAAAATAGAGGTGATAAGTCACAAAATGGAGGGGTTAAATTATATGATAGGCAGTAAAAGTGTCAAATTTGGAGGAGAATAGTAAAACAACGTAGCAAGTAGGCAAATTATATGTAAAAAGTGTTTTGTGGGACCTTTTTTGGTCTTTCAAACTTTAAGCCCAAGTAAGTTGCAAATTTTTTTTCAACTAAGTTGTAGCAGCTGACCAAATTTTCAAAGTTGCACATGCATGTTCAGTCCCTAGATTTCTTAGCTTCAGTCACTACTTTATATGTATTTGGCACTTGGCCTAATAGCACTTGGCCTAATAGCACTTGGCTCAATGGCACTTGGCCTAATAGCACTCAGATCAATTGGCACTATAGCCCTTCCTGACTTTATGGCCATAAAAAATTAACTAAGACTTCTTCAAGCACTGTACTCAATTAATTGCTTAATTATCTACATTGTAGACAAGTTTCAAATATTGTTAGGACATAATAAAAGTTGATCCTGTGCATTAATTTTTTTAATTTTTAATTCTTCAAAATTTTGAAGAAAAATAATTTTGTGATTACTAGGTTTATTTTTTTTGGATAGACACAGGATGCAAAATTGCATCATGTTCTTAATTTTAGGATGCAATATCAGGGTTTATGGTGTAATTTTTCAAAAGTCCCATTTAACAGGTCTTTTTTGGAAGAATTAAAAAAATCAGGATGCAAAATCACATTCTATATTGAATTTCAAGATGTGATTCTCAAAGTCAAGGTGCTATAGCATCCCTATCGCACAACAAATAAGCCCAGTATATGAAATTAATTGAAAGATTGCAAAAGTTTTATATTGTGCATTTAAAGAAATTGTATACACTGTCACACACTGAAAACTGCCACCCACACCCGAAGCAAGGTGGCACTTGTTTATGTCAAGCAGCTTTTTACTGGTTTTTGCATGTGACTTATACCACTCAGGCGAGAAGTAATTAAACTGCCCTTTGTTTGACCTTAATTACAGTTAAAAATAAGGTTAATATCTTACCTTAAGTGACTTACTTAAAGACCTTAAAGTATTGTCTCTATTGACCCAAAATTTATTTGGATTGATTGGCTTAATACTACTTTCCACAACTATACAGTTTCCCAGAAATTCTGTGATATCATCTGAAATTCTATCTATGCTTGTGTCTTGATGGGTCTCTAAGTCGAGGATTTTTTGGATGACATTGAGCTTCCAGAACAATGGGAGTTACTTCCATGGGTGCAACTTTAGGTGCAATTGTCATTTCAACCAGCTCAGTTCCTAGTAGCTCGGGATCAAATCCCAGTTCTATTAGAGCTTTGAACTCTTTATCAATTGTCAATGATTGTCACTATTCTGTCTGGTAACCTTCTTCTGGCTTCTTCCTGGCTCTGGCTGTAAATTCAATAAGACTCTTAATAAGACCAGATTAAATAGGATTTTTAATTAGTCACAAAGTTTGTATTATTATCTATACCAGAGGTATGAGATATCAAACATGGTTTATTTTTCCTCCTTCAGAATCACCTTATATACTAAAAAACACTAAATTTTGTTTAAATTTTTATATATATAGATATTTTATAAAAATATTATAAATTTTATAGCGTGTGTTTGAAACAATTTTTTTACAAATTTTATATTTTTTATATTAGACAATTAAACAAAGAATACTGTGTGCATTCAAATATTTTATTAGGGCCTTCTTTATAACCATAAAGGAAATATATAAGTTAAGCCTAGCATTATATATTATAAGAATTATATCTAAAGTTGGGATAGAAAGAGGCTACTCTTATAGAAAGTTCAATGCTAATAAAAAGTTGGATAAATTTTATTGAATATTGATTTGCCCTCTTGACATAGATCCATTTGCACCTATAAGGAATATTATTAACATGGGCCCATGCCAATAAGCAGTATCTTTTTAGCATCTCCAAACTCATATATTTGTTATCAACACAATGGCATATTATATACTCTACTAAATAATGTATCTGACTTACATAGATAAGTCTATGCAAATTAGCAAGACAGTATTTATTCATATAGATCCAGCTATACAAATAAGAGCAAATACTTTTTGATTGTTGATAAGTTTTCTTTTTATTATCTTTGTGATTCAGAAGCAATTAAAAAATATGTATATTATCTTAGGCACTAGAATATAAGAATTTTCCTGGGTCTTTAGTAATAAAAAGCTATTGGCAATAATTATTACCTATAGGTATTCTATACACTTAGAATGGGTATAAAGTAGTAACCATTATAAATTGAACACCTTTAACTTTTTAGGATAGATATCCAAGTCATACAGATAATATACTTAACAAAAAATTGATTTTTATTCTTGCTTTACCATTAATTTTGGATTTTGAAACTATTTTGAAAAGAAAATTTTTTCTCTCCACTTGCAATTACTGTTGGTTGGAAACACTTGAAAGCTGTTAGGTTAATACTAGGCAAATTATTTCAAACCAGAACTGCCATGTGATGGATATCTTACTGGTTTAGTGGTTACTACTAAATATTTTTACAACTGAATGTGCTAATTATAAATTTCAGTCCTACTTAATTGCCATGCGGCATCCACTAACATTGCCCATTAATGCCCTTCTACAAGCGCCTATTCCAATTCGCCACTACCCCAGAGCTACAGCATTCGATTATGCCATTAAACTTCGCACTCAACTAATAAACAGTGAGAAAACACCAAGCAAAGAAAATCCCGACAATTCTATCAAGCCAACTGGTAGCAAAGTGACGGAGCTAGCAGGCAGCAATGTGCAAGTAAAAAATCCAGTTGACAAAGAGGACGGTTTTGTGCTACCTAATAAGCTCACCTGGTCGTTTACTGGCTTAACAACGGAAGAAATAGTAGAATTTCTCTATAAGAATGTAGTGTGGGACAAGTACGGCATCGTGGCCTTGAACAAGCCGTACAATGTCTGTTGTCAGGCTGGTCACATGACTCGCGGCTCAATCAATCTGATTGACTATTTGCCCGGCTTGGCAGCCCGCCTATCCTGTCCTCATCTTCACCAGGTGCATCGTCTTGACCGAACCTCCACTGGCATTCTGCTGCTAGCTCGGACAGAGCGTCAAGCTCAGCACCTGAAACGCTGCTTTAAAGAGCGTCGAATCGAGAAATATTATTATTGCATTACACGCGATGTGCCTAACCCGCTAGAGGGTCTAATTGATATTCCAATGACAGCTTCGGCACTTCACAGTGACGGTAAACGGCGCGTCGCTTTGCGCCCCACTCAATCGGCATTGGCCGAGGCTCAGTTAAATCCGCTGACTAAATCCCGAGTCCTGTCCGCTTCGTCTAGTTCCGAAGCTAGAGAAGCGCTGACCCGCTATCGCGTTGTCGATCAATTTGAACGATCCGCTTTAGTTGAAGTGCAGCCGTTGACAGGTGTCAAGCACCAGATTCGGGTGCATCTGGGCTTTGCTTTGAACACGCCGGTTCTTGGCGATCACAAGTATTCCAGTATGCGCGAATGTCTCATGCCGCAGCGGCTGCCAGAGTGCACTTTAACTCGACTTGGCGTCAGGCCAGCCCGGGCTAGGGATTTGCCAGTGTTTTTACACTGCCAACGTGTGGCCGTGCCAGTTGATCCTGACAAGCCAGAGTCTGTGTCTATTATTAAAGCGCCATTTCCTTATCGCTTTGTTCGGGTTATGCGTCAGTTGAAGCTCAGTCTGCCTATTAAACTAATGGTATCGAGGTTTATTTGAATATATCGATTTATCCAGGTGAGTTAGATTTATTAAACTTGAGGAGTCCCTTACCTAAAGCTAAAGGATCCGATTCGTGAATTCAAGTCATTCTCTAACCTCAAGAAGCTACGAAGTCCAGATCCTCAGTCTGAGTCAGTCCCTAACCTCAAGAAGCTACGAAGTCCAGATCCTCAGTCTGAGTCAGTCCCTGACCTCAACAAGCTACGCAGTCCAGATCCTCAGTCTGAGTCAGTCCCTGACCTCAACAAGCTACGCAGTCCAGATCCTCAGTCTGAGTCAGTCCCTGACCTCAACAAGCTACGCAGTCCAGATCCTCAGTCTGAGTCAGTCCCTGACCTCAACAAGCTACGTAGTCCCGACTCCCGATCCTCAAGTCCCTAACCTGAATCTAAATCCTCACAATCTTAAACTTCAGTAAGAATCTCATTACCCTATCTTGTAGTCCAAATCTAACTTTAGTCAACACTTGTCTGTAAAAGCCATAAATCCATGTACATCTAGATGTACTTGTCTAAAACTGGCAATGATGAAACATGGCGCGCTAATTTGAGACTCCGATTTGCCCTATTGATCAATTGTGCGTCGCTTTAGCAGGCTCACCGAGTGACGCATTAGATTGGGGCTCAGGGACATTGTTTAGGGAGATTTCTCCCTACAGAATGACGCAACCTTCGTAACTCGAGCCTAAAAAAAGGCGTGCAGTTGCCATGGAAGCAAGCAGTTTTCACTTTTTTGCTACTCCATGGGAAGGTTCCACTGTGTATGTCATTCGTACAATCTGCTCACTGGCACTGATCAATAGTTAGTGCCTGTTGTGGAGCATTTACTCTATTCGCTACTGAAATTAACAGTCCAAAACTGTCTGAGCCAGTTAAATATTTATGTTTATAAACTAAAGATCAACATATTTGCAATAGTTAGCTTTTAAGTTCATTTATTTGAACTCCATTTGAACCTAATAGTACGCAATTTTCTTTCGCTTTTTTAGAACTCAAGCTTTCGCCGTGGATCTTAGTTTGGTAAGTCAAGCCTAATAATACGCTCGTATTAATGTTTTTGTCTTGCAAAAACCTTTCTGCTCCTGTGATGATCAATTTAAGGCACTTTCTTTAGGCTGACGCTAATTTTACCAGAGTGCTTTTTAGAAATTAATCATAAATCGCCTGTAATCTTGACCGGTCACTAAAGAGCAATGCCTGTGACTCTGGTTGTAAGGCCGGGCGGACATTAACGCTAACCAGCTGTGGATTCAGGTTTCAAAAGTGTCTCTAAAGACTCGTATTTAATTTTACGAGACTTTACTGAACTACTGCGAAACTGTGCGATATGGGGCAGCGTTTTAAATACTTTTTTTTTAAATAAAAAAGTAAACAAGTACATCGACGCTGTTTTGCCTGGATCCGACAAGTTTTAGGGATGGTTTTTTTGTCGAGGTTTAATTTAGCGCGTGAAGCCTGTTATCTTTAGTAAGCTGAGGAGCTGTTTCTCTCCCTATTTAGGTTTAAAATTCGCATTATATTTCTTTTCATTAAATATATTTTAAACAAAATTTGTTATTTTCAGGCCACGCCGACTCGTATTTCACTCCGGATTCGAGAGGGATAAACTGTTACAGACACCATTGGATAAAACGCATTTACTAATATTCAATTATTCGCTAAAGCATGCTTTGATTTTGCATTAAAATCACATGATATTGTTTAAATAAATTGTCGTTAGTTAAGTTAGTGTCAGCTCTAATGTTTTTTGAGGGTGAGAATTTTATCCTGTAAATATTATTTGGCATGTTGATTTCACTTTCTTTATGAGAATAAATAGTATAAACAACTGAAAAAAATCAATGGTCCTTTCTTGTTCAAATAAGCCTGATTGAACGTCAGGAATTCACTTGCCACTGCTGACAATGTCAATCTTGTAGGTTCCATCGGCTACACCAACAATAGTGAAGATTTTGATGTCGCCAGTTTTGATTGATGATGTTGATTGAGGGTTATTGATTAGTTGGCACTTGACGCAAGTAGTTGGCACTGCTAGTAACTCTTTGGGTAGCTTGTAGAGCCTGTCGATCGAAATTTTTGCCTGATGTTCACCGGTGTCCACATGGGTTACATCAAGCGCTGTCTGCTTATTATCGTCAGCAGCTTCTACTAACACGCGTTGAAATGTTTTGCCATCTTCGCTTCGGATGAGAGCTGGAGCTGGCAAACCGTCGCTATCAATTTCAAGTTTCTCCAGCTTGTCGACTGAAATGGCGGTCAGTTGCTGTTTGAGGTTTTCGGCTACAGTTTGCATAACGTTTGGCTGAAAGAATAGGCATGGAGCTGGCCCAGTTTCTACATGCGTGCAGCTGCCACAAACAATGTTATCAACGTCCCAGTTGAGCTCTTGACGACACTGTCTATAGTTAACAGCAGATTTCAAATTGGTCGGCTGCGCGCTTGTTGAAGCTACATCAGAATCGAGAAGATAGGCCACAATGTCTTTTTTACTACCGTCGGTTAGGTGAACCTCGATACGGGCGGTTTGAACCTCCGTTGGATCGCTGTCCGGTACATCAATCGGCGACACAGTCACCCTAATAGGCGTTGAACTGTTGCTGACTTTCGTCCAAATCGAGTTTAGGCGAATGCCTCTAGCTACTAGGCTAGTGCTATTTGTCAGACTCAATGGTTGAATCGGCTGGCACAGCGGTTTGTAGCGAATATTGCTAGGCAGTCGAGCGCATTGAGCCCAGTCGACTGTAAGTTCAAAACCGAAGTCAACTATAAGCAGTTTTACTCGTTGACCGCCGAGGAGTTCAACGACTCGTCCTCTATAGTGACACAGCGGAGATTCCTGAAGAGGGTGTCATTGATTATTGAGTCAGATAGTTTTATGCACTGGATATTTTAACTGGGTGCATTGTACAGCTGCAGATGGCAACAAAGGTGACAATCTTTAAGCTACATTCCTAAAGAATAGTAAAGTTAGTTTACCCGAAAAACAGCGAAAATTTCGTCCTTGTTGGGTAGGGAACTGGCTGAGAAGCGATGCAAGTTTTCGCTTTCACAAAACAGTTCCAATTGATTTTGTAGTCCAGCAAGCCGTTTCTCGTCTTTCTGTACAAAAACCACGCCTTGATCGGTCACGTGGCTGACTAAGCCGTCAAATGGCTTGTCCCACGACTTGTCAACTTTGACTTCGACTGCCGGTTGGGCCGTTAGAGGCATCGGTGCGCTTTGATTAGTTGGGAAGAAATTAGCAGTCCTCTGGCTTCTTGACTTGGCTAAAAGGCTGCCAGTTCTTTGTCCAAACGTGTCATTGATTGAGAGCTCGCTGCCGCGCTGATAAAGTTCAACAGGCAACGCTGAGCCGTGTTCGAACTTTTCCCAGTCGATCTCAGCCTCGAGTATTCGATCCTCCGTTTCCATTGTTAGCAGCCCCTCAAGTAGTTTAGAGTCCCGCTTAGACCAGTCATTTCGCTGACTAATTCGAGCGAGTCGGCACCGAATCGCGTAGCTCGGCAGTTTCTGTTCGTCGAAAAACTCCGGTATCGGCAGGAGACGGTCTGGTCTGTCTGGCAGGCTAATTCGGTCACCAAAGTCAACCAGCTGAACCAGCCAGTTGCCACTGCCCTCAGCCAGGCCAAGTAGCCGGCCACGAAACCACAAATTCCAGCCGTCTGGCTGAGCCAGAACCAAGGAATTGTTCCTCAGCAGACTGTTAACATCCGCCTTAGTGTTTTTAGCTTGAGCAATGGCGGCCCAGTTTGTTGCGGCTATCATCAGTGACTTGAGCTCTTGGCCGCCGTCCCAACGAATCTGCAGCCACAGGTCGTTCGGATTGGTGTATGCTGTGCAGCAGACCGGCGTGCGAAACATCTTCCTGTTCGTTTGTGCAACAATGATTTCTTGCAATTTTACTGGTCCATGATATTCGACCAATTTTTGTACTTCGCTAACTAGGGTTTTTGGTCGCTATTGACCAGGTGGTCGTACCCATACATGTACAAGTGAGTTTCCTCTGATTAATTCCTTGCAAAAGTTTTTTTGGCTAAACGGCTATAGTAACTATGAAGTTTTTTTAAATAGTAAAGTGCCCTCGTCATCTTATTAGTTTTACCGCTACTATGATCTTAGTAATGCACTTTTAATGCGTACCAAGCCCAAAATAGAACTCAATAGAATTGATAAAATGTTTTAACTCCGATAATCATAATCTACGAGTAATTAATTTCGGCTACGCTATTTTTACAGTTTAGGATGCCTAGAGCTCAGTAAGGAATCGAAAGCTAAATTTCAATTAAGGGTTCTGTATAAGAATTAGGTCGTCGTCTATTTTCACCTCCGGGTTTCTTCATTAAAAATACGGCATGATTGATTGAAAAAATAAAAAAAAACTGAAATTCGTTTCTCTTACCGCTGTTTACTAAAGTACTAAGACTAGCTACAACTATAGTTGTGTTGCTGAATTGCGGTCCCTGGCAGATCGTCACTGACGCAAGCGGTTGCTCTTTACTAAAAAGTAATTTAAAACCTAGGACAGACAAACACTCATTATACGAGCGTATATATGTCGAGAAATGGAATGCTACCTAAAAAGTTAACTCTAATCTAAGCCTTCTATATAGCTAGTGTTGCTATGCATTTGATTCAAGCAGTATTTCCAGGAAATTTTTACCGCCAGCTGCCGCTAAGCTCGCTAAGTGCAGCGCGTACAGGCCAAGTAGCAACTATTTCTATCTGGCCTTGTGCATTGGGTATACAGAACGAAGCTAAATACTTTGTACATATACTTCTCGCATTAGCGCTCTTGCACCCTCTGCAATCTTCCCGTGTCTTTATGTACATATGTACGCCTGACTGCACGCCAGTGGGGTATTCTCTATGGCGGTACAAAAAAAGAGAATCTAAATAGTAAAAATTGTGAGGAGTACGCATAATGCATATGGTTCATTGATTATTCTTGCTTATGTACACTACTTAGCTAAAAACGTTTCACTGTCGCCTCAACTTCACACTCCAATTTCGGTGCCAGCTTACTTGGCAAAGTAGTTTGAAAACCTTGAGAGTCTTTAGGAGCAAAAAATTTTTCAGTAAGATTTGATTTACGCTCGTATAACGTTGGACGTCATACTGTTGTATTTGCCGCTCTTTGGTTAGATTAACGCCTTTTTGGATATTTAAAATTACATTATACTGTACATCCTGTGTTGAGATATAAAACACTAATTTTGAACATGCAAAAAGAAGACAGAGTAAGAACATACATTTCTGTATCAGATATTTTTTGTTTCGCATAAAAATACACTCTTAAATCTCAATCAAGCCGGAGTTAGATTCTTTGTACTGTTCTGACTGCATTTATTAGATCCCCGTCTGCACGTTTTAGACACTCTTAAACCAATATATCCAAGGCATGGATGCATGGCCACTTCCCTAAAATTATGAATGGCTAATTTTGATTATTGAGGATTTTGATTATTTATATAAAACACATAGTAGGTGTTTCCTTAGACTTCAGTAGCTCGTAGATGATATCGAATTTCACTAAACAGTCTAACCACTTTAAGACATCGATGCCACCATTTGCATGTCAGACAAAAATTATCACTTAGCACATTAGCTAGATGGTGTCGAAGCGTCAGGAAAGCACTGAGAACTATTTGTGATGAACGCTTCTCGACAAGACCATTGATTTTAATTGAAGTTTAGCTCTTAAGGCTAAAGTAGCTATTATGAAAATACGAGCGCAGTGTTAACTACTGTATGTCTCAAGTACTTTGACACAAAAATTAATCAATTGCTTTGATTTTTGGTAGCTTTATAATTTTATTACAATTAAATGTCCACCGTACTACTGCAAGCATCTTCAGTAGTAACAAGAGAAGGTAAATTCTGCGGATGCCTGATGGGTCGGACTAGCAGGCGCGGCATCTCTATCATCGAGCTGACGCCGTCAACTTGCAATGACAATGCTCCCGGAGCTGCCGCAGCTGCTGCTGACGTTGAAGAAGCTGCAGGCGATGAGGCAATCACCTGCGGGTCACCTCTGGCGAAATACCTGTTACAGCGATGGAGACTGCAGTGAGCTGGACTGCAGCATTCTGCAGTCTGTTGGCTAGGTCTTCTTTGGTCTGAAATTTTTTTAAAACGCGAATATAAATTTCAGACTTAATAATATTAAAAAAGCCTGCAAACGACCTGTGAATCAAAATTCCTTGTAAATTTAAATTTAGTGCTTTTATTGATGTAAAAGCAGGTCTTTCTGTTTGGAAATTTAACGTGAGAAAATTCCTGTATTGCTGTTGTCTCACAAACCACAATTTCATCCTTGAACTTGTCAAATCCACTTGTAACTCATGTGCTGCATATGCAGAATCAATTCTTCAGCAGCAGTAGCTACATGTACGAGTATATCACACTTTAATATTGACAAACAAAAAACAATGGGATTGCTTACGTCGCGTCACTCTGCCATTTCCGAATGCCATCAGCTGACTCCGATTCAGCGGTATTGTTGATTGACGGTTACCTGTAAGTTTCGTTTACATCTCTAGTGTTTATAATAGCTAATCCAAGACTTTTCAAGTAACTAGATCCCTCACCCATTGCTGGTGAATACCGATATTGCGATGCGGTCCATGTTCCCTGTTTGAGAAATTTAGAAATTTGTCGTAAATTTGGAGTAGCTATATGCATTAAACACCAAATTAGCTCGTAATTGCGTCATGAAAAATTAAAGACATGAAGGTGAATGATTCTGGTAATTATTTGGATCAAAGGCGGCGCCACTAGTGAAGTGGAACAGAGGCGGCGACACTGACAGATTTAAAAGAATGGCGGCGACACTGATCGATAAGAAATAATTCCAAGCAAAAAGCTTGCATTAAAGAAAGAATCTAACAATTAAAATGCAACAATGATGTAGCAAATTGCTCACGCATTCAGCGCAACCGCGCCTCATCGGACTGAGTTTGAGCAGCCTCTGCTCTTGCCGCTGCTGTTGGCAACAGCTTCCTGCCGGCGCCTCTAACAAAGCCAACGCCTGGGCTTCAGCTACAGCCTCCGAATCAAATTCTTCGTCAATTTGATTCGAGTCCATCGCGGCTGCTCTCGTTGAAGACTCATTTTGTAGATTGACAGTTGGCCTGTTAAGCTGCAGAAGCCTTCGCTGCCTTTGATGGCTTCGGCTTGCGTCCTCCCTGACTCCACCAGCCGCTTGTTGACGACGCCTAATTCGCCGACGCCACAGCAGCAGACAGCTGGCGGCTGTGAGGGCGCCGAATGCCCCGACAATGGCCGTCACCGCCCAGACGGCCGTCATGCTTACTCCGACTTTGAATGACGCGGTCTGATCCGCTGAAAGTTATAAGTACATCTATTAGCGGTTGATGCTTTTACGGATGATCTGA
The DNA here is from genome assembly GCA_950096795.1 of Macrostomum cliftonense. NCBI lineage: Eukaryota > Metazoa > Platyhelminthes > Macrostomidae > Macrostomum > Macrostomum cliftonense. The sequence continues at coordinate 116,872 of CATNEM010000152.1, forward strand.
CCAACTGCGGAGTGTACTTTAAGCGTGGAGCAATCTGGGATGTTTACTCTCCGCATGGAAGCATTTCTAGGCAAGAAACAGGCTACCAAATGGTACTTTTTTCCTAATTCCTACGCACGAATAAATCTACTGATTAACTTAATGCACGAAAAGAAGCCCCGGTTTTTTGTGTACTTTCTCAAAGCCAATTTTTAAGCAGAGTTCACAAAATAGAACACGCTAAGCGCTGAAATAAGGGACAGATTGTACTAACTATTTTGGGTTAGATCTCCAGCTACTTTAGACCAATTTTTTTCATCAACAGAGATCGATTAGTTGCAGCCTAGTAGCTATCGGGCATCTGCCTTATAACCGGAAGGTCGTTGGTGCAACAAGAACTTGGCCTGGGAAAATTTAGAGTGGGTGTAGCAGCCCCTCCAGCCTTTCAGGACTGAGTAGCTAGCTGTGACAGTACCTTAGCTGTAGTTCTGGTCGAAAGGTCAGGTGTCTACATTTTTTCTTATCATCAAACCTGAAAATGCAGCCTCGTCAATGGTGACACTCGCGCTTGGTAAACTGCAAGTCAGCCAACTGCATGCTAAAATTCTCAGGTGCAGTCTCGCGGCAGGTCTAGTTGCAGCAGAGCCCATCAGTTGTTGAGTATCGATAATGACGCGTCGATTAGGGGCGGGCACCGACTGGACGGTGCGCCATTGAAGAGCAGCGGATCGCAATGAATGCTGTGGGTCTGGAACAATTTAATTGCAGGCTTCTGGTTGAAAACTGGCTAAGAAAAGGCTCTCAGATTTGGTTTGTCAATTAGATAAGTTATTAAGTTGGCCTAGCCAATCAGTAGAGCTTAAAAGGGGTCAGAGGGCTGGAGGGTTCAGGGGGTGGCTCTTTGTCTCTTTGAGAGGAATAGAGAGCGTGGGATGAACCAAACTTGGCAAAAAGCCCTTCAGGGTAATATTTATCCTCAAGCCGACAATTAGAAGTTATAGCTTAAAAGCAGCCTTAACATACTCACCATTGATTGCATACTGAACCAAATAGTACGCAATTGGTACTTCTCGGTCTCTTTCGCTGCCGCCGTGCATTCGCCAGGTCAATTTTGCCTGCCTACTGCTGCCCAGAACAGCCACGGTCAGATCTTTCGGCTGAGCAGGCTCTCTAGGCGCGATGATGTCATTTTGGTTGATTACGTCATTTAATTGACTAGTCTTTGTCAGGACACACTCTGATTTGAGTTTGATACCGTCGGATGAAAATGCCTGCACAAATATCTGATAAGTTGATGCCGGTCGCATACCGAATATGAGCGCTTCCTCTTGCCAGCTGACGCTAGAATCTGGGATTCTGTTAATGGGAATAGAGTTGCGGTGGTCTCATTTGCAGGATAATTAGCCACACTGTCCATCTTTGCTACTTTTTTGTTAATTTTGTTTCCTTAGTGAAAGTGTCTTTTCACTAACAAAAATTTTGTTACGCAACACACCTAACGGTACTCCACTGAGCGGTGCGATCGCCAAGATTTGAACTCAAACGATACCAAACAGTGTAGCCAAGCCGTCGCCCCCTATCGTAGCCAGGAGTCCAAGTCAATCGTACAACAGTCGGACCAATCACTTTAGCCGTCAAGTTTGTTGGCGCTCTGGTCGGTTTCAATTCTACAAACAGTCGCGTGACTGAAGCCAGTCTGGCCAGACTATTGTTGACTGCGCATTCGTAGTTCCCGGCGTCGTCAAGACGCAGCTCGTCGATTCTTACTCCCCCGCTGGTTAGGCGTATTCGCGGCGGTTTCTCAAACCTCGGGTAACTTTCCAATGGCAGGCCGTTTTTGTACCAGGACACGCTGCTGGCTGACAGAATGCCCAGCTGGTCAACGTCACAGAACAGAATTGCACTGGAACCAATCAGCTGTTGGACCAGTGTGGCTGCCCGGCGAGATTGACTTCGAGTGCCTGGGAGTTGTCGGTTAATGGTTTTCTTATTGAATATCTATGAACAGTATTCTGTACAAGCGTGGATGGTAAAGCTGTGTAAAAATTTATCTAAACATGAAAAAGACCTTGTCGTTAAGATTAGGCAACCTATCAATCCAGGTATCCACGAAGCATTATTTCAATAATTTATCTTGACGTATTAATCCCATGGGATAACTGATGTTTACCAGTTCAGGCTAAAATCATTCTGACATCTTAGGGAGATGCATTTTGATGCGTCAGTTAATCCAATCAATCTTAATAGGCAAATTTTTCAAACATAAAACTTTAGCGCGTTATTTTTTGCACCACTCTTAGTGACAGTTTAATCAGTGGTCCATTTAGCTCACTGAAATTTTTTAGTCCCACTGTGACTTTAGCTGCGTTATTTGAAAGTTAATTCTGATGGCTTTTCATAGACAACTTTCCCCATGAACTAATATTGAGCAATCACATGACTCTCACAATTCAGACGACATCGATGCACAAAACACAGAGCGACACAAAAATCTGCCCCAGAAGCATCAAGTTCTTCCCGATGATAAATTAAACCTAAAATACCAAACTTTGCTCGAACCCGATAACGCTCACCCTGAACTGCCACGCGAATCTCTGGACTCCAGTCTCCCCAGCCAAGTTGATTGAAACACCGGCACATCCAAATGCCCGAGTGAGCCTGTCGCACCGTGCCGATCCGATATCTAGCCGGCCATAATTGGCTGTGGTTGACCGCCGGAGTAAAATTATGCGTCCACTGAATCTCCGTCACCGGCGGATTGGCCTGCACCGGACAATTGACAAAGCCGTTAACTCCTTCTAGGAGAATCTGGGATCGTTGCTCGCTGGACTCGAAAACTGGCGGATAGACAACGTCAACGTAGGCGCTAGCCTGAGACGGAATTGTCCCGGATCTGTTGCTGCCTTGAGGACCGCCACCTTCTTCACTGACGACTACGCAACGGTACCATCCGGCGTCTGAACGAGTCAGCGACGTTATCGTCAACGTACCATTCTCAACGAAGTAGCGGTGTTTAAGCCTGCTCACTAGCTGAACATCGCGACCATTTTGTAGCCACAAGTAGGTGACATCATCAGCAGCTGTGACGTCATTCAGCCCGTCATTGTTTGCGGCTCTGGCCAAGCACGGCAGTTCAAGGCGATCGCCAATTTTTTTCGTCGTATTCTCCGGAGACACTTGAATGTACAAGTCGCCTTAAATTTTTTTGGAAAACAGGGCTAGCTGAAATGGTTTTTGCTGCACTTACGAGCGTATGTATAAATGCATTGTGACTTCATTACAAAGTAAACTCTCTGTCTAGAAGATTATTTAGTCAGAAGGCTTTAAAGGTATGTGCGGTATAACTTAGGGGTTGCGTTTTTTCTAAATTGAAACTAGTTCGCTCAGACGAGGTTGGTGCTGCAGAGAGAAATGTACAGTTGGGGTGAGGTTGGTGCTGCGGAGAGAAGTGTAAAGTTGGGGTGAGGTTGGTGCTGCGGAGTTAAGAGTACAGTTGGGTTGAGGTTGGTGCTGTGGAGATAAGAGTACAGTTGGGTTGAGGTTGGTGCTGCGGAGAGAAGTGTACAGTTGGGGTGAGGTTAGTGCTGCGGAGAGAAGTGTACAGTTGGGGTGAGGTTGGTGCTGCGGAGAGAAGTGTACAGTTGGGGTGAGGTTGTTTGCGGAGAGGGAGAGTGGAGCTATTTAGATCAAGAGTGGGGTTTTTAGGCTCCCGTACATTGACTAATGTACATTAATTTTATGCTACTGCTCAGCTTCTGTCTTACCAGTCACGATCACCGTGACCTGGGCTCTGTCCTCGCCAACCTTGTTCCTGGCGACGCATTCGTACAGGCCGGCATCCCGGTGCTCTACAGATTCGATTAGCAACTGCCCAGACGGCGCGGCTGCGGCTGCGGCGCCTCGAGGCCGCCATTCGTGCCCGTTGTGCAGCCACAAAGTGTCCGGCTGTGGCCGGCCTTCGGCCGCGCAGGACAGCTTGAGCTGGGAGCGGGGCCCGACCGACATCGGCGCCGATGGCAGCTGGGATCGGATTGCCGGCGGTACTGCGGTGGAATTTTAAGGGCATCGGTGACTCGATGGATCGCCATCAACAGACAGACAGACAGACAGACAGACAGACAGACAGACAGACAGACAGACAGGCAGACAGACAGACAGACAGACAGACAGACAGACAAACAGACAGACGATAGATATAGATCGACAGATCGGTAGATGGTTAAGAATGCAGCAACTATTATAGTAAGGTAAATTGATCCTTTTTCGATTAAAAGTGCAGTCTAAAAAAAGACTGAAAAAACGACAATGGAAGCGAGGCATCATAATAAAGCGGCACTGGTATTCCCTGAAGATCTATAATAGTTAGTCACAAATACACGCTAGATAGAGAAGAAAAGAAGATATTTTTCCAAACAAAAAAGACCTTGCTAGAGCAGAGCAGCCAGACAGTCAGTGACGCGTGTCTTTCAGCACTGCCTTGGACCTGCGACGCCATTTGGCGCCCTAATGAAGAGAGGAGCCAGAAGACATCGCAGAGAAAAGTGAATCTGCAGCAGCAGCCGAAGCAGCGGAGTGCTATCTGAAGATCTCTTTGACTTATCAGTGCGTTTCCCAGTTCTTTGTGTAGCGAGCAGGTCGCACTCAAGGAGTAGTTTTTTTGCCTTAAAAGACAGGCTTCCACTCAGAAGTCAAGATTCTCTCTGACTTCCACCTGTCAGATCGAGTATAGCCTCATCAGGTTTGAGATAAAAAAACTCAACGTGACTCAAAACTCTAGGAACGAGGATTTCGAATTTCAAGTCTGAGCCTGGCATTCGCTCTAATTTGGCGGGATAGCAGGAAAGTTCCTTTGAAAAGTTTCGAATGGTTCCCCTTGTTCAATCAACTAATGGCAGCGTGTTTTTTATGAGAAATAAAGTGCGAACCGCCAAGCCCAAATACATCATGAAAGATCGTCTAGGTCGTAATGCTATTTTACATTGATACGATTCTATTGAAAATATGGATAGATAAATTGATTGATTGATTGATTGATTGATTGATTGATTGATTGATTGATTAATTGATAGATAGATAGATAGATGGATAGATAGATTGATAGATTGATAGATAGATAGATAGATAGATACATAGATAGATAAATTGATTGATTGATTGATTGATTGATTAATTGATAGATAGATAGATAGATAGATAGATAGATAGATAGATAGATAGATAGATAGATAGATAGATAGATAGATAGATAGATAGATAGATAGATAGATAGATAGATAGATAGATAGATAGATAGATAGATAGATAGATAGATAGATAGATAGATAGATAGATAGATGGATAGATAGATAGATAGATAGATAGATAGATAGATAGATAGATACATAGATAGATAGATAGATAGATAGATAGATAGATAGATAGATAGATAGATAGATAGATAGATAGATAGATAGATAGATAGATAGATAGATAGATAGATAGATAGATAGATAGATAGATAGATAGATAGATAGATAGATAGATAGATAGATAGATAGATAGATATCCACTTATCAGTACAATGTGGACAGATTGATGCAGATAGCAATAGCACTAGAATTAGACTGTGTAGACTCCGAGTTAGGAACAAATGACTTTAGTGACTGAGAGTGTAACTTTTAGATTGATTGATCATTTCAGTGGACGTAAATACTTCTTTAAAAAATTCTTACCTAAGCCATGAACCGTGAACATTGAAAGTATCTACGTGCAGTGAAAGTAAAATTAGTAATCATTGTGAAGAATTTCCGGGACAGGAATCTTTCTGCCTGCAACTGAAAAATCTTTTTGGCTGAAAGGGTGATACTCAACTTCCTCTGGTCCTGAAAGCTATGGGAATGGCAAAGATTTAAAAAAGCTAAGGCAACTTGCAGCTTGAGAAGCATGCAGTGAAGTACTCGTACACGAGGAAGTGTTCTTAAACTCTGCAGAATTTCTTAAAGAAAAAACCGGGTAAAAAGTGTTGATCGATAAAAACCCAACGTTGGTCATATGCGGCCGTGCGTTTCAAAAGACAGTCTTAATAGCCGGTGTTGTCACTTGTGAATTTTAGCTCGAAACGTCTTTTGACAACAACAAGGATGTGTTTGTTACCCAAAGATTTTCCAAGTGGGTTGGATTTTATATATACCCGACCGAGGTTGAAGAGAAGAATCAACGATTTTCTTGACATGCATCGTGGTAAAGAAATCTAAAAACATCATTTAAATTTCAATATCTGCTTGTTAATTTTGATCTGCATCTTTAATAGGAATTTCTATATCTTCTAAATTTTGGGCAGACAGGTAGGCAACCATTAGACACTAATTGTAAACTAATTAGGGTATCTGTATGTATTCTAATTTAAGCATTTGGTCGCCAATTGGGGTATCTACACCCTAATTTAGGTATCTAAACACTAATTTGGGTACCTTGACACAAAGTTTAGTCATCTAGATACTAAATTTGTGTCACTACATACCTAAATTAGTGTATTAGTGTAATGAGTGTCACTAATTTGTGCATCCAGACACTAATTTGGGTATCTAGACATACATTGAGGTATCTATACACTAATTTGGGTATGTAGACACTATTTGAGGTATCAGGACACTAATTTGGGTATCTAAACGCTAATTGAGGTATCTAGACACTAATTTGGGTATCTAAACGCTAATTGAGGTATCTAGACACTAATTTGGGTATCTAAACGCTAATTGAGGTATCTACACACTATGTTGGGTATCTAAACGCTAATTGAGGTATCTAAACACTAATTTAGGTATCTGGACACTAATTTGGGTATCTAAACGCTAATTGAGGTATCTACACACTATTTTGGGTATCTAAACGCTAATTGAGGTATCTACACACTATTTTGGGTATCTAAACGCTAATTGAGGTATCTATACACTAATTTAGGTATCTGGACACTAATTTGGGTATCTAGACACAAATTGAGGTATCTGGACACTAATTGGGTATCTAGACACAAATTGAGGTATCTAGACACTAATTTGGGTATCTAGACACAAATTGAGGTATATGGACACTAATTTGGGTATCTAGACACAAATTGAGGTATCTAGACACTAATTTGGGTATCTAGACACAAATTGAGGTATATGGACACTAATTTGGGTATCTAGACACAAATTGAGGTATCTAGACACTAATTTGGGTATCTAGACACAAATTGAGGTATATGGACACTAATTTGGGTATCTAAACGCCAATTGAGGTATCTAGACACTAATTTAGGCATCTAGACACTAATTTGGGTAGCTAGACAGTAATTTGGTTAATTAAACTTGAAAGGGTATGTTTTCACTTATTTGTTGTTTCTCTAATGAGTCTTTAGAGTAGGCCTCGAATGAAGGTTACAATATTTGTTACGCTGTTAGCGTGATTGAATCGTGAACTACACGAGCTGACATCGCAGTTCTTTTCCCTGCTTCCTCATTAGTTTCTTATTGATGAGGTGCCGGTACTCGCCAAAATTCTACAATCAGCTTTGATTCTGAACGAAAAATCCCCAATTAAATTTGCTATGAGCGCCTCACTAAACATGCGTGTAAATAATGATAAACAAGGTGATTTATTACATCAACTGAAATTATCTGGGTTGCTCGAGAGAATTAATTAGTTATTATTTAGTGCAATATAGCTTAAATGCGTTTCAGTGAAATTTTCGGATGTATATTGATTTTAACAGGTAGTTACAATTTGCTGACAACCATATGGTTAGAAAGGATCCTGAAGCAACAAAATTCGGAACCAATACCTATTAAAGTAATAAGTGACGTAACAAGTAACGAAAGAGACCGCTTATGTAAAAAGTAACGAAACGTAAGACACCAAAAACAAAGAGGATCAGAGGATCGCCAAGACAAAGATTGATCAAGGAAAATGCCGACTAAAACAGAGATTTTTTATTCACTGTGTCTCCAAAAAAAGTGACCAAACCGAAATGCCTTTGAAACAAAGAGTTAGATGATCGAAACGCTGAGCTCATCAAACCCCTGCAAGTAACGAACTCAAATCCCTAAGCACAGAAAATAAATGGCAACAGTGCATCATGCCAGAGCATTAGCTCCCTTAATTTGGTTAGTTGCAGTGCTCATTTGCCAACATATAGACAAGCTCAGGCCCCCCTGGCAACCAGCTGTCAGTAATTTCATGCAAATTTCCCTCTCTCTACTTAACGAGAAAAGCGGCAGCTAAGCGCGGCTTGGCCCATTTCGCTCTGATCGAACGCTAATCAACAAGTCGGATTACAGTAGCTACGCAGAAAAAAATCTATCAAATATGAAAAAAACAACAATTTTTCTGCCGCTTATGTGCTCTAAATTGCTCTTAAATCCCTTATCACTGATGAGAGGTTAACACTCAGCATCAATGGGGCTGTACTCGATAATGAAAAACAATGCAAAGATATTCGCGCACGCACTGGCAGTCCAATATCCAACTGTATTATTGATATATTCATACGTCGTGGCCCTTCAGTAGCAATCAAACTGTGCTTATATAGGAGCCAGCTAACTGTGCCAAGTATTGCCAGCTACTGACCCGGGGGCCTGTCTCTAAGCTCCCTCTCTCTGTCTCTCTCTCTCTCTCTCTAGGAATCCCTTAGGGGGGATCTCTGGATGCGTCGCGAAGGGGTAGGCGGGGTTTTGGCCACGGGACAGATGAGGTTCCGAATGGGTTTAGATTGAGGCGCCTCTGGCTCACCCCCCTAGCCGCCACTGCCCCTGGGTTCAGCTGAGCTGAAGCTGGCAATACAGAGCGGATCTGATGAAATTGCCGCGCCAGCTCCGATAGCCCGGGTTAGCTTCGCTAATTCGCATGAAATTCTGCCTGGCAACAAGGGGCCCGCTTCTTGACTCTTCGTCTTCTTCTGCTCGCTGCTTCGCCGCTTCTCTGCTTCGTTTCCAATTGACGCCGCCAGCAGATGAGGCGGGGGGTCGTTGCGGGTGATGCTGGCCTCATTTTTCTGCGCTGTAGTCTGGATATAAATAAGGTGTTCGTTGCGTAGCAGCCACTCGCTGTCTGATTATGTTGGCTAGCTTTTGAGACCTTGCTCTTGTTAGGCAGCGCGTGGCTTGTGCTAAATTTAGGCCAGACAGGCAGGCAAACAAACGGACTGACAGACAGACACATAGACAGACAGACAGAGAGACAGACAGACAGACAGACAGACAGTCAGACAGACAGACAGACAGTCAGACAGACAGACAGATAGACAGACAGACAGACAGACAGACAGACAGACAGACAGACAGACAGACAGACAGACAGACAGACAGACAGACAGACAGACAGACAGACAGACAGACAGACAGACAGACAGACAGACAGACAGACAGACAGACAGACAGACAGACAGACAGACAGACAGACAGTCAGACAGTCAGACAGACAGACAGACAGACAGACAGACAGACAGACAGACATACATACAGACAGACACACAGACAGACAGACAGACAGACAGACAGAGACAACAGACAGGCAAAAAATTCAAGTAAGCGAGTACAAGGGTAGTTGAAATTTTTAACCAAGGCTCTAACTTTCTGTGTTACCTTGTACAAATATTGTATTCCACGTTGCGGAAGCTCTATAGTCTGAGGATATTTTCCATTCAGGCAAGTAAGGCGCCCCTTCCCAGGCAGGCCAAATCGGAGGCTGCAAGCTAGAGGTGGCAGGAATGCACGAATTCATTTCTTTGACAATTTTATCTAGTTAGAAACTGCAGGTTCATCTCACGGTTGAACGACTTGAACTGCGCGAGTGTTAGGGGCTAACTAGGCCTAATAAACAGATGCTGAATTCCAAGAAACTTATGTCTTAGAGAATGGGAAAAATGGATTGCAACTCCAAACAATGCCACGCAGCTTTTCAGGTGTAAAAGTGCAGGCTTCTTCGCTTAAAATCTGTCGTTAAAGTAAAATTTCACTTCGAAAGTGTGTGAATTCAAAGCAGAAACTGCAGGCTACAAAATAATAAATGGAGCTAGTAAAGCATCAAGGTAAGTGTCTTTCCCAACCAAGCGAGAAGAGTTCTCTCTACACTACGCATTTTTAAATGGCTTACACAAAATAATCACTTAATGCCTCAAATGACACCGCTGTAGTTGTGACGGTCTTTATGTTCACTGCTTAAAAGCTCTTTCTCTAGTTCACAAATCCCGGAAAAAATATGGTTCATTTATGCATACATCAGCTTTACACGGGACCTATTAAAAATTCTCACCATTAGTTCCAGAATATAGTAGATCGATAGACAGAAACATGCACAGAGAGATAACTAGATAGATAGATAGATAGATAGATAGATAGATAGATAGATAGATAGATAGATAGATAGATAGATAGATAGATAGATAGATAGATAGATAGATAGATAGATAGATAGATAGATAGATAGATAGATAGATAGATAGATAGATAGATAGATAGATAGATAGATAGATAGATAGATAGATAGATAGATAGATAGATAGATAGATAGATAGATAGATAGATAGATAGATAGATAGATAGATAGATAGATAGATAGATAGATAGATAGATAGATAGATAGATAGATAGATAGATAGATAGATAGATAGATAGATAGATAGATAGATAGATAGATAGATAGATAGATAGATAGATAGATAGATAGATAGATAGATAGATAGATAGATAGATAGATAGATAGATAGATAGATAGATAGATAGATAGATAGATAGATAGATAGATAGATAGATAGATAGATAGATAGATAGATAGATAGATAGATAGATAGATAGATAGATAGATAGATAGATAGATAGATAGATAGATAGATAGATAGATAGATAGATAGATAGATAGATAGATAGATAGATAGATAGATAGATAGATAGATAGATAGATAGATAGATAGATAGATAGATAGATAGATAGATAGATAGATAGATAGATAGATAGATAGATAGATAGATAGATAGATAGATAGATAGATAGATAGATAGATAGATAGATAGATAGATAGATAGATAGATAGATAGATAGATAGATAGATAGATAGATAGATAGATAGATAGATAGATAGATAGATAGATAGATAGATAGATAGATAGATAGATAGATAGATAGATAGATAGATAGATAGATAGATAGATAGATAGATAGATAGATAGATAGATAGATAGATAGATAGATAGATAGATAGATAGATAGATAGATAGATAGATAGATAGATAGATAGATAGATAGATAGATAGATAGATAGATAGATAGATAGATAGATAGATAGATAGATAGATAGATAGATAGATAGATAGATAGATAGATAGATAGATAGATAGATAGATAGATAGATAGATAGATAGATAGATAGATAGATAGATAGATAGATAGATAGATAGATAGATAGATAGATAGATAGATAGATAGATAGATAGATAGATAGATAGATAGATAGATAGATAGATAGATAGATAGATAGATAGATAGATAGATAGATAGATAGATAGATAGATAGATAGATAGATAGATAGATAGATAGATAGATAGATAGATAGATAGATAGATAGATAGATAGATAGATAGATAGATAGATAGATAGATAGATAGATAGATAGATAGATAGATAGATAGATAGATAGATAGATAGATAGATAGATAGATAGATAGATAGATAGATAGATAGATAGATAGATAGATAGATAGATAGATAGATAGATAGATAGATAGATAGATAGATAGATAGATAGATAGATAGATAGATAGATAGATAGATAGATAGATAGATAGATAGATAGATAGATAGATAGATAGATAGATAGATAGATAGATAGATAGATAGATAGATAGATAGATAGATAGATAGATAGATAGATAGATAGATAGATAGATAGATAGATAGATAGATAGATAGATAGATAGATAGATAGATAGATAGATAGATAGATAGACAGACAGACAGATAGATAGATAGATAGATAGATAGATAGATAGATAGATAGATAGACAGACAGATAGATAGATAGATAGATAGATAGATAGATAGATAGATAGATAGATAGATAGACAGACAGATAGATAGATAGATAGATAGATAGATAGATAGATAGATAGATAGACAGACAGATAGATAGATAGATAGATAGATAGATAGATAGATAGATAGATAGATAGATAGATAGATAGATAGATAGATAGATAGATAGATAGATAGATAGATAGATAGATAGATAGATAGATAGATAGATAGATAGATAGATAGATAGATAGATAGATAGATAGATAGATAGATAGATAGATAGATAGATAGATAGATAGATAGATAGATAGATAGATAGATAGATAGATAGATAGATAGATAGATAGATAGATAGATAGATAGATAGATAGATAGATAGATAGATAGATAGATAGATAGATAGATAGATAGATAGATAGATAGATAGATAGATAGATAGATAGATAGATAGATAGATAGATAGATAGATAGATAGATAGATAGATAGATAGATAGATAGATAGATAGATAGATAGATAGATAGATAGATAGATAGATAGATAGATAGATAGATAGATAGATAGATAGATAGATAGATAGATAGATAGATAGATAGATAGATAGATAGATAGATAGATAGATAGATAGATAGATAGATAGATAGATAGATAGATAGATAGATAGATAGATAGATAGATAGATAGATAGATAGATAGATAGATAGATAGATAGATAGATAGATAGATAGATAGATAGATAGATAGATAGATAGATAGATAGATAGATAGATAGATAGATAGATAGATAGATAGATAGATAGATAGATAGATAGATAGATAGATAGATAGATAGATAGATAGATAGATAGATAGATAGATAGATAGATAGATAGATAGATAGATAGATAGATAGATAGATAGATAGATAGATAGATAGATAGATAGATAGATAGATAGATAGATAGATAGATAGATAGATAGATAGATAGATAGATAGATAGATAGATAGATAGATAGATAGATAGATAGATAGATAGATAGATAGATAGATAGATAGATAGATAGATAGATAGATAGATAGATAGATAGATAGATAGATAGATAGATAGATAGATAGATAGATAGATAGATAGATAGATAGATAGATAGATAGATAGATAGATAGATAGATAGATAGATAGATAGATAGATAGATAGATAGATAGATAGATAGATAGATAGATAGATAGATAGATAGATAGATAGATAGATAGATAGATAGATAGATAGATAGATAGATAGATAGATAGATAGATAGATAGATAGATAGATAGATAGATAGATAGATAGATAGATAGATAGATAGATAGATAGATAGATAGATAGATAGATAGATAGATAGATAGATAGATAGATAGATAGATAGATAGATAGATAGATAGATAGATAGATAGATAGATAGATAGATAGATAGATAGATAGATAGATAGATAGATAGATAGATAGATAGATAGATAGATAGATAGATAGATAGATAGATTGATTGATTGATTGATTGATTGAAAAGCAGCTCCTATTAGTAGCCTATTTCTGTCTACTTGGGTACGCTTCCATAAAAAGTCCAGCAGCAGTCATCAGGGTAGCCTCAGCCAGCGGAGATGATTATTTTAAGCCCAATAGGACTGCAGATTGAACAAGGCTGGCGCCCGTGTGTCAGCTATAGCAACAGATGTTGGCCAGACCGAGATTAGCTCTGCATGCAAATTGCCTTGAACTTGCTTTAGTCATCAAGACTAGCTGTTATAAAATCCCGATTTGATTCCCCTGTTTTTGTTTTTAATTTCTCAGTCCTCTTGCATTTCTTCTTACCCCATTTTTTTTCATTTTTACTTTTTCTGCCCCTCTCTCTCCCTTTTACCCTGCGGCTTTGAGCGAGCCGGTGATGGGAATGGGCTGGGGAGTTGGTGAATCATCGGTTTCTCGGCTTTCATCTCACTCCGAGGCGCGACCAAGCAGAGAATTGTAGGCCCCGTTGCAGTTTATAAACACAATCTCACACGGAGAGGCAGAGAGAGAGAGAGGCAGACGAGTCTGGGGCTCAGCCGGCGGGCAGTCCCCCCTCACAATTCGAGATTGATCAGCAAGAATGAAATGGCATCGGTTAGTTGCAGTGGACGGTGGAGCTTTAAGTCCGTCTTCCTCTCTCGATTTTTTAGCCAAATATTTGTTCGCGATGTTGGTTAGTACTAAAGGAAATTATGGTAAGCCTACTGAACTTAGCTACTGACTGAGGAATAAAAGTAAAGAGCAACTCATAGTCATACATTCTTATACTATCTGGAAAGTATATCTGCATTCTATACCGCTCTAGAATATCAGGTCAAACTAAGTGCGTATTTTATTCCAACACTATCTAATCTGAAGAGTCAATTCGATCATTTCTCCCTATGTTGCTAACGGGCCTAAACACAATGTAGAGTTGTGTTGCCTAACTTGCTTTCCTTTTGTTGCATAGGAACCTTAAACCCTCTTGACTAGATGTTCTTCAAAGGTGGTAAACTATCAAAATGATGCGGGATGTTTGGCAATGTCATATTTGCTAGGTCAGGAGTTTCTAGTCAATTTGGAAGCTTGCCGAGGCGTCCCAATCGTAAAATGATGAGTTATACAGCTCGAGATAAACGTTTGTTTGTTAGCAATCTTCACCCATTGCTAAGGTGATTAAAACGGGATATTTAGATAATAAAATCCCGTTCCTCATTAAAAATTCTCGCCTTTGAAGATTTTCGGGGCGACTTCATAAATTATTAAATTATGTGATTGATTGAATTGAAAATTTTTGCATGGATTCGAAAAAATCCTGAATTCTGATCCGATTATAGTGGGGCGTTATCAAGGATCCAGCTAAGTAGCCTCGAGTTGGATTCCTGGAGGTTTGTTTAACGAAATCAAATGTAAATTAATCGGATAAAGGTGTCTGTAATGTCTATCGCTTCGATCTATATTGTTGTGTTTTTAAGAAAATTGATGAGTCGGATATTTTTTTAATTTTCATTCCAATCCATATTCCCATCCATATTCATGTTAGTAATTATCCCAAATCCTAAATTTAGACGACTCCATAGCACGAAATTCAATTGCAATCCATTGAATTTCTCTATGTCAATCTCATTCACAATGTACACAATTTCTATCCCTAGCACCAATCTCAATCACAATGTACACAATTTCTATCCCTAGCTCCAATCTCAATCACAATGTACACAATTTCTATCCCTAGCTCCAATCTCAATCACAATGTACACAATTTTTATCCCTAGCACCAATCTCAATCACAATGTACACAATGTCGATTCGTAGCACCAATCTCAATCCCAGTGTACGCAGACTCTATCCGCAACACCAATCTCTATCACAATGTACACCGCTCTCCGTAAGCTTAACCTAAATGACAATGTACAGTGCTCTACGGTGGATTGATCAATGTCAATCACAATGTACACCACTTCCCCCAGCAACTATCTGGACACCGCTCTCCATACGAACATCATGTGCCCCCAGCTCGCATCAACCTCCACCCCTAAAAGTACGCTCACTTCTTAAAGTCTACCGTAAAACTTTTTACCAAGCCAAGTTACTGCGGAACTAGTACCAATATTCAGCAGCAACGCTTTGTTACTGTTTGCAGTATTGCTATCATCAAGTAAAACTCGAGCGATTATAGAAGTTTAAAACCTAAATTTCAAGCGGGGGAAGAGAACCCGCACGTTAGAAATTTATCCAAGCAGAGAAGCGAAATAGTTTTTGTAAATCACTGAAATCGCTAACCGACGAATAAATGATTTATTAGCTTAATATTACTGTCCCCGCCATGCGGAGTTTCAATCCCCAACCATCGGCATCAACAATTATAATATTATTTACGATAACATTGCCCATTCGCCATTATATATCGTGTGTCTTTCATGTTCCCCGCGCTATAGTGCAAAAAGACCAGGAAGAAGAGAGGAGAAAAGAGCGGCGGCGGCGAGGGGGGGGGCAATCAAGACGGAAGCAAGAGCTCTGCGCTACAAAGCGTCCTGTCGAAGCAATGGAGCTCGCTTATTGGGGTGGCTTACCGGGGTTTTATAAACTAGATGAATTATCTAAAAAGGCTTCCTCCCACACTGAGTAAGCTACTGTCTCCCTCCCCTTGGCAGGGTCAAGCCGCAAACTGAACTTTAAAAAGCACTTCAAAGGATGATTTCCAGCGGGCAGGGGGGAGGTAGGGCTGGTCATTTCTGCGAGGATTGCGTGATTTTATTGCGGTGAAAATATTTACATTGGAGTTGAATAATTGCTTATACAGCAACAACATGCACTGCACTGCCATTACCATTATTTCACCAAGTTTCAAAGTTTGACACCGGTGCTTTTATTTTTTAATTTAAAAGTTGTACTTGTGGATTTGGAGAAAGGCACCCAGTTAATTGCAGACGATCAAATAGTACGAGCGTAGAAAAGATGCTAAAATGGTTACAAAGACACTTAGAAATTTAGTTTCAAAGACGCTCCCATGGTCAAACAGACCTTCACAGAGGCACAGAAACGTGTCTATCGCTAACCCCACATTGAACAAGCCACCTAACCTAAGTGTCAATCAACTCAGTCATTCACTGCAAATAACATTGCAAATTGTCTCACCCAGCACAAACAGATAGACCTCGCACTGGAGTCTTGCGTCACCATTGGTGGTGAGCCAGCAGGTGTACACTCCCTGATCTGTGGACCGCAGCGGCGCCAGCCTCACGCTGCAACTGGTAGCCGCTGCGCCTGCAATCGGCGACAATCGACCGGTTAATCCCCGCGCCACTTGCAGCTCGTGGGCAATTGAGGGCAGCGAGCCGTCAGCAGCAACCGAATTCGTGCCGCCAACTCGGGTGTACACCGGCAGAGCCTGACGATCATCGTTGCGTTTCAACCAGCTGACCCGAGCCAGACCGCGTAAATGCGTCGATGAATCGCTTGGCTGTTGGCAGTCGAGAATGGCAGCACCACCGGTTGGAGCTTCCATCACGGACGATCCAGCCGATCTGACGATCAAACATCGACCAGCTGAACTGCCTAGCAACAATATTAGTACAATTAGCCAGAGCATCTTTCCCTAAGCCTGCATGTTATACTGCTGCGCGTTCTCCATCATGTCAGTTGCGTGGGAGATTTTATACTTCTCTCCTGCTGTCAATTTTCCCATTTCGGATGATGCACACCTTTTTTGAACTCAACTATATAGCGCCTGCGAGCTAGTTATCCCCCAAGGCCCGTTGCACTATTGGTGGGAAAATCCCATTGGCTGTCTGCGCTATTGGTGGCAGCAAATGCGAGGCTGTTCGACAAAATCGTTCTATAATTCGCTTTGTAGAGGTGAAAAAAATGCAGGACCCCCTGGCCTTAGAAATTGTTAGAAAAACATGTTCGATGAAGGCAAACTATTGTTTTAAAATTTATGATTAGAAACAATCGGCTTCTCAGCAGCTATGCTAAGTAAGTTAATAAAGGCTAAGGCATAAGAAATTCACACTTAAAATAAAAATATTTCCCCCTGTCGGGCAAGCGATACCTTGCTCCAATATTAGCTTCGGGGGGAATTAATTAACTAAGCCAAGGAGGGAACACAACTCTCCTCTCTTTTTTTCTTAAACAGAATCGGCCCGCAACCTTTTCGGCCGGCGGTTCCGCGTTTGCTGCGTGAGAACAGGGGAAAAAGTGCGCAGGCCGCCGGTTTCGCAAACCTGGAAACTGCGGCTTTGAGGCCCGCCGGTGGCTCTGGCCATGAATAATGCAACACGAAATATTTTGCTCGTCAACTTTTCTTAAATGAACGAAGGCAGCGGGGCTTCTGGCCAGAAGAATTGCTGCTTTGGCGCTTTTAGAAGAGACTGTAAAGAAACCTGACGAGAGTTTGGCGCGGCATGTAATGTCAACTGTGCTCCCCGATGCGCTCTTAGTATAAACACACGGCTGCAAACAGGCCCGTGTTTATAGTGCACTCACGGGGTGCCGGGGAAATTGGTCCACACTGCGTGCGCCACCGGAAGATTAATTACAGGATCGATGTAGCACGTTTCCAGGACACCACCTAAAGCTAATTTATCCCTACTATGAGTTTTTATTAGATAGATAGACAGATAGATAGATAGATAGATAGATAGATAGATAGATAGATAGATAGATAGATAGATAGATAGATAGATAGATAGATAGATAGATAGATAGATAGATAGATAGATAGATAGATAGATAGATAGATAGATAGATAGATAGATAGATAGATAGATAGATAGATAGATAGATAGATAGATAGATAGATAGATAGATAGATAGATAGATAGATAGATAGATAGATAGATAGATAGATAGATAGATAGATAGATAGATAGATAGATAGATAGATAGATAGATAGATAGATAGATAGATAGATAGATAGATAGATAGATAGATAGATAGATAGATAGATAGATAGATAGATAGATAGATAGATAGATAGATAGATAGATAGATAGATAGATAGATAGATAGATAGATAGATAGATAGATAGATAGATAGATAGATAGATAGATAGATAGATAGATAGATAGATAGATAGATAGATAGATAGTTAGAGAGATAGATAGATAGATAGATAGATAGATAGATAGATAGATAGATAGATAGATAGATAGATAGATAGATAGATAGATAGATAGATAGATAGATAGATAGATAGATAGATAGATAGATAGATAGATAGATAGATAGATAGATAGATAGATAGATAGATAGATAGATAGATAGATAGATAGATAGATAGATAGATAGATAGATAGATAGATAGATAGATAGACAGATAGATAGATAGATAGATAGATAGATAGATAGACAGGTAGATAGATAGATAGATAGATAGATAGATAGATAGATAGATAGATAGATAGATAGATAGATAGATAGATAGATAGATAGATAGATAGATAGATAGATAGATAGATAGATAGATAGATAGATAGATAGATAGATAGATAGATAGATAGATAGATAGATAGATAGATAGATAGATAGATAGATAGATAGATAGATAGATAGATAGATAGATAGATAGATAGATAGACAGATAGATAGATAGATAGATAGATAGATAGATAGATAGATAGATAGATAGATAGATAGATAGATAGATAGATAGATAGATAGATAGATAGATAGATAGATAGATAGATAGATAGATAGATAGATAGATAGATAGATAGATAGATAGATAGATAGATAGATAGATAGATAGATAGATAGATAGATAGATAGATAGATAGATAGATAGATAGATAGATAGATAGATAGATAGATAGATAGATAGACGGGATAGATAGATAGATAGATAGACGGGATAGATAGATAGATAGATAGACGGGATAGATAGATAGATAGATAGACGGGATAGATAGATAGATAGATAGATAGATAGATAGATAGATAGATAGATAGATAGATAGATAGATAGATAGATAGATAGATAGATAGATAGATAGATAGATAGATAGATAGATAGATAGATAGATAGATAGATAGATAGATAGATAGATAGATAGATAGATAGATAGATAGATAGATAGATAGATAGATAGATAGATAGATAGATAGATAGATAGATAGATAGATAGATAGATAGATAGATAGATAGATAGATAGATAGATAGATAGATAGATAGATAGATAGATAGATAGATAGATAGATAGATAGATAGATAGATAGATAGATAGATAGATAGATAGATAGATAGATAGATAGATAGATAGATAGATAGATAGATAGATAGATAGATAGATAGATAGATAGATAGATAGATAGATAGATAGATAGATAGATAGATAGATAGATAGATAGATAGATAGATAGATAGATAGATAGATAGATAGATAGATAGATAGATAGATAGATAGATAGATAGATAGATAGATAGATAGATAGATAGATAGATAGATAGATAGATAGATAGATAGATAGATAGATAGATAGATAGATAGATAGATAGATAGATAGATAGATAGATAGATAGATACATTGATAGATAGATAGATAGATAGATAGATAGATAGATAGATAGATAGATAGATAGATACATTGATAGATAGATAGATAGATAGATAGATAGATAGATAGATAGATAGATAGATAGATAGATAGATAGATAGATAGATAGATAGATAGATAGATAGATAGATAGATAGATAGATAGATAGATAGATAGATAGATAGATAGATAGATAGATAGATAGATAGATAGATAGATAGATAGATAGATAGATAGATAGATAGATAGATAGATAGATAGATAGATAGATAGATAGATAGATAGATAGATAGATAGATAGATAGATAGATAGATAGATAGATAGATAGATAGATAGATAGATAGATAGATAGATAGATAGATAGATAGATAGATAGATAGATAGATAGATAGATAGATAGATAGATAGATAGATAGATAGATAGATAGATAGATAGATAGATAGATAGATAGATAGATAGATAGATAGATAGATAGATAGATAGATAGATAGATAGATAGATAGATAGATAGATAGATAGATAGATAGATAGATAGATAGATAGATAGATAGATAGATAGATAGATAGATAGATAGATAGATAGATAGATAGATAGATAGATAGATAGATAGATAGATAGATAGATAGATAGATAGATAGATAGATAGATAGATAGATAGATAGATAGATAGATAGATAGATAGATAGATAGATAGATAGATAGATAGATAGATAGATAGATAGATAGATAGATAGATAGATAGATAGATAGATAGATAGATAGATAGATAGATAGATAGATAGATAGATAGATAGATAGATAGATAGATAGATAGATAGATAGATAGATAGATAGACAGATAGATAGATAGATAGATAGATAGATAGATAGATAGACAGATAGATAGATAGATAGACAGATAGATAGATAGATAGATAGATAGATAGATAGATAGATAGATAGATAGATAGACAGATAGATAGATAGATAGATAGATAGACAGATAGATAGATAGATAGATAGATAGATAGATAGATAGACAGATAGATAGATAGACAGATAGATAGATAGATAGATAGATAGATAGATAGATAGACAGATAGATAGATAGATAGATAGATAGATAGATAGATAGATAGATAGACAGATAGATAGACAGATAGATAGACAGATAGATAGATAGATAGATAGACAGATAGATAGACAGATAGAACGCGAATCAGGCCTTCTGCCAAAAGACCCTGTCCCGCAGAACTCCGGATCAAATGAATGCCGAAATCAAGCTGCAACAGGTAGCTTATTTGCCGCATCCATTGAGCCTGCAGCAGTGCAGGAAAATGAACCAGCGCCTCCCTATGGCGCCAGTGAATAACAGACAATTGTAGAAATCTTTGGCACACGGCAGTGCTAATGCTCTCGTCAACATTCTACATTTTAAGCAACAATGTCGGCAAAGAATTGCGCGAGAAAAGTAAGGCGGTGCAAATCAATGCCGCTCAGAATTTTAGATTCATCAGTGACAGCTTTGATCTTTGCATTCAGTAGACAGCTCGGCATTGAAAGCAGGGCCTCACTAGACTAACCGCTGCTTTTATTAAGAGCTTGCAGCCAGGTATGTCGGCATGTTTGAGCTAAATCTCGCACCGTTTTATATAAAACTTGTTAACACTGTACCAAAGCCCAATTCACTAATTATGCTGATTATATAAGCCAGAAAAGTTGTCTAGCAAAACTTTCTAGCTATCATTTTTGTCATTGTATGATGATCCTTATTTTCTTATCATAATTTTATATTTAACCTTCTATCAGTTTATAGCGATGTAGAGAACTAGAATGGCGTCCGTCTGAGATAAAAATGGGAAATAAATATGAAGACAATAATGAATTTTTGACATTGTGATTAAAGAAAATATAGAGATTTTAGAGTTATATTAAAAGTAAGAGTATTATTAATAAGAAAGAATAGAGAATTTAATAGAATGCTACATTAGAAATTCAGTGAGTTTTACAGTAGGCATATATATATAAGTAGGGTGAAATAGAAAATTATCTACATGACGGAAAGAAGTGAGATGAGAAGTAGGTAGATATCAGAGAGGGCGATTGAGAAGTAGGTAGATATCAGAGAGGGCGATTGAGAAGTAGGTAGATATCAGAGAGGGCGATTGAGAAGTAGGTAGATATCAGAGAGGGCGATTGAGAAGTAGGTAGATATCAGAGAGGGTGATTGAGAATTTGGTAGACATCAGAAGAGGAGTGAGATTGAGAAGTAGGTAGATATCAGAGAGGGCGATTGAGAAGTAGGTAGATATCAGAGAGGGCGATTGAGAAGTAGGTAGATATCAGAGAGGGCGATTGAGAAGTAGGTAGATATCAGAAGAGGAGTGAGATTGAGAAGTCAATCAGATATCAGTTATCCTCTTTTGATCCCATTTTTACTGTACTATCTAGGTAATTATATATTTAACCCCGCTTTAGATTTTTTTGTCATATTACGCCCAATTTGCACGAGATACTACTTCTAAACTAAGTAGCATCTTGTTAAAGGCAAATAAATAAAGGCAAAATAAGAAATTTCAAGCCTTTTTCGTTTCTAAAATATTAAAATACTCAGTGTCGGAAAAATCTTGCCCAATACATTAATAAATGTATGTACTATGTTTAGCTGTTAACTAGGGGATTTAGCTGGAAATTCAGGAAGTCCCAGAACTAATTTTTATGAACTTATTACTAAAAAATTTAGCATTAAAACACCCAAATAAAGGGCACAGAATAAATTTGAAAATTCAGTTGCATATTTTGCATATGAATGCTTTATACCAAGGCGCAACTAATATTCAAAGAATTTCTCTTCTTTGAATGCAATTCCAACAAAGAAGAAGACGAAAATTCCCAAATCAGCGACAAACCGATCCATCTTTTGAGTGCGAAAGAAATTGCTGCATTCTTTGGCATGAATTTTTTTTGTAGGCAGTTTCTGCTTCCACAGCTGCTATAGACGGTGTGAGGGAGGGGTGCGCTTAGGGGGGTCCTGTCTGTCTATTTTTCAGCTATTCAGAACTCGCTGTAGGTTGCGAAGTTTCCTAGAAGAAAGCTAACCCCTCGGCCACACAGATGCTGCGTAACTGATAAAAGTCCCTTTTCTAGCTTTTGGTTGCTAGTTATGCTGACTAAACTGTCTGCCATGGACTTCTAGATCTTTATTGCATCTGGAAAGGGAAACACAGAATAAAAGATTAAAGGACAATGAAGTATCTTGAAGTATTCAGCATCATTAAAAACGCTCAGGTGAAGCTCTGTAGCTGCCTGTTTTTACACTTCTCATTATGCTTTACGGTTTAGGTAGTCTTATTTCTGTTTTGATATTCCAGTATCTCCGAGAGTACTTTGAGACTACAGTGTCTGTTTTGATACACCCAGTATTTATTTTGATACTCCCGTATCTATTTTGATGCTAAAGTGTCTGTTTTGATACACCCAGTATTTATTTTGATACTCCCGTATCTATTTTGATGCTAAAGTGTCTGTTTTGATACTCCAGTGTCTGTTTTGATACACCCAGTATTTATTTTGATACTCCCGTATCTATTTTGATGCTAAAGTGTCTGTTTTGATACACCAGTGTCTGTTTTGATACTCCAGTGTCTGTTTTGATACACCAGTGTCTGTTTTGATACACCAGTGTCTGTTTTGATACTCCAGTGTCTGTTTTGATACACCAGTGTCTGTTTTGATACTCCAGTGTCTGTTTTGATACACCAGTGTCTGTTTTGATATACCAGTGTCTGTTTTGATACACCAGTGTCTGTTTTGATACTCCAGTGTCTGTTTTGATACTCCAGTGTCTGTTTTGATACTCCAGTGTCTGTTTTGATACACCCAGTATTTATTTTGATACTCCCGTATCTATTTTGATGCTAAAGTGTCTGTTTTGATACACCAGTGTCTGTTTTGATACTCCAGTGTCTGTTTTGATACACCAGTGTCTGTTTTGATACACCAGTGTCTGTTTTGATACTCCAGTGTCTGTTTTGATACACCAGTGTCTGTTTTGATACTCCAGTGTCTGTTTTGATACACCAGTGTCTGTTTTGATACACCAGTGTCTGTTTTGATACACCAGTGTCTGTTTTGATACTCCAGTGTCTGTTTTGATACTCCAGTGTCTGTTTTGATACTCCAGTGTCTGTTTTGATACACCAGTAATTTTTCGTGTAGTTTAAAATCCATTCAAATTGTTTGACTTCAAAATCAGCGCAAAAGTATGGTTACTGCATAAATTTTAATGGATCTAATTCAATTCAAATAATTATTAGCGTCTAATTTGGTCGCCCTTATATATTGCTAGTATTAGTACTAAAAAATATATTTTCAACTTAGTCAGACGTTTTTTGCATCGATAGCCAGTTAGGAAGCCTCCGCTTCCAGATACTAGGCCTCGCACTCCATGGCGGTTTACTTTTCGAAGCTTCTTATATCAAAACTATCGTCAGCTTACGGGCGTAGAAATTATAGGAGAAAATCTCGATCCATATACAAGGAAGAGGAATTTTACGGATGTGGATGGGAAAAGCAATATATCGGGGCGATAAACATCACAAACCCCGGCAGTTTGAGTGACGTCCCAGCCTTGATCTACGCTCTGCTGCCAGCGGTATAGCCAATGTTATTTTTGGTCCAACGTGCACACGTCGATATTCCTAGAGTGACGTGTCGAAAAAAACCTTGCGCGAGTTATTTAGAGTGTGTTTTTCTACTTTACAGTGGACGAGTAAAAGTGCCTATGCTGCTAATATGTAGTACAGTATACCTACGAGGTATTCGATAGTAGATTAGGCCAACCGTGATAATATTAGGGGCGCCATTTTAAGTGGTCGAATCAGCCGTAAGAAGATTTAGGAGAGCAATTAATATCGTTTTTGATACACACCCAACTGTATTAAATAGATATCCTCAAGGACCTTCAGGACTAGCTGAAACCAATTCTTGTGCGCATAAACTATCTGCAATTTCTCGCTAGCTACACGGATTCCTCTCGATCTCGCATAGAATTTTAATAGCATTTTAAATCCATTTTATCTTTCTGTTCGCCTCAGATAAAATCGCATTGACGTCAATTTTCTATTCAAAGCATCGAGAATAGCTCAAACTGGTTCAATTCGATAATTGGAAAATTTCTCCCTCAACAGAGTAAGCAGTGAATAGCTAATGTAGCAATTTCAGCGACTTGCCTCATTCCTTCACTCTCTGTCCGAATCGCTACATCAGATGGCTGATCCCTGTTCTCTGCCCTCCACTTTCCCTCCTGTTTTCGTCTGCGAGCATTAATTTTTCTTCAAATCCTCGAACGAACGCTCGCAGCGCCCGGGATTTGGCGCACTCGTCATGCGCTCAAACAGCCCGTCCCACAAACCTATTTAGACTTCCGTCTGTTTCTCAACTCCCTCCCACTTCCCCCCTCTCTCTCTCTCGCTCTCTCGCTCTCTTTGGCTGTCCCATTCCCTCACCCAGCAACTCATGACCGAGGAATCAGCCTCAGCCACTTAGTTCCCGAGCGACTGCAGCCAGTCGTCTCCGCTCAGAAGATTTTACCTCTGTTCGGGCCGTTAGACGTTAGACCTAACATAGCACTCCCCTACAGCCAGATGGCCGTTGCAACACTGCTTTGCTGCCCTAACAATCCGCTTCGCTAACCTCCCCACTGCCAGTTCACAGCGTCTGTCTCTCGTCTCTTTCCCCAAAAATTCTCTCTATCTCGCCACGACTGCTATCGCTCATTGCTGCAACCTCATCCGTTCGCTTTTCTATCCAACCCCTTCGCTCTCGTCTCTCTCTCTCTCTCTCCTCATCTTCTCTATCCTATAGCCATGCCATCCTTCCGCCACACCCCATGCAGCTCCCGGCCCCCGGCCAGTGCCAGTCGCGGCGCAGCCTCAGTCTCTGCATATATTATCCTAGCGCGGCCACAATCTCTATTGAACAGCAGCCTTCTGACCTACTTCCCCCCGCCGCTGACGGCTGCATGCGGGTGACTTTGATCGTCGACGCTCGCAGCAACAGATCGAGTTAGCGTAGGAGGCCAAATTGGTAATACAAATTCGCCGACTGCGGAAACACATTTTGGCCTCCGAGGGTGTGAAAAGTTCCTTTTAATCTGCATGGAACCTTGGTGGAATTGATTTAGTGAGACATCAACGAAAAAAAATCATACGAAGCGATTCTCAAAACTGTCTAGACAATGAGCTTGCTGGAAATTGACGCTCCGAACATCGTGGATGAAGCTAATTCATCCAATGAAGCGGCAAATATCTCAGTGAGAGTCATTGGCCATGAGGCAACCGACGACTCTGAGTCCTTCCCGCTGGCAGGCCTATTCGATGCAGCGGCCAGCGGTGACGCTAGTCAAGTTCGTGACGCACTGCTCACTCTGCCGCCAACTGTCGACCTAAACTGTCGCAACAGCAGCGGTCAAACTGTGGTGCACGTTGCCGCTGAAAGTGGCTCCGTCGAAGTGCTGTCAGTTCTGGAGGAGCGAGGTGCCGATCTGCATCAACTAAACTCCGACTGCGAGAATGGTCTTCATCTGGCTTGTCGCGCTGGAAACGAAGATGTTGCCGGTTTCTTCCTTGACCGGTCGGTGTGTCCCGACGGTCAAAATCGTGAAGGCGAGGCGCCGCTTCATCTAGCGTGTCGCGCCGGCCAGCTATCCGTTATGCGCCTCCTACTGCTGGGTAGTAGGCGAGCCAGTCCGAATCCACGCGACCGACGGCATCAACGCACGCCGCTAGTTGTGGCCGCTTCTGAAATCGTCAGCGAATCCTTGGGCATCGAAGTGGCACGGGTGCTTCTTCGAGCCGGAGGGCGACCGGATCTGCCTGACAGCGAAGGCTGGGGTCCGTTGCGTCACGCTATCCAGCGACAGCACCAGGCCATGGCTATGCTGCTAATTAGTGCTGGGGCTCCGCTTGATCAGCTGGACTCGGCGGAACGCGATTCTCCACTACACGCAGCCAGCCGTTCGGGACAGCTGCCTGTTGTCCAGGCCCTGTGCGCCTACGGCTGTCGAGTCGATGCCATCAATGCGCAAGGTCTCACGCCCCTGCATCAGGCGTCCAGAGCTGGCCATCTTGAAGTAGTTCGCTGTCTTCTTCTCGCCGGCGCGAACCCTCAGTTGCCCAGTCGAGAGGGCCTCCTGCCCGAGGTGATGTCACTCGCTCAGGGACATTCAAAAACAGCCAGTCTGCTGGGCCGCATGAGACCAGAACGTCGAGCTGTCTGCGTCGAGCAGCTGGTGCCAACGCAGCGCACCCTGCCGCGAATCAAGTTGAAGGTGTTTGGCCATAGTGGCAGTGGCAAAACCGCGCTAATCGAAAGTTTGCGCTCGAATCGGATTACCGGCTTCCTGCGTCGGACGTTTCTTGGCGGCAACAACAGCGGATTTAGTGGCTCAAATGGTCAAGTAATAGTTGGCGACTCCGATGATGATGCTGATAGAAGGCAATGCTTTTCGCTGCTGCAGAGATCCTCTGCACCCTCTGAAATTAGCTTCGACGTACAGCACGAAGCATATACACGCGGCATTGCTGTTCAAAACTTAAATATCACAGGAGCCGGTGACTTCAGCGTCTGGGAATTTTCTGGCTACGAGCCCTACTACGTTTTCTACGACCATTTTATTGGCGACACTTCGTGCGTCCACGCCATCTTGTTCAGTTTGGCGGAGAGCTACGAGACTATGCGACAAAGAGTATTATTTTGGTTGCACTTCTTGCTTGGCCGTTTGCCAGCTAGGGAACCCCTTGGGTACTGTGGCAAACCGAGGACGCTGGCTCGCCTATTGCTGATTGGCACGCACGCCGATGCGGCGACGGTCTTTCGGGGTGATGGGCCACGCGGTCTCCTTGAAAGTGCCGACGCTGACCGACTACTTCGCGAGGTGCAGGACCTGGCGCAGTACCGGCTCGACGTTTGCCCGGAGGTGTTCGCTGTGGACACAAGCGAGGCAATGTCAGTTGAGATGAAGTCGCTGCGGCAGAGACTCTCTGACTGGCGGACTGAAATTTTGCGACACCTGCCGAAAGGAAACGGACTACTAGACACTGTTATGGGCCGGCTCGCAGAATGGACCGGTGATACTGAGTTTCCAGTGTACACTTGGCAGCAGTTTATTGATGCTGTGCGCGGCAAGGTCAACCCGCTGTGCTCTGAAGACCATCTAAAAGATCTAATTCAGGAGCTGCAATACACTGGGGACGTTATCTACTTAGAATCAGAGGCTGAGCAGGATATGATTGTGCTAAGTCCACAGTGGCTCTGCACCGATGTACTTGGCTACCTTCTGTCTTACGATAACATTGCCCAGGCACGCGTCACTGGCACCTTCTCCGTTGACGATGTTCAGTTCATGACTGGTGAAACTGCGGCTGATAAGTTAGTGCGACTGCTATCTGCGATGGATCTTTGCACTAAAGCTGATCTCGAAGGTTGCCTGGAAGATACCAACAATGACGAGGATGTTCAGTACGAGTTTCCTTGTCTGAACTTCTTGGAGAGCGGTAGAAATCCGTGGGAGCCAACAGCACAACATCAGCACTCAGTATACGGCGGCTGGCAACTGAAAGCGTCACTGGCTGCTTCTCAACTTGTGCACATTTTTCCTCGAGTTCAATGCCGTCTTCGGCGAAGCATTCAAGCAGCAGTGTCGAGGCCAGCGTCGGCAGAACCGCTGCGCATCGATCTTTTTCAGTGGTTCCACGGCTCAAAACTAACATTAGAAGGCTGTGTTGAGTGCATGCTGCAGTTAGAGGAGTCGGATCAGCTCATACGGTTGCGTGCCAGAGGCCCTCCAGCCAGGGCCCAGCTTCTGTTCGGCATCTGCCAGGATGTTGCTGGATTGGTTGAACAGACCATTGACGACATGTGCCCAGGTCTGGAGTTTGAACTAGCCCTGCTCAGCCCGAAAGAGCTAAAAAAATTTCCTAATCGACTTCAATTGGCTGTGCCGCAAGGTGCAGTCCTCCGCGCCATGATGGAACACCGCAGTGCACTGGGAGACTCTGTCGAACCCGGTCAGTTGACCAGCTTCCCGCCTCCAACGATTCAGATAGCTTTTCCTGCAGGAAGTTCACCATCTGAGGCGGCCCCAGAGGAAGAGGAGGAGGATCTGGAGAATCTAATCTGCTTCGGCAGCCGAGACATCCTATCAAAGCTCACTCTAGGCCCCCAGCTTCCTCTATCGTCGCTTAGAGCACCAACGCTGCAAGGTCTATGCCGATTATTCGACCCGCCAGATCCACTTGGCAAGGACTGGTGCCTGCTGGCCATCCGGCTAGGCTTAACCAACTGCGTCCCGGCTGTACACAGCGGCAACGAGTGGCTGCGCAGTCGCACCGCGGTTCTCCTAGACGAGTGGCGACGTGTCAGTGGCCCCGACCGTGCAACGATTGGAGCTCTCGTGGACGTACTCCGTGAGATGGGCCGCGAGGATGCCTGCGAATTTCTGATTGCTCAGGCACCGATGTTCACCTTTGCACAGGTTGGCGACAGAGATATTTCATAAACAATAATGGCACGTAGTTGTTCGGTCCCATGTAACGACCCTTTTTTAGACACGTAATACTCTCATATATCGAAATGAGTATCGTCTAATTCCTTGCTCATTGTCTAATTTTTTAGAAGCTATTCGAAGGGGTGGGCAAATTGATACGCAACACTAAGTTATGAATGCGAATTTTACTTAACATAGAGGAAGTAAAAGATAATGAAAACTGATTTCTTTTTTGTGTCCAATTCTACGCGCTGTGACTTCTGTCAGCTTTCATTTCAAATTAATATCGTTGCACCATATTTCACGCTTGTATGTTATTATTTTACTTGACTTGTTCGAATTCCCATTTAATGGCTCAATTATATGCTATGCCGGCTTATTGTTGTGAGACTCGCATCAACTCTTCCTTTTAACAAAAAAACTCGTTTCATTAGTTATCCTATTATGTATTATCTAAAAAATTCTGTAATTTATTATGTAGTAGCCATACTCCCTTAAAAAATCGCTCCTAAAACAGTGCTTAATGCTTCGCTAAACACAGTACTCTTTCTTGCTGGCTTTTGAAAATACATTATTCCAGAAATAAATTTGCTGTGGCCTATATGTATGTTGTGAAATGCTCTTGAATAACGCGTTTGAATTTAAAACGAAAAAAGGTTAATTAAGAAAAAACAGTGGCTCTGTTTAAGAGAAATATTTGACTAAGGAAAATTATTGTAATTAAGTTGCACCAATGCAAAATAATTGAATCTTAAGTCATGGAGAAAATTACTTTTCTGAGTCTGATCAGCAAGAAGACCATAGTAGAAGGCAAGAGGGGGCTTCTGGGACAAAAAATTCGACATTTTACATATATGCCTACCAATAACTAACATATCCTCGACTACTTGAAAAAAGAGGGGGGCCTCCTCTTAAAATGCTTTTCCCCCCAGGACATAAAATTTAGCCTAAATTTATTATTCCAGGCAATTAGCAAATGGGGTTTCTGGGACAGAAAAAAAATTGCTATTTTTCATATCCTCGAGATGTTTTTGACATTTTTATTAATGGGGCTTCTAGGACACTGGGATTAAAACCCTGGTTATCCACCCTAGTTATGCGCTGATCGGGGTACTCACCCCGAAAATTTTTTTTTAATTTTCAATAAAAAAATGTTTCCGACCGTTTCTCCAGGATCTTACTACGAAAAATCTCACCCTCAGTTCAAGTCTCGGTATCGTTGCAAATGGGAATGCAAAGAATATATGAAAAAATTCTGGCCTAACATTGAACCAACCATCCCGAATCTTAATCAAGCGGTTAAGATTCACTGGCATTATTTGCATGGAGTAACTATTAAAGATTACGACAGCTACTATAACTTTGCAGAAATTATTAAGCAACTGTAATTTATTTCATTTTATTTTTTTTCTCTCACATCCTTTCAATAATAATTGTCATTGCGAACTCTTCGCCGTTAAAATCAACAGCTTCTCCATCCTCGGTCTCAAACTGTAGCAATATTTCATTAATTTCTTTGTTACAGAGCACAACTCTTTTTACTGGATTGGGCTTCTCAACAATCATCTGTCCACCAGCAACAGAGTTAGAAATATTGTACAAAATATTTGTTCGCTTTCCCTTGAAGACCCAGTCCAGACTGAGATTGCTTCGGATCAAAATGTTCAAACTTTTAACAATGTCTGCGATATTTTCTGCCATAAATAAACCGCGTGCTGGCTGGCGGCTCAACATAACCGCCCCCGGCGAAGGAGCTGTGGGTGGAGCTGCAGTTTCCGCCTTGTAAACTTTCTTTTCAAATCCCAACTCTCGATACCAGGTGCCATCTTTAAACTCCACCTCTGCGTCTTTATGAACTTGCATAACCACTCTCATTACAGTGAGATCATAGGACAATTTGACAGGAAATAGTTTATTCTCGGGTTTGCTAGCATCAGGAGTTTCAAAATGCCCCCTTTTGGTAAAAACGTTCTCCAGAAAGTAATTATAAGTATCCACGCTCTGTGTGCTCACAGGGAATTTAACCGGAAATTCTTTCACTTCGCCTCCAATTTGTTTCCATTTGTAATAAAACATGTTATTCTTTTCTGTCACGTTGGGAACATTTGACCAGCCAGTAAAGTCATTGAGATAAACATGGTAGTTTGCCTCTGGGTCCAGACGAATGGGTTGCTCAAGTTTTTCAATAAAAGTTCCACTTGAATCTGTAAGTCGACCAGTTATTGTAATTGGGATACTTTCCTTCGAATGCGACACGATATTGTTTAGTCTTTCAGCAATCGCTTCCATTTTTTTTACAAAAAAAATATTTTAAACCTTACTCGAAGAATTATTAATCATGTTCAGCTTAATTTTCCTCTCAAATGCATAGATGATAAAAAGGTCAACGGGTGTTGCCTCACTTCTGTCGATAGTGGTCACAATATTCACCGGACTGTTGTCAGTAGGCATTTGCCTGGCCGACACGTCTGCACCGAAAATGGGGAAAAGAGTCTTGTACTGCCCTGCCGTAATGGCGATTCCGTTGTTCTCCTTTACGGCTAAGTCAACCAGCTCGCAGTAAAATTTACTAATTTTGTTTGTTGCAAAATCTCCATTCTGTGGCATTGGCGGGTAAAGATTATCACTGATTTCATGCTGAATTGTTCGCACATTTCCATGTCCATAACGACTTATAGTTAATGGATCTCTCAAACTGACAATAATGTACCTTGGGTTGCTGCAAGAACCCTCCTTAATACAAATCTGTTGCCTTATTTCATTGCGTTCATCCCTGCACATGTAAGCTGTGTAAGCAACATCAATGTCTTTTTCAATAGCCTTCAAATATTCAGCTTTCAGTGCTGTCTTTGGTTCAATGATTTCCAAGTACAGCTCAACTCCCGCTAGCTTAACTTCCATTATAGTATGCGCAGCTCCTGTCCAAACACTCCTGTTGCGATCGTCCCTGGTAAGCCTAAATGTGTAGCTAAAGTTGCTGGTCAGGCGATTAAAAGTATTGCAGAACCCGCTCATGAATCTCAAAGGTACAAATATATCTAAATTTCTATACTTAGTATTCTTTGCGCCATCATCAGCACCCGTCAATGCATAGTTATATCTCCCTTTTCTTTTTGCATAACCTGAATCATTTACGTCTCCTTTCTCCTCATTAGGGATGAAGCCAGCGCCGCTACCAAGTTGAATAAAATCTGGGTTTTCAATGAGACAATGAGTGTCATACACTACACCAAAGTTGGCAATTCTCTCCAGCTCTGTACTCCCGTTCGACACGCTAATCTCCTTAAACATGTAGGCCCAGAAGTTGCTGATTAGCGTGACATTAGCGTCATGCTTGTCAGTATTAGCACCATCAGCATTTGTACCACCTTTAGTCTTGTATTGGAATGTCATGTAAAACCCGCTCCTTAGACTGTGAACGCTGACCAGAGATGAACACCCAGTGTAAGTAAATGTTAGCGTTTGACCGGGGCCCAAATTAGTTTCATTCTGATTTTCATGACTGGGGACTCTTACTTGAGTCGCTTTGATTGTGCTGTCATCACTCAAGATAGGCTTGTTGATTTTATAGAAAACTGGCGTCAGAGGATCGTTCATTTTTTTAGTTTAAAAATTAAAATAAAAAAATGAAGCGAAAAAATTCTCATTACATCTCTGACTTAGAGAAGCTCGCAGAAGCTGAAAAACGAGTCACCGGGTTAATTAACAAAGAGCAGCAGTCCTACAATGAGTTTATCCAAGCCGCCACTGAGTTTCACAAACCGGGATACACCGAAGCAAAGAAATCCATTGAAACAGTTAAGGAAGCTGTTGATGAGATTCAAGAGAGCCAGTTTCAGAATACGCTGAATAAAATTCCACCTGGCGAAACGTCTCCTCAAGCATCTCAGCAAAAATTGAAAGTAACAGATAACTTCTTTGGGCCAGTAGAATATGAAGGCAAACTCGTCTTTGGTGTTAGTGTCTGGCGTAAAAATATTTCTACTGATCCTGTGGATTATCATCTTGAGATAACGAAAGAAAGTATTGGAGTCATCAAAGAAGGCGCGGCCGGGGTCGGAGAAAACACCTCAAAGAAGGTTGCTTTCACCCAAGTATTGCTCAACTTCATGACTAAAAATCAAGAAACTATTTCTGCGAAACAGCTACAAAATTATAAAGATCTGGTGACTTTTGCTTTACAAAGAGACATAGACATCCTTAAAGTCCCTGACATACTCAAATTTTTACATGACAATGGGGTCGACCTGAACAGCTTTAGAAAGTATAAGCACTTTAAACAATGGTTTGACCTGCCCGATCAGCTAGAAGTCATAAATTACCTGGAACAGCAAAAACAACTCTCTCAGCAACAAGAGATACCTCAGCAACAAGAGACCCCTCAACAGCAACAAAGCCCTAAAAAAATAACAGAAGAAGATGTACTCTCTCAACTTGAGACAGCAGATCCAACTCAAGTAGCTAATTACAAAACGGGAAATCCACAAGTATGGAGGCATCTAGAACAATTCTCGCCAGATAGAATGCAGCGAATTTCAAACAGAGTTTTCACACCAAGGCAAGACATTAGATCACCAGAAACATCACCAGAGACATCACCAGAGACATCACCAGACACATCAGCTGCAAGTACCGGCACAGGGATGCCTGAAGTTTACAAGCGGCTAGTTGTTCTCCTAGGAGCAGCAAAGACAGGTTTAAAGGATGAGAATAGAAAAGAGTTTGTTCACATTCTTGATAAAATGCTACAAAAGAAGTACATCGATAAAAGAGCAAGAGAACTTTTACTTTCAAGGTTCAATAAAAAATAATTTTTTTCCCAGATAAAAAATGCCACTAATCTTCGAAAAAGACGTCCCTAAATACTACGATGAGAATGAATTAAAGCTCATTAAAAGAGGATCTGGACTTTTTCCAGCAGGTCATTATCCAAGAAAAGAGCGATCGGGTAACGGTATTGCTGATTTGATCGCCCAGGGGGCAAAGATTTTCAAAGTCATCAGTGAGAACAAGGAAAATATTAAAAATGCTGCCGAGGTCGGGGCCCAGGCGGTGGGAAGTGTAGTCACAGCTGCGAAGAAGATCAAGGACACTATAAATGACGGTCAACCACTCGCACCAAATTCATTGGCGCCAAATTCATTGGCACCAAGCGCTGATAGCATTGATCCATCCGTTTATGCTAAGATGAGAGCCGATCTTAAAAAGGGCAGCGGTTTTAAATATGACTAAGGTAGGAGTTTCACGGGTGCTTTCTTGGGGTACAAGACATGTGGGGGTACAAGACGTCTTGCAAAAAGACATATATAAGTAAAAAAAACACACGCACCGGTTATGGACCCAGTGCCAGAGACACTAACGTTGTTAAAGTAAATTTGGGAAGGTTTGTGTTCGAATCGCAAGACGGTCTGCCACGGTTGCCTCGTTTCAAATTTTTTATTTCGTGTAACAAAGTTGTCCAGGATTGTTTTTCATGACCATATGTCTTTATCTGTAGTGCCGATATTGCGTCCATAAGTGCAGAAAATATAAAGGTCGAATGTATTTTTACACAGTTGCTTTCTACTGCCGCGTCGGCGATGCCCTTACGGTCCGCGGCCGTGAACTCAAGGCGATTTGCCATTCGGCGTTCCAAGGCAATCGCCTTTGATTCTAGGGCATTTGTCTGCGGTTCCAGGGTATTTGTCCTTATTTCCAGGAGATTTACCTCCGATTCTAGCGTAGTGACCCTTGATTTCAATGCAGAATTCTCCGATTCTAGGGCTTGTATACGTTTTGATAGGTCACTGAGTTTTGCGTTTTGCGAAATGTCTTGTCTTGTGATTTCGTCTGTGTTGATGTACCTAGAATCTAGGAACGACAGCTTGTAAGTATTGGAAGGTTGATTTACGACGCCAGCGAAATTCATGTTGTTTTTTTTTTTTATTTTAATTTTTATTTTTAAAATGGATTTTTCAAATGATTTCAACCCTCATTGGACTCGGAACCAAATCAAATTTAATCATAACGAGGCAATTCCTGGTCATTTCAGATGTATTGTTGTTGGAGAATCAGGCTCAGGGAAGACATTCAGAATCTTTAACATGCTTCTGAGACCAGGATTTCTTGACTATGACACACTGCACATCTACTCACCCACTCTGTATCAAGATGAGTATAAAATGTTGATTGCAGGTCTACAGAACAAACTTAAAAAGGAGCATATCATTCAGTGTTTTAATAACCAATCCAAGCTGCCAAGTGATCCAGAAATTGTCGCCAGAGAATATGCTAGCCATATCCCAGATAATGAAAAGTGGCACGACATTAAAGTGTTCACTTATGGGGACCCGCAAATTGATCCTAAAACTAAACTTCTCCCTCAGCCTGATGAACTGGAAAAGGGAAGGAAACACTTGATTGTCTTTGATGACTGCATGACAGGGCCCCAGAAGCAAATTGAAAACTATTTCACCAGGGGTCGACACAACAACTGTAATGTAATCTATATTACCCAAAACTGGTTTGAGTTGCCAAACAAAACTATTCGTGGGAACTGCAATCTGATCCTCTTGTTTCCAACCATACCACAAGACCGACTGAAGAGGTTAAGTAACGAGGTGATTGCTCCAGCTCATTTTACTAAGCCTCCATTTGATCGAAAGAACGATGGTCGAAAGGTATCGCAGGAAGAATTCGTTAACCTATGCTTTGAAAAGTGGAATAAACCTTATCAGTTCGTGATGATTAACAAAGAGAAAAGAACAGTAGCCTAATTTAAAAAAACAAACAAAAAATGTCCATAAACTTTGCTGGCGAATCTACTAGTGGCTCCACTGCACACTCGCTTGCTTTCCT
The DNA here is from genome assembly GCA_950096795.1 of Macrostomum cliftonense. NCBI lineage: Eukaryota > Metazoa > Platyhelminthes > Macrostomidae > Macrostomum > Macrostomum cliftonense. Next base: position 153,288 of record CATNEM010000152.1, read on the forward strand.
TGACAGGCGCTACATTAACGTTGACGAAAAAATCCCGGAGATCGGACCAATCAAAGGCCGCTTAAAACCATTGGAACGGTCAGCACACCATCATCAAATAAACATTGAAGACTTGCGGACAAAAATAGCAAAGCTGACCGCCATCGTTGAGACTCTAGCTCAAACTCTCAGATCGGAAATCAATGCAAAAGACATTACTATAAGAACAGCGATTAATAAAAAGCGAGACATCCTTGATTCCTATTCACAAGCAGAGACTGATGCCTTATTTACCGCTTGGAGAACAACCATTAATCAAAATGTAGCAAAAATAAAAAAGATAGAAAGAGATGTTGCCACGCATACGCTCTATCTGGATAGAATTTATAACAAGTGGGGGAAAACTTTGAGACGAATTAGTCGCCTGGAACGACAGCACAATCTCCCTGACATTGACATTGAAGATGCCCGATCGTAAAATAGAAAAAAAAATTTTTTACCTATAAAAAATGGCCGAAAATGATTCTCTGTATGACCCGCAACCAAATATAGCACCTAGTGCGCCAAATCTCTATCCAACAATCAAAACTTTTACCTGCAACTCTCAACAGTTCCGACTTGTAGAGATTCAGAAAATGCGAAATGACATTGAAACCGCCCTTATGAAAAACTCTAAAAAACTGAAACGCTTCAACAGCCAGTGTCAAGCTTTCGAGTATATTAATATGGTTCTCGGGTCAGTGTCAATTATAAGCGGATCTGCAGCTGCTGTTTCTACACTTCCCATTATCACCGCACCAGTCGCTGTTCCACTTGGAATTATTGGGGCCTCGTGTGGTCTCATTTCAGCGGTTACAGGAGCTCTAACTCGAAACAGACGCCAGAAGCTAAAGCATCTGCAGGAAATGCAAGCAAAACAGAAAAGCATCCAGTCGGCAGTCACCGGGTACATTTCAAAAGCAATAGAAGACAAGTTCATTTCAGAGGATGAGTTTCAAAGCATTCAAAAGCTTTATGAGCAGCTTAATGAGCAACAAAATTTGAATAGCATTGATGACATGAGCCAATTAAGAAATGATATTGAAACTGTCTTCAAAAACTATGCAAAAACTAAACATTTAAACTTAAAATGATTTCCCTATAGCTTTTTCGAGTCTTAGTCATTGCATATAAAACTGTCATACACAGCTCACCGCAAATATCACTGCTAAGCCCCTGCAGAATAAAGTCTGAGCGGTAGATTTTTGGAGCTTCCATATATTCCCTTAGCTCATCAGGAACGGCTGTCCCATAGCTATCAAAGTAGTAGTACTTATGCTTTCTGTTTGGATCAATCACCCAGCAAACCCAGTGAGACCCTGGTTTCTCGGCAGTGTCAAAGTTCATGATGCCACATTCTTCGATGCCACATTCTTTCAGTGCGTGGGATTCAGGTAATGTATCCTTCATAAAGACGCCTCTAAAGTTTGGGATTTTTAGTTCTTTGGCCAACTGTTCCAGAAAAATATTTGTCGTCATTATTTTTTGTCATTTTTTTTTTTAAATTCAGCCTACGTTTTTAAACCTTATACTTCAACCTACGCTTTTTAGCCTCCAGTGCCCAAATGGAAGACTCGTAATATTGTCGAGGTAAAATCTCTTATTATCTGCGCCTGACAGGCCTATTTTTTTCTGGGTTATTGTAAAAACATCATGGTTCTTAGACTGAAACTTCACAAACTCATGTGTAGTTTTCTTATTATGTAACAGGGCATCTCTGTAGGCTTCTTCATGTAGAGAGTTCTTAACTACATGTTTCGGAATTCCCTTGGACTTCTTAATTACACCGCTTTCACCACACTTTACAAAATAGGATTTGGATCTCAAACCAATGAACTCGGAGATAACATCACCTGCCTCTACATCTTTCATTTTACCAATTACTTTTTTATTGGATGGGTCGAACACTTGATCCCCTTTCAAAGTTTTAAATGATTCTGGGTACTCTGACAAATCGTAAGGGTTTTGGGGGAGGTGGTTTTGTTCAAGCATGTCCTGATAGATGTCCTTAGTCTGAATGTCTAGAATTAGAGAGTCGGTGTCAGTGTAAAGAAGTTTTACGCGAGTGTCGTATTGTCGTTTCATGTCATAGAAGAAACTGTACATAAGACGCTTCGATTCATCAAGCACAGTGACACCTGTAAATATAGGTTTGCAGAGTGTTGCTTTCGTTTTATAAAAGAGTATGGCCCCTAGGTTATCGTTAAAGATGTGAAGTTGTTTAAATGTCGGTTTAGAAATATTTCTCTGAATAATGTCACGCTCATGAACGGTGACGAGTTTTAGATTCGTGCGGTTGCGCTCATTTTCAAGAGTCTTGCCGTATACAGAGTTGTTTGCCAGCTTGAACAGATCCTTGTCAAAGTTGTTGGTTGCTTTGGCTCTGAACTGGGTGTTCTTTTCTATGTAGGATTTCATCCAGGCCTCTTCAGTGAATTTGAGTGCCCTATGTATGTGTGTGACTTTACAGCCTAAGGATAAGAAATATTGTAGCAGCTTATAATGAATTTTGTAGCGAGTCTTGTTGTGTAGGTTTTGGGTGAGTTTAGTGGTGTGTTCATTTTCTGTAGACAGGCTCCAAGTGCCATCCATGTGTTCGATAATTTTCGGACAGTTAATATTCTCAGGGAATGGCGCAAAGTCAGAAAAATGATCATGGAGTTCATCGGGAATTGTAACGTCAACTTCATAGAAGGCGGGAGTAGAAAAGTCGGGTTCGAATTGTTGAGTCCACTTGAAATCTCTTATGGGTAAGTCTTGACTCATTGCCCATCCATAGAGATTGTTGGCGTCTAAATAAACGATATAATTTGACGGCTGATTTTTGTCATAAGATTCGAGATACGGATTGTTGGCTTTTGCATGTCTGTTCACGCAGATTGATATGCCGCCTCTTTTCGCTGTGTCTATAAAATTGTACATGTCAATGTCGGTTAGTAATTCGATATACCAGTCTGGGTTTTCATCCCATTTCATTTTAAGTAGCGATTCCCAGCTGGTAGCAGGCAAACTTACAAAATGCGCAGGATCAAGACCATATGCTGTGTACCAGGTGTTTCTGAAGGTTTGAAATACATCAGCCAAAAGAAAAACATCAGTGTAAAGATATATTAAGTGGTAATCAAAGAAGTTTTTGCAGTTAAAGTGTTTGTAGACTGCTTGCGCGTGCTCATATTTTTCGTCGGTGAGTTCAGTCATTTTTAAATGTGAGTAGAACTTCTCTTTTGGTGGAAGTTTGCCTTTAAAAACAGGATTTTCAGCGGTGGGCGACCCCGTCACATATTCATAAGGGTAGTAACCTTTCTTTCTGAGTAGTTTGAAAGACTCGGGATCTGAATCTTCTTTACCTAAGATTTTCGCCAGTTTTTTTGTATAGACGCATTGGTCATCTGTTAAATTTTTTGCGAGATCTTCTAGGGTTAATTGAAGAAATTGATAAGTATCCTTGATTTTTACAGCGCCACTTGTGGACGTTCCATTTTCTTTAATATTGAGGCATTTAAACTTTTCCTTGTTCTCTGCTATGCAGTCAAGGTTAATGCCCTCTATTTCACCTATTCTTTCAACAATTAGGTGCAGGTCGTAATTGCGCGCATTATGTATAAAAACATTTAAGTCGTGGACATTATTTTTTAACTTTAGGTTGCAGGTGTTGTGTGCGGCACCGCGGAAATGGCCGTCAAAGTGCGAGTGGTCTCTAACTTTTGGATTCTTTAGGTTGTCATCAAATGGCTTTTTGCATATGTAACACCGGGTTGCCGATTGGTAATTGAGTTCATCTTGAGTTGACATATTTATTGGCGCAGGAGTGACTGAGCTTAATGTTTTACGCAGCTCTAACATTCTGAATATAAATTTTTTAATGCAGTCTTCACCGAAGAAATGGTTATACTCTATAATACCGGTATTTCCAAGATAATCAATATTTCCAATGCAAACGTACGCTGCTGAATTTGGGATGTGTTTGTTATTAATGAATGAGCATTCAAAGTCGGCAAATACAATAAAGGGAAGTTTTTCCATCTTGTGGTAATTTTTAAACCGTAAATACTTCTGGTTGCCCATCGGTAGAGAGCAGTTAGTTGGATGGTCCTCACAGGTAAGCTCATGCTCGGCGAGCTTAGCTTCTCGATTTTCTTTATTCCCGCGATAATACTTAAGACACAGTCTGCAGATGGAAACGGCTTCGTTGTGGCTTGTCATTTGCTTGTGGAGTAGCCTGGAAAGATCTTTTATCCAAACATAATGGGCTAAAAATTGTAAGTTTCCAATTATTAGAAGATCGATATTGGTGCTGGCGGCTGGATTTTTCTTGCTACTCCTAACAATTTCAACTTTCTCTTTGCTTTCATTCCACTCGAAGACGGTGATTCTGATTTTGTTATCAAACACTTCTTCTAGTTTTGGGATTTGAGAGACTGATAAACCACCTTTCTCAAACAATATTCCTTTACTGAGACACTTGATAAAATATCGGTCAAAATATGTTTTATAATGTGAAGTTCTTTCAGGATGTGACCGATCTTTATCGTAAAATAATGCTGATAAAACCGCCCACAAAGCACAGCAGTTATCATAGTTCTTTACGTTGACACAAGCCTTTTTACTGGCGAGCTTTGTTGGTAACTCCAGGTAAGAGGAAGCTTTAAGAGGATCAAATTTATAAATCATGACTGAGACTTTTTGAATCCCAGTAACAACCCAGCCAGAACCTCTTGATGTAAAGGCGTCAATCTTTTTAGTAATTTCTTGTAGAAAAGGGTCTGGTGAATCGGTTGGACTAAAGGGTGAAGCCTTAGTTGTCATGTAATAATCAAGATATTCGGTGGGCCTTGTAGGCATATAAAACTGTATTAAAAACGATAGTTGAAGCTTGAATGTTTTACGTGTTTTAAGCACGTGATCGATAACTGATTGAATGTCATCTCTAAAGCCATTTATGTTGTTGGTGTTGGGTTTTACAGGAATAGCATATTCTATATAGTGATCAGTAAAAGTTCTCTTTGCAAATGGAATATCTTCTTGGTTCATCTCCGATTCAATTTGGTTAACAATTCTTTCAAGTTCATCCTGTTCCTGCTTATTCTGTGGGTATTTAGACACATTTAGTCCTGTGAGAGTTTGGTACTTTTTAACTAGGGTGCGGCTTTTCTGTTGGTGCTCAGCTGCTGGGTTTTTTACTGGGATATACTGATCTGATGACTCCAGCTGTTTTATTACTTCCAATTGTTTCTCATAGCTGCCAAGATAGCCAGGATCCAAACCGAATTTTTCCCTAGTGAGTTCTTGAAGCCGTTTGCTTTTAGCTTGAAATGAAAGATTTTGAAGCTGCGGAAAATTTTCGGAAAAATATTTGTCCACAGAATTTTTTGCAAAATTTGCTTTTGGCATGTTTTTTTTATAAAAAATAAAAAAATATGTTTTAGGGTGATCACCCTTCGTGTTGCTTGAACTTCTCTGGATTAATAAATTTTTATTAATTTGAGTATTATTAATCAGATCCTGATTGTTGGCTTTTCACATCCGGAGTATTGTAAATCCCGCTTTGTGCAATGTCATAATGGCTTTAATAATGTCGGATTTTGAAATGCTTTCGGTTACCGAGGGATTAGGTTCCAAAGGGCATCCTTCACCCGCCTTAATTGTGACTCCCTTTTCTTGGGCAATTTTCTGCATCTCTAACTGGTGAGCTCTGTCATTGCCCGCTTTCACAGCCGTCGCAACCCCCCCGGCAACGCCACCGGCAGCACCAACTGCACCCGCAATGATTGGAATCAGTGCAGCGAGGGGCAGAATTCCACCTGTCTTTTCATCTGTAATGCTGCGGGGGTTGTGGGTGTGGTTATTGCAATCTTTACAATGGATTTGCTGCTGTAACGGATCGACTTTCACTTTCATACCCTTAATAGTTACAAAACCTGGTTGTTTGGAGTCGATGATTTTGCTAATTTTATTAACTGTTCTGGTTTCGATCATTTTTTTGTACATTTTTATTTTTCAATTTATTTTTCAATTTATTTCTGTGTCACTTGGAATGACGAGAAGTTCTGCTCTGGCAAATGATATTGTAGGGGATTTAGGATTAAAGGCTTGAGACAGAAAATAGTAGTCACCCGTTGCTGTTGTAAAATGTCTGTCTATTTTATGTACATCTAAACTGAAATAGGGGTCAGTTGCTCGTCTCTTGGTGTCCTTTTCTAATTCACCCGGCAGGTAAAGGAATCGAACAAACTCAGAATTTGTGAGAATTTCCGGAGAATAAACTCCTGGGAGCTTTGGATAATTTTTCTGTTGTGGATTGGGAGATTTAAGCTGAACTTTGTCTTGTTTAATTGCAATTGAAGGTTTTAGGCCTGTCATGCGAGAAACTTCATTGTTAAGCTGACTGATTACTACTGGGAGTTGGTCTTTCCATTTGGTGTAGTATTGTCCGCTCTTCAGTTTGAGCTCCTCTGCTGTCTGCTTAGTAAATAGTCGCTTGGCTAAAGTTAGATTAAATCTTTCTACGAAGGCTTGATCTCTGTGAAGCTCGGTTCTACCGTAACGAATTTTTGTATTATTTTTTTGCATTAGAGTTTTAACTCGACCCATGAATTCTTTACCCGGATCGGTCATGAGGAGGTCTGGGTAGGTTAAGGGTGAATTTTCGTATATGTCTTGCAGAGCGTCTGCTACAGCTTGAGACTGTTTTGTCTTCAGTGGCCTTGCTTCTTTATAACGCGAAGCTACATCAATGACAGTGAGAGCGTACTTATACCCAGAATCGTTTGGGAGAAACAGAAGATCGGCTTGGTGCGCCTCGTTAGGCTTATAGATGTTGAAGTGGGGTCTTGTAAATTTAACAGGTGGGAAATAGACTTGATAAACAGCCTGTTTAGACAACCATTTTTCTACTATTTGTTTTGGTTCTTTACTGAGTTCTGTTAATTTGGAGACGGCATTTTTACCAACAAAATAACCGTTGTCACGGTAATAGATTGCTTGTAATTTGTTCTCAGTCATTATTTTTTAATTTAATTTTTAATAAAAAATAAATTAAAATGCCCGACATTCACGGAATAATTGAAAAGCTTCCGAAGCCAAATAATGGTTGGACAATCCCTGGATATAAGTATTGCGGACCTTTGAACCCTCTTGAAATTCAGTTAGATTCCAACAATGTGCCTAATCCGGGTCATGAGCCTGTAAATGAGCTTGATGAGGTATGTATGGAACATGATATTAAGTACCGCGACTTCCCAAATGAAAAGCATCGGTGGGACAAGGAAATGCTTAGAAGTCTAGACAGTATGGGGGCATCGAGCGGTTGGAGAGAGAGTATGGCGAGGAAATTAGTTAAAGGAGTTATAGCTGGCAAAGCAAAGCTAGGGCTGGGGATTGGTGAAAATGGGGTAGGGTTTATACTGCACGCGCCGGACAGGGAGTTGGGGAGAGTACTGAAAGAAATGAGGATGGATAAATTTGTACAGTGAGATGAGCTGCTCACCCGCGCCAGTCTCAAGCTTTGGGCGTGTCGCTACCACAGATACTATAATTTACTGTACAATAGCATTGTACATCATAGTATCTGTGGTCGCTACTCGCAAGGCAAGCCATAAAAAAATAGTTCTTACTATTTAAACCGATCCGCATCTTTCTTCTGAACTAGAGGATAGGCGGCGTTGCCAAATCAGACAAAGCCTTGCCTTGCGAGAAAAAAACAAGCTGAGGCAGTTGCTAAACTCAAGGAGAACTCCCTTCTGAACATCCAAGGTGTAGCCCAAAAACTAGGGATCAACTTCAAGTTCGCCCAGAGAATATTCACCTTTCATGGGCTCATCAGCAAGTTTCCAAGCCTGGCGGCTTCTGGATATTCTTTCGAAACCCTGCTGACTTATAAGACGGCTATCGAAAAGGAAGCTGCAAACGATGTCAACTTCTCCTCCCTGCTCGAAGTGGACATCACGATCAATTTCGAGGGAGAGGACGATGACGAATTGCTTTCCCAGACTACTGAGGCTATGGAGAGTTCCTCCGTGACTTCTGAGGCGCTGGTGAAGCCCTCCATTAACAAATAATTTACTAAAAAAATATCTGGAAAAAAATCTGGAATTTCCAGAAAAGGCCATTTTTTTTTTTGAAAAATTTGGAAGTTGACTACTTTCAGTAATCTCTTTTTGTTTTAAAGCTAAACAATAAATATACGAGATAAAAACTGTGAATTATTATTGAAAGAATGTGAGAAAAAAATAAAAAAACAAATTACAACTGATTAATAATTTCAGCGAAGTTGTAATAGCTGTCGTAATCTTTAATAGTTACTCCATGCAAGTAATGCCAGTGAGTCTTAACTGCCTGATTAAGATTCGGAATAGTTAGTGGGACATTAGGCCAATATTTTTTCATATAAAATTCACATTCCCATTTGCAACGATACCGAGACTTGAACTGAGGGTGAGATTTTTCGTAGTAAGATCCTGGAGAAACGGTCGGAAACATTTTTTTATTGAAAATTAAAAAAAAATTTTCGGGGTGAGTACCCCGATCAGCGCATAACTAGGGTGGATAACCAGGGTTTTAATCCCAGTGTCCTAGAAGCCCCATTAATAAAAATGTCAAAAACATCTCGAGGATATGAAAAATAGCAATTTTTTTTCTGTCCCAGAAACCCCATTTGCTAATTGCCTGGAATAATAAATTTAGGCTAAATTTTATGTCCTGGGGGGAAAAGCATTTTAAGAGGAGGCCCCCCTCTTTTTTCAAGTAGTCGAGGATATGTTAGTTAGTGGTAGGCATATATGTAAAATGTCGAATTTTTTGTCCCAGAAGCCCCCTCTTGCCTTCTACTGACCATCAACAAGCTGTCGAGTTTGATTTAAATGCGGAATAAAATAGTATTGCACTTGTTTATGTACATGGTTAGGCATATCTTTTAAAGTACTTTTTTAGTTTTGTGGATGATTCGTGTTGTTATTAGTTGATGTTTTGAATTTCATATTTTATATTTGTGGAGTAATTTTGTATTTCGTAATTTCTTTAAAACATAATCGTAATAAAATTCGAATTCGGATTCCACAAATTCCATTGTCTTCCGCACGAGAGTCATAAATTGTTGCTACGAGGAAAAGTCTAGCAACTATACCAGAGGTCCCCTATGGCTACTGTAGCAATAAATATCCCTATAGCTACGACCCACTGCGTTCTCGGATTATTCCCGAAACGAAAATTCGAGGGAGGGTTTCGTCGGTTGCACTGTGCAGAGCGAGCTCGCAGAAAAACTATTCCGCAAGCTGATAGAGAAATATTGCGAAGTTGTCGTCGAAAAGTATCCGAATAAACTTTAATAATTAATAACTATTTATGGACTTGATCCACTCTGTACTTGGCGTAATTTGATAACTCTTTAAACTTATGTAAAAAACATTAAATCAAATTTGAGGCTTACAATCAGCAGGTCATGTCACCAACACAAAGAGCAGTTAATAAAATTTAGTTCTACGAAATTCCTAATTTTCAATGCTTCGAAACAAAATAATTCTGCATTGCAGGTTTTATTAACTTTTTTCTTTAAAAAAACAGTAATATGCCCTTTAAACTACTGATGCCAGTAGAAGTACAGAAACTCTCAAAGGAAGTGTTTGAAATTATCTACGATACGATAAATGAATGCTGTTTAATTGCAGAGAGTCGCAACTTAGAACCGACAAAGGCAGAATTGATCACTTGTCTGTAATTAATTCAAAGTCTTCTGTCTCTTGTGTTGAAGAATTGTAACCGTAAAATTATTATGGTCCGCTAAAATTTGAGATGAAATACTAGTTTACTTTACAAAGTGGTTGGTACCGCATTTTTCATACGCTCGTACCGCAGCTGTACTGTCAAAAATCTCTCGCTTGGCTTGTGGCATCTTAAAATAGCTCATGCCTGAATATTTCTTGCCCACCATGTACTTTGTGCGTACATGAACTAATAGCGATGGCACTAAGCGATGCACTGAGTAACTCCAGCCTGCGTACAGAGAGACACGCACGCAGAGAGATACTAGGAGAGACAGATTCAAATGCTTAACCGTGTCGCTACTAAACGATACTTAACTACTACGCGACTGTACCTTGTACTTCCCAACGGATCATGAACTATTTTGTATAGTAAGATTCGCTACGTGTATTGACAAACCTGTAGCAGTGCCATGCAGACGATCAGTCTAGCAACTGTTCTGAAGCTCATCCTGACAGCATTGATGCAATCACTCGGCAACTCCCTTCTTGAGGACGATGCAGACGAGTCGGTGGAGGAGGCTTTACTAAAAGCGATAAAAAAAGGCAGCGTAAGTTGCCTGAATATTGCCTTGAATCGAGGCATCGACGTCAACAAAGTGGAGCTGCAAACCGGAGACAAGATGTGCACTTCACCGCTGCACTTGGCCTGTCAACAAGGACAATTGATTATTGCTGGAGCCCTGATTCAAGCCGGTGCGAATGTCAATCTACAGAACAGTTACGGAATCTCGCCACTCTACTTAGCCTCGAATTACGGCCATCTGAGCATTGTCAATTTACTGATTGAATCAAAAGCTGACGTCAACGTTCGAAGCATTTCTGGTTCGTCGCCAATTTACATTGCCTCGCAAGAAGGCCACTGCCACGTGGTGCAAGCTTTGATTGCGGCTAATGCTAACGTAAATGTTGGAACTGTCAGCAATCTAACACCAATTTGGATTGCGTCGCAAAATGGGCATCGGGACGTAGTGAAATTATTGATCAAGTACAACGCTGATGTTAACGTTAGAAAAAGCTCTACAGGCTCTACGCCACTTTATATGGCTACTCAAGACGGTTACATTGAAATAGTAGACTTACTAATCAAAGCTAAAGCTGATGTGAATCTGCAAACCAACCGTGGCATTACTCCTGCCTACGTTGCCTCATTGAAAGGTCATGCCAGTCTGCTGGATTTACTTATTAGAGCTCAGGCTGATGTTAATCTTCTATCGCCAAACAATGATTCGCCTCTATTCATAGCGTCACTCCAGGGTCGAAGTGATATTGTTAAGCTGCTATTGAAAGCCCAAGCCGAAGTTAATGTTCAGCAGCTTCAAGGTGCCACTCCGCTATTCATAGCTGCCCAATTTAACCACGGAGATGTGGTTCAGTTGCTTATAGAATCACAAGCCGATCTTAACCTGCCACGAAATAATGGAGCTACAGCCATTTACATTGCAGCAGAGAAAGGATGGGAAAATTTAGTTGAACTGCTGATCAAAGCCCATGCGGATGTTAACCGGCAAACTAACGACGGCACGACGCCTCTATTTATTGCGTCTCAAAACGGACATCAACAAATAGCTCGAATACTTGTAGCAGCGCAGGCTCAAGTGAACCTCCAAGACAGCTCTGGGAATTTTCCATTATTCGTCGCTGCTCAAAATGCACACTTAAAAATCTTAGAATTGCTGATTCAAAGCAGTGCCGAGTTAAATCTACAATTAAAAAACGGATTGTCGGCGATTTACATCGCCGCCCAGGAGGGCCATCGGGTTGTGGTGGATTATTTAATTTCACACGGTGCAAACGTCAGTCTCCAGAGAAATACTGGCGAGACTCCGCTGTATATTGCAGCCCAGAACGGTCACTTGCAAGTTGCCAGGTCTCTTATCGAAGCTAGAGCCGACGTTAATCTCAAGACGAAAAACGGTGAAACACCAATTTACATGGCGTCGCAGAATGGCCACTTTCAAATTGTGCACTCGTTAATTAAAGCCGGAGCCGATGCTAATATTTGCACCGTCACCGGTGAATCACCGCTTTACATTGCGTCGCAAAATGGCCATCGCGATGTGGTCAAGCTGCTTCTGACAGCTCAATCGGACGTCAATGCCCAGGTAGTGACAGGAGAAACACCATTGTTCATCGCGTCGCAAAATGGTCACCAGAGTGTGGTTGAAGCGCTGCTGACAGCTCAGGCTGATGCCAGCCGTCAGACAAGCTACAATGCGACACCGATGTTCATAGCCACGCAGAATCGACACCATGGAATAGTTGAATTGCTGAAGAAAGCCCTCGCTGATGTTCAGGATTCTTCAGCAGATTCTGTTCAATGTGCGGTTACACTGGATATTCAGTCGGAAGCTAGGAATCCACAGAAATTGTCACCACGTGTTGCTGATCCGTGAGTTAATCTTAATTAAAAAATTCAAACCTAATTTGATTTGAAAAAAAAACATTTTTTTGCCAGTTTACCAGCCAATTTTATATTACTATAAATTTGGTTCTCCATTTAAGTATCTTAAATTTTTCCGATAATGCTACCTTTTTCCAGCAACGTATTCCAACCAGCGCAAAGCGAAGAGCTTCATGCAGCGCTGTGCCAGTCGGGCTTCACCGACTCTAGAGTCGCATTGCAGACCGCCGTTGCCGACGTTCTTCAACAGATTTTGCGCGACATGAATCACTCTTACAATGGATACTTTATTGTTGGCAGCTATTCCGAGGGCTGGGGTAACAATTTGGCTAGGCTAGACGGCAGTACTGATATTGAGTCCGATATTGACGACATGATGCAGCTGATTCCAGGCCGACTATACCACCTGAAGGGTGCGTGTTGTTGCACAGACGTGCCGTTTACGGAGCAAGCGGATTATATTGACGGTCACATTGAGGAAGGTGGATTCGGTATGGTTTTCAGTAACTCCTCCCTAGTATAGCTTTTTGCAGCCTAGTTGGGCTTACAAGCATTGAATTTAATCCAAGATAGCTCAACGCTGGGCAAGATCTTTCTGTCTATGGTCCCAAGATGTGCCACAGCAGCAATCAATTTAATCCAATAAGCATCAATTTAATCCATCGCCAACTCTCTTCACTACATTATTCCGCTTTATCTTACATTGCCCGAAATATTTGTTCATGGCAATGACCTCCGGACAATGACCGGCCATTTTCTGGAGGTAAAATAACAAGACTGGACAAGTTGTCAAACAAGTAACACGAAGCATGAAATTCTTATATTTATTGAAATCCAACAAAAATGTTACAACAATAACACTGCTTAGTCAATTGAGTGCAAGTCTAACCTATGGTCATGTTCTCATCACGACAGCAGGAGAAAGTTCAGAAAATACGACGGTTGAGTCCATTACTCAAATTTGCAACCATTGAATGAACAGTTGTGGAAACTGTACCTGACCGACGGATTGTCAAGACTGATGCCGTTGATCTGCACGGAAGACGACACAGGTACTGGCACCGGTGAACTCTCACGCAATGGAGTCGCAACAGCTTGTGAAGAACCATTCAAATCAAGTGCCATAGAAACAGCCTCACTCGTAGACTGCAGCGAGCGATCACGACGCTTGGACAGGTAACGGCGAGTTGTCCTCTCAGAAACCTGACCGGTTATCGACATGATGTCAGCCAGGTTGTACCCAGCGGCCTCTAGATCGGCAATCCTGCTCACTCTACAACAGAAGTAAAGTATTGCATAGAAAATATGCAACTGGTTTAAAGCAATATGAAGAAAAAGGCTTACCGGATGCAATGATTCGTGTACATCTTGGACAAACCGGCCTTCTCGCTCAGGTTTCGCATGAAACGCAGAAAGTAGTTCTCCCCGCGATTCTGCTTTGTTGAGAACATAGGCTGTCCATTGGAATCCGTGTTGGATAGTGGACGCGGGAACAGATGGTTGTCCTTGGTTGTTGGAGGTAGCAGTTGTAGATATCTCCTCACTTTGGCCGTGTCGTAGATCCGAGCTTGTTTGTTGTCCGGTCTAGCCTTCGCCTTCACAGGATCGGCTGACTTGTTCTTCGTTGGCAGAGCAGGAAGACAGTAGTACTCCTTGCCGTCAGAATCCGTGTGCAATTCAAGCGAGTCCCTCCGTCTCAGGAACTTCAGATGCTCCTGGCCACGCTCTCCAAAGGAGTAAAGAACATAGAACAGAAATTTAGCCTGCTCGATTTCAGCCGTAGTCCCTTCAAAGTAGCACCGCAATTTCTGCATGTCGCCTTCTTCAATTGGTTCATACTGCCTGGTGCAGCCACCATCTCGATGGAAATCACGAACCTTGACACGCAGCATCTCGTTGCAGGACTTGAATTCCTCACCACCGATTATATCAACAGGCAGCTTCAGAACCATGCGTAGGAAACGCTGAATTCCAGCCCGGATACAGATGAGAGAGGCCGGCGAGTAGAACGAGCCATCCTGTTTCTTCAGCTTGTAGTAGAAGTACCGAAGATATTGGTTCAATGTAGGATTGTTGACATCCGGAATGTTGCGCAGATTCTCCCTTTCCAGGAACTCTCGAAAACGTTGGCCATGCTGGTACATCTGCTTCCGAGTGTCCTCAGGCAGACTCTCGATCTCGATTCTGTCCATCTCGGAAACGTCTATCTTTTCATCTCCATCGATCATTGGCAGCCCAGTATCAGCTGGACCATTTTGGATATACTTCAGGAACGCATCGAAATCTTCGTCGTGCCGATCAACGGCAGAGGATTCCGAGATGAAGTTCAGTTCATCCTGCGTGATGTTGCCGAGGTCCTCACACGGGAGGTTACCCCAATTAATATAATGTATTATCGGGTCGCTCATGATGGACAGAATACTCTTGAATCAGCAGGTTTGGAATGACTACTTACTGCCTGGGAATCCCACACACAAACCCCTTCACCCCCACTGAGAGTTTTGCCATAGACATTTAAACCCTCCATTCAATCAATAGGATTGTCATTGCCATGAACTCTCCACGCCTTTTGGCTTTCGTGCCATAGACGTTTGTGCCTCCTCCTTCTGGACCACTTCGATTCGTGCCATAGATATTTCATGCAATGAAGTTAACTGGAATAGAGAACTCCAGGCAACGGCCAGATATCCACTCGCGGCTAGCGCCGCTCGTGGCTTTGGCCGTTGCCTGGAGTTCTCTATTCCAGTTAACCCCCCATTATACTGAAACACTAAACACTAAACACTCAAAATCAACATATAAAGTCGTAACAAGAAACGAAAAAGCAGGCAAGAAAGTCCGATTTCACTAACGGCAGGATCATATGCAAAATTAAAGTTGAAGGCTTGATCAATTGACATTTTCTCCCGCTATGCAAGCCGGCACGAATCGTAGCATTTGCCGATACCAACAAGCGCATTTTATAGGGGTGATCACAGCCGTAGCAGCTTCAGCTGGTGATGATAGGCGCAGCTGGAGAGTCTAATGGATCAAATTGATGCTTACTAGATTAAATTGATTGCTGCTGTGGCACAAATTTGGGCCATAGACAGAAAGATCTTGCCCAGCGTTGAGCTATCTTGGATTAAATTCAATGCTTGTAAGCCCAAATAGGCTGCAAAAAGCTATAGTAGTTCTTGTTGCTGTACTCTTAGTAGTAGTAGCTTTTGTTGTTGTTGTTTGTCGTTGACTGCGGCCAAAGGTTCCTTAACCTGCAGCAGATCCCGCCGCAAGACCTCCTCTCCACCGACAAAAGTGGCATCTAGGGACAAAAATCTGGTCAGCTGCAAGCTGGAGCCAAAACTACTGCCCCCGATATAGACATCGCAAACGGTGCCTACGTCCCGCCGTCCCTTTAAGGGATGTTGCCCCCCCCCACGACAAAGAGACGCCTGATAGGGCCCGCTGGTTTCCCAACAGTCTGGGAGAAACTCCCATGGGGGGGGGGGGTTTATTGTCGTTGTTGTTGTAGTTTCAATAGTTATAGTTGTAGTTGTAGTTGTAACACTTGAAAATTTTTAAGTTTCTATCAAACATTTCTTTAACTTTAACAGCTTCGAATCCAGCAAAGCCGGAGAAAGGATCCGTACTCAGGACAGCTGTAGACGATGTCGCTGCTTGTCGAATTTGCAACTACCCGCCAATTGCACCGCTGCAACCTGAACGATTAAAGCGCTCCAACATTCCCGAATGGGTGCTGGCGGCACTTCAAAGCGAATTGACTAATTCGCCCTGCCACTTGGTTCACGCAGCTCCTGCTGGAATGGCAGGCAAACAGCTCCGAGTCAGTACAACTTTTCTCGAGCGGAGACTGCTGCGAAGCCTGAATACTCTACAAGGACAGCTGTTCGTTTCGCTAAAGTACCTGGTGAAAAAAGTAATTGGCCACAAAGATGGATTAAACATACAAGGCTTAAAAGCTTATCATGCAAAAACGATAACTTTCCGAATGGTTGAAGAAACGCCGTCGAATGCTTGGGAGGACCCAAGAAACTTGTTGGGACTTATTAGACGTTCGTTGGAAATGCTGTACGAATGTGCCCAGGAGAATTGCACGGAGGGTAATAAGAACGGTCGAATAATGGACCATTTCTTTCTGTGCAATGCTGGCTTGTACTTAAAAGGACTGAATTTAAACAATCCTAAGGATATTATTCAAGCGCTAAAAACTATAATGACAGCCCTAGAAACTGTGATCAATAACCTGCCACAGTACCTTAAAGAGTTCAAGAGTAGCTTGAGGCCACTAAATGACTCCGCGACTTATTATTTTCAACCGTTTCAAATCATGCCTAAGCTGCGAGGCTCCATGACAACATCAAAAGTGCTAAAATACCACGAGATTTACGGTGTTGTCAGGCACTCTTTGTATCTTATTTGCCTGCAAAGCAACGTGGAGACTGATTTGCAGCAGAAGCTCAATGAAATGATTAAATTACTTCCGGACTGCGCCAGAACAGCAAGGGAAGCTCTCAGAGCATTGGTTTGTCTCAAGTTTGGCCAACGAGAAGCGGCAGTGAAAGTACTAACAGACAGTAAGCATCATGTAGTGAAGCTTGGCATTGACTGGCCAGCAAAAATGGCGTCAGCAAATGCGACGGTTGATTTCGTCAGGCAACACTTGACTAACACCGATTCGGCGTGGAAATTTTGCTTCAGGTTCAAAGAGCCACCTTTGCTTTACTTTCTGCCAAGATTTTTCGCCCAATGTATTCCCTTACCGTTGGCCAATTCGCAATATTTCATTAATTTTGATGCCCTACTGCACGGTTTGCGTCTACTGTATGTTCCTGGCGATGCCGTTTGGCACCAATGGATCCAAAGTGTCGCTAGTCGCAGCGACGCAGACCTACAGGACATAGCTATCAGTGCTCGATATTGTAATAGTCTGGAGTTGTTGATTCAACTGCTTAACAAGCCGGTCCGTCACTGGGTTCCAAGCGTCGTGCAGGAGGAACTAAAATCGAGGCTGAATGTTAGTGCAAAATAGTGCTTTTGTGACTGAAGCTTTCGATTCGGATATTTTAACACCGATTCAAACAAAAATTCCAGGAATTCACAGCGCAGCTTGCTTCGGAGTTGTCATCAACCGTTTCATC
This sequence comes from Macrostomum cliftonense, assembly GCA_950096795.1. Taxonomy (NCBI): domain Eukaryota; kingdom Metazoa; phylum Platyhelminthes; family Macrostomidae; genus Macrostomum; species Macrostomum cliftonense. Next base: position 170,603 of record CATNEM010000152.1, read on the forward strand.
ATAAAAGCTGCAGGAAGAATTCAGCTGGGTCGGCACGATCTGACAAGCACAATTTTTGCATGATTTTGATCACAAATTTTTTTGATGCACCGACGCATTGCAGTAAAAGACTTGGAATACTTAGATAAATCATGTTGATCAATGGATTTTATTTTAACCCATAAGCTTACCTATTGCCTTTTGCATAACAGTTTTGCATAACCTCATTGTTCATTTTTGCCATTATTTCCTATTTACCATAGAATCGAAAACTGTAGAAAAATGGGAAGCATACTAAATTTTTGGCCAATTAAAATGTAGAACGGATATGGAATGGCTTTGGTATGGATGCCGTGTAAGTCTGTATGCATTGTGGCTTGATTGGAGCACTGCTATACAGCTTCTTAGGTTTATCCAGTGATAGTGAGAATTCGGTCTCAGGGTCCCACTTGGGGGCCAGTGGCCCGGCGGTCTAGCGCGTCTGCCTTGTGTGCCACTGGTCCAGGTTCGACCCTGCGTTGTACTCGTAGGTTGATTTTTTCCCTAGCGCGCTTTCGTGTGCAAGTAACATTAAATTAGGGCCTTGTGCACCCTTTAGTTTGGCTATGGGCCAGTTGCGCAATTTTCGCCCATGAGGGCAGCCCCCTAAGGCATAGAGAGTGCACATTTCTGGAAATACCGCTTGTGCACCTATTTGAGTACGTGACTGGGTTCCATACTGGATATGCGCAATCAGGATTCAGCGCAATGGACAGTCATGCCCCGTCGCTGGTTGTGAAAGATTGTCGCTTCAAGAGCCAAGCCTACAGCCCTCCTGCAGATTTAGCTTTTTTGAGTAGGGTCACACGTAGAGAACTATGCTTTTTTAATTTGCTCCGTCAGATATTATGAGTAGTTTGTATTTTCTGTCAGAATTTAAGATTGTTTCGATTCGCTGGTAAAACTTGATCGAAAACCCACCAATTTTACTAATTTGTACTGAGTATCGTATTGCTAATGTGATAGCTTAGGTATTTTTTTCAGCTATGTCTATGCTGTTTCCTTTGAAATCATGAATAAATCTGTTTTTTTTCTGCTGTAGAGTACAGAGAAACTGATTCCACAAACTCCACGTGTTTTTGTGATTGATGCTGATTTCTTAAGTAGTCGTAGTTTAGTCCGAGTGTCAATCATCATTAAATTTTAGGCTACTTTTTGGCTTATTTGTGCATCTGCTTGCGAAAATCTTCGTTCGTTTTTTTATTCAAAGACAAGTTTAAATTTCACGAAAATTTTGTTTATTTCAAATAAAATAATAAATGATAAATCGCAAAAAGTAGATACTCCCAAGTTTTATCTATTTCTCGATCGTGTTTCGACAAAATTTTGTCCCAATTTTATTTTCGAAGCCAGGATTCAATGTTTTACGCGTTCCAGATTCAATATAATATTTTTGTTGCTTAGCGAGTTACTGGTTGCCACCCTTAAGTCTTCTTGCAACGAGTTTGCTGCTGCTGTACATTACAGAGTGGCTGGTGATTCGACTTTTATGCATCATAGTTATTCAATTATCCCCTGTACTTTTAGCAAGAATGCCGCTAAAATTTATTTCAAACCAATGTTTCATTCGTAGCAAAAAGTATTAAAAAAATTTAAATTAATAAACTTTTGGGGCAGATAAATGCATTCAATTTGTGTTTCGTTCATCGAGCTACATGTAATGCTTTTTATTTTCAAAATTTTACTGACCGATCAATAATTTTTGCTTTTAGACATTAACTAAGCGCTTATTATAATTAGTCTGGGCAATGTTCAAACTGGGTCAAAACGCACAGCAGCGCTCTCGTGATAAACTTCTATGGCCGAATTCTAAGCTATTGACATATTCAGCGGGCCAATCACGCGGCTACACACCCGTTACAGATGTCTATGGCCGAATTCTAGCTATCTAGACACTTCCAGCAGGCCGGTAACGTGGTTACACGCCCGATAACTATATGACGCCTCGCCTAATTGAATAAATTTAGCTTCCACTCGTCCCCAGCAGTTCAGAACATAGACGCTGCAATTTCTCACTGTTTCATTCGACAAAAAAGTTAGACCAAATAAATCTCTTAACTCATTTAAGTGAAAACTCTTTTAGCCTGACAAAAACATGCCAACTAAAGTGCTACCTTCGAGCCGCGCCAGTGGTGGACCCAAAAAGCGGCGTCCGAACAATCACAGCAGCAGCCAGCAGCACTTCGGCTCGAGTCAGAATCGACGTCCGCGTTGCTCTGCACTTTCAAGTAGTAGCAATCGCGATCCAACACACCAATTGCAAATAAGGATGCGCAATGCTGGAGACATGCGAGACGAGTCACTCAGTCAGTCTGATAGCGGCGATCGCGACAGCAGGAGCGGCAGCTACATCAACATCGGCAGCATCGGATCGGAAACTACGCACTGCCAGAACGCCCTACAGCACGGCAACCCGACTGCCGAGGATAATTTGAGCGACGTGTCAAGCGGTTCGGAAGACTTTTTCCAGCAGCAGTATCGGAGTATCTTGACCAACAGAAAGGAAGGACAAGCAAGCAGATCACCACTGGTCAGACAGAAGCGGAGCTTTCCACCATCGCGATCTGAGCCCAAGGGCTCAAAGAGCCGCTCAATGCAGCTATGCAGTGCTCACCAGCGTCAGCTCTGGCCGAGGGCGGACCATTCGAGTTCGCAAGTAGCCTATCAAGCGGCCCATTCGCCACTGACTACGTCGGACAGTAGCGAGGACCGAGTCAATGAGCGCATCGAAGCCGAAATCAGTGCATCCGCGAGGCGTTTAGCTCGGCTTGCCCAAGCAAATAAAAACACGTCCAACAGGCGGCCGAATCCGCCGCAGCAGAGGCCGCGAGGCATTCGCTCCGGCTCGCCGGTGCAACCTGAAACGCCGCCGCAGTTTTCACCTTCACCAGTTCAAGAATCGCCGGATCGGCAATCGCCAATTCAACAGCAGCAGTCGTATCCGCATCGTAACAGCCATAAAAGTCAGCGCAACTACGACTCGGACTTTGAGTACGATAAGAATGCTTCAAATCGGGATGAAATTTACTTCGCTCACGCTGGAGGACGACATCGTTATCCTCGACAGTCCGACCAGCGCCAGTCTGCTGTCCACTCGCAGCTAAAAAATCAACACCAACTTCAAGGCCTACAGAAGCAACAGAAAATTCGTCAGCAATTGCGTCAACAGGACCATCAACAGGCCCCTGAGCAACAGCATGCTCAGCTGCAGAGGCAACAGTCGAGGCGGAGCAACCGCTACAGCTCACCAATTCAACCTGAAGCAACTCTACAGTTTTCACCGTCTCCTGTCCAGCAATCGCCGATTCCACAGCGTCAGCTTCACCCTCGTCGTAGTGACGATCAGAATCAGCGGGACAGCTACGCGGCATTTGAATTCGATGACAACGCTTCTAACCGCAGTGAGATTTACGCTGACGACTGCAGAAGGCGGCGCTGCCATCGAAAACCTGCTGTCCAGCCTCAGCCAAGGCATCAGCAGCAGCTTCTGCAGTTGCAAAAGCAGCAGAAGATGCGCCAAAAAATGCGCCAACAGGAGCAGCAGAAACGTCGAATGGAACACCGAACTGAAAGAATATACGAAGGAAACCATGACAAGAGCGATCTGTTGGGTCAGAGGATACGACGTCAGAGGCCAGATCCAAGCGAATTGTATTTCGAAACAAACATTTGCGCTGAAGACGCAGCCGATCAAGATGCCTGTCTAGAAGGGGATGATAGCATCAATGATGATCAGCAGCTGTTGGTGAACTCGGAACGGCAGAATAGCAAAAGATCACTGTTAAAACGGGAGAAAACGTGCTTGGACAGACGGACATCAATCCCTCCTCACTGGTGCCGGGATGGCAGCCAATTGTACGCCACAGATAGTCGACGACAAACACTTTTTCAATGCCCGTACGCAGCGCTGTCGCTGCACACCCAGATGTACCAGTGCAAGTCGTGCGCCGCAACGCCTAAGGAGTGCCGCACCGTCAGAAACGATAGCAACAGATACCAAAGAGATCCAACTGATGAAAGTGATGACCAAGATATCGCTGCATGGTCAAAGAACGATCGCTAAGGCCCTGAGTTGACACTCGATTACTGTTTGGGAACTGACAGATTTTTTATGTATTGTATCTTTCGTACCATGTTCCTGCGCACGAAGTTATGTTTACCAGGAGCCTTTTAAGCTTTGACTCAGCTGGCTTTACGAATCCATTTTATTAGTTGCTTATTGATAGTTTTCGACTCTGGAGTAACCTGTTTTGGTGGAAAACATTTTTCAATTGCCTTTTTATCTTTTCATGTCTCTAATAATGCTATAAATTTTTATTTCCAACTTCCAGCTCCTGGTATAAAGTACAATTTTTCTCATCCTAATGACCTGTGTTTTGCCATATATCTGCACGACTAGTTACATCCCTCGAGGATGCTTCTTGAAGTAAAAAAGAGTGCTAACAGATGCCACCACATCAGCCTGCTTTGTGGCTACCCAAAAATTCAGTTCGTTTTTTTGAACTCCAACAAAATACATTGAAAGTAAAATCATAATCATACTCGTCATCATGCTCTGCGTAGAGAACCACTGTTTTTTATGAAACAAGTGTCTTTTAGTGTTATTAACATTTATTGCCAATATTTCCTCTAGATTGCGCACTGATTTTGGTTTTGCAATGCAAATTCGTTTTAAGAATTGATAAAATGAAGAATTGGCTCTAGAACATAAAATAAGCCAAATAACAGTATCGTTAGTATGTCGATGGCCGATGGGTCAAATTTCCCATCCGCAAACAATATCAACAAAGTTCGGAAACTTTATATTATAATTTAAAGTTGCTTGCACTTTGACCAGTCGAGCGCTCTGTGTGCGGCAATTCAAGACGCTGCGAATTTCAAGAAAAAAAAGTTTCTTTTAAAAGTCAATGAGAGCGACACTTGCAAGCAAGCATGGCACAACGCAGACTACATCTGACCAGTCTGGTGACTTAGATGAGCCTCAGCGGGCAGGAGCTCCACGAGGCGTCGAGACAGTCAACATACACCCTTACGGGAGGTATCAGACGAGAACCACCGAACGCTGCCAATCCTACGGCATCCCGTTGCTTCAAAACCAACACCGCCGCCTCAGCAGCGTCAGTCAAAATTAAATCCACCAAAAATTGCCTCTGGAAGTAAAACAGAAATTGAGACCAGCTACTGACGACCTGACTAAAAACCGGGTTGTTGCAGAAAAGCTTCCAAAAGAAGACAGCGGTTTCTGCATCAGCCTAGCAGCACTATCACCTCCATCTGCTTTTTCGCACCTTTTGAACAGCAACCACAAGGATTCGAATGTCTCAACGTCCAATGTCTCATCATCAACTTCGGCATCAAAAATCTTTACTGCTAAGAAAAGCAACAAGGACAAGTGGAGTCACGGCTGCCTGACTGAACAGAAGGCCGACTGCATATCCGTGTGGTTGCAGCAGGTGCACCGAGCCTGCCGACAGGCAGGCAAGGACAACTTAAGTAGACATTAGTTACGTAATCAAGTTGTCCTCGCAGGCAGGCTTTGAGACCGCCTTAACTAAGGATGCAAAGCTTGGCTAGTGCCTGGGGCCAGCTTAGAAACTCTGATTGGACAGGGATAGCGGCTGTCACACTGAATTAAACAGACACAAAGGCACTCATTGCACAGGGATAGCGGCTGTCACACTGTATTAAACAGACACAAAGGCACTCATTGCACAGGGATAGCGGCTGTCACACTGAATTAAACAGACACAAAGGCACTCATTGCGCAGGGATAGCGGCTGTCACACTGTATTAAACAGACACAAAGGCACTCATTGCACAGGGATAGCGGCTGTCACACTGAATTAAACAGACACAAAGGCACTCATTGCGCAGGGATAGCGGCTGTCACACTGTATTAAACAGACACAAAGACACTCATTGCACAGGGATAGCGGCTGTCACACTGTATTAAACAGACACAAAGACACTCATTGCACAGGGATAGCGGCTGTCACACTGTATTAAACAGACACAAAGGCACTCATTGCACAGGGATAGCGGCTGTCCCACTGTATTAAACAGAAACAAAATCACTCATTGCACATAAAGGTGCTGATTGCACAGGGAAAGCGCTGTCACACTATTAAACAGACATAAAGTTAGTTATTGCACAGGGTTAGCGGCTGTCAGAATATACTTGCTGAATTTACGATAGCGCAGGTCAGTGGAAGCTGAGCAAAAAAACTGGTAATTATGGTTAGAAGATGTAAATGTTGTTACGGAAGAGTCTGGTAAAATTCAGCTACTTGTTTGCTTGGAGGGGCTGCTCAGGGGTGCAAAAATGAGGCCTCGGTGAGGGTCAGAGATGTCGCTGTTGAGAGTCTTGCTGCCTCTACTGCATCGGCTCTCGGGGCCGCCGCCCCGCTCGGCTGACTGGCGCCACCAGGGTCGGCTGACGGCTCACGGCGCCGCCGCAGCAGCCGGGGAGGACGGCGCGGATGACCTGCTGCTGCTGCTGCTGCTGCGGTGTCTGCTGGGGCAGGCAGGACGCCTGCTGGCAGGACTGCGAGCACTGGCACGACTCGCACTGGCCGCAGCCCACCAGCTCCAGCACCAGGTTCAGGCGGCTCACGATCACCTGCTGCTGACGGTACTCGTTGCTGCTGTTCGTGTGCTGCTGCTGGTACGGCTGCCTGCCGGCCTGCGCCCGCTGCTGCACCGCCTGCGGCTCAAAGTAGCTCGCGTCGCTGGCGTGGTCCAAGGAGGACAGCATCGGCCCGCTGACCCCGGAGCTGAAGTTGGCGCCAGCTGGGCCCGCCTGCGCGAACTCCACCGAGGACGACGTCTTGCCGGCGCGCTGGTGGTGATGCGGCTGCGGCGGCGGCTTCTGGCAACAGAAGTCAGCGGCGGCCTCCTGGTGCATCCTCGACGCCATCGTTGGCTGCTGGCGCTGCGGCTGCTGCCGGAGCTTCTGCGGCTTCTGCTGCGGCGGCGGCGGCGGCGGCTCCGGGTAGAAGTCCTCCTGCATCGCCGGCTGCTGGCGCCGGGCCTGCTTGGCCGAGAACTTCGCGGTCGGGCTCTGGCCGTACAGCCTCGCCTGCGGCTCCTCGGGCCGGGCCACCAGCACCGCCTGCCTCGGAGCTCCGCCCGCCGCCTGCCGGCTTCGCGACTGCTTGCCGCTCGGCCTGCCCGGCTCGGGGCCCTGCGAGTCGTACATGGAGACCGGCTGGTGATGCTCTGGGCGGCAGGCGGGCTGTCGGTGCTGCTGGGAGGGGAAGGCAGGGGGGCAGTGATGGGAGAAGCGCCACATCCGGGTTGGTCCTCGTCCAGCAACAGTGGCGCGGCCTTCACTTACCCGAACTTCCAGCTGCGGCGGCGGGTTCTCCGAGCTCTGCGTCTCGCTCTCGCGGTCCGACAAGGAGCCGAGGAACTCCTCGTCCTGAATCTCGGCCGCCTGCTGCTGCGGCTGCGGCTGCTGCTGGCGCCTCCCGCCACCCGACTGGACGGGCGCCGGCGCCGCCGAGCCGTAGATCGAGCGCCGACTCTTGGACGGCTTGCAGACCTGGTGGCGATGGTCGCCGCTGCCCGACGGCCTCAGCATCATCAGCTGCTGCTGCGGCGGCTGCTGCGGCTGCGCCTGCTGCTGGTAGCTGCTGTCGTCTTCGTCTTCGAAGTAATCGTCGGCCATCATCGGGCTGGGACAGCGGCGCTGCTGCTGGTGCGTCTTCGCGTACGACTGGGCCATCATGGGGGGCATCTGCGACTGGTGGTGGTGCATGGCGCGGGGATGGGCGAGCTGATGGGGGCTGCGAGCTGCTAAGCTTGCCTGCCGTTCATTTGGCTGCCTTGGTTCCGCACTGTTAGCTGCAGTGGGCGGAGCTGGTCTTGGCCATAGACATTTTGAACGAAAAAATCTAGTGATAATTTAATATCAGCCAAACTTAAGCCGAAGCCGCACACATAAGAACGCATACACATAGCACACACATGCTACGCTCGTCTTCATATTGTTACATTATTCCAACGAAGCAGCAGTTCTCCAAACAAAAATAAAGTGACCTTGTATTTTACTAATATCTGCAATAGAACTCAATTCGGCTTCGCATAAAACCATGAAATTGTATTGGCTTGTATGCTCAACTATAAAATTAAAAATTCACTTAAAAAGTGTATTTTTTGTAAGATTTCATTAAATAATCAAAGGTTAATTTGGAGCGCTTTAGCTTATATTTTATACATTTTAATGTTCATGCATCTTTTAAAAAGAGTGATTTAAAAGCACAAAATGCTTTCATATTGCGAGAGTGTCTGGAACAGGCCCAAACTACTGATCTTGAGTAGGAAATAAAAATTTCGAGCAATTCGAAGCTAATTGTCTATTGCTCAGCAGGAATAATTAAATAAAATGTTGCTCATATTAACTATTGAGCTCACAGAAAGCATCTGAAATAGCTATAGTGAAAATCAAACAGTCCAAAACTCGATCAGAACCAAGCCATTAGCAAAGGTAAATAGGCTCGTAATGTAAACAGCGATACAACCAATATGATTGTAACTACTTTTCTTGCCCATCAACAAGGTAAATCAGATTTGCATGCGCGTCCGTAGAGGCGCTCGACGTTGATGTACGCGGCTGATTGCCAAAGTGCCGAGCCGCTTGACGAATATTCGACCGAAATATAAACAGCATCAGGCAGGCATCAGCTATGGCCAGAGCAATTAGACAGCTGATTAGCCAGAAAGAAATGGTCCCATCAGACACTGAAACAGCAAATTATAATAATTTTGTAAAGCCAATCAAAAAAGCTACATATGCAAAAAATCTATCAGTTCAGGTCAGATCGGCTCACCTGAAGAGTCGACCAGCTTGTCACTCCGATCGGAGATCCGCTTGCAGGCGGAGATGGAGAACCGCGCTGTGAAACCGGACCTCAAGCCGCTGTACCACAAGCTCATGCCGCTACCCGCTGCCTGCAAGCTGGCCACCGTGCTCCAGCTGAAGGACGAGTCGGAGCCGCAGATCTCGCGCTGGCTGTGGTCGATGGACCCGGCCAGAGAGTCCCAGTGAGACACCGTCAGCACGAGCTGCTTCAGTCCGCACACTGCGCTGAACTTGTCCAGCTGCACCACCAAGCTCCAGCAGTCGTCAGTTGACGGATTAGAGAGTCCAGCTCCGTTAAGCTTAGTGTGATTAACGATTTGAGCAGCAGTGAGAGCATCCAGCTGAAGCTTGCAGTCCATCTGAGTGTTGTCGGGAGCGACGGTGACTGAGCTGAGCAGTTGAGTTCCGTCTTCGCTTAGGCGCCACTGCTCAGCTGAATCGGAAAGGTGCTGGCAAACCTCCACTGCAAAATCGTAAATATTTTTTATATTTTGTGCAAATTCTAGCGCTCTCACGTAATGGCTCGCCGACTTACCCGGAGTTAATTCAACGATAACATCAGCCCCATATCTGTACAAGTAATTTGAGTAAGAATAATTCGTAAACATGTTGAAAAGTGTAGTAAAATGAGCCGCAAAAAGTTTAATTTCCGCAGATTCGCCCGACTTTATCAGAATTTCTCTTTGCGTCGTCAGAAGATCGCCCGGAATATTTTGCTCGCAAAGATTCAGCAATAGGATGCTTCCATCGAGTTTAAATATTGCCACGCTTAACTGAGCGTTATGTGCGTGAGTACTGATTTCAGAGCATAGTTCGCGACCATTGCCCATAGGTATTGTCACTCGCAGCGCGATGTTGCTGACGGAAGACGCAGCAATCCTGTAGACGCAATAGAAATCTCTCGGCCGGCTAATTAACGCCCTTCTAGTTGAAGCCACTTTGATTATTGGTAAACTGACCGACGTTGGAGAGGTTAATGCCGCGTCTAATTTCGGGCAGTATTCACCGAGGCCTGGAACCCGTTGGTTGAACAAATGAAAAAAAATTTGACTGCCGTAAAGCGCTTTCAATGATTGCAATTTGAAAGCAACAGAATGTATAATGACACATGTAACTGAAGCACCGATTGTAGGTTTTTAATGAAACGGTCTAGTTTATCTGGCGAACTAGCTTACTGCTTCGGAGACATTTCGTTTAATCGATAATTTCAATTACTACGGTTTTTATGAATATTTCTTTTACCGGGGCTATTACTTTTTTAGCTGTTTTACTTTTTCCTAGTTTTTTCTATGTTTTGTAGATACATCACGTTTTTAAAAGAAATGATGCTAAATAATTTATTTTCCTAAAAATCTCATAATAAGTTGTGAGTGGATAGAAGAGAGACTAACCAATCAAAGGAGACCTCAGTGAGTTTAGTACAATTAGGGCAGCCAATCACAAAAGCCGGCGTCAGGATGAATCATATTTATTAATCTTAACTTACTGTAGATAAACCTGAGCTCCTTGAACAGGGCAGTAAATCCACCAGTTTCAACTGACTCCATTGCGTAATAAGTGCTGAACGGAAGATCTGCATTGCTGTTACACTTTACAGTTTTAGTGCTAAAGTTTTCCAAAGCAACAATAAGATATCCGGTATGTGAACTGCAATTTACTGCCAACTTTACACTGCTGTGGGATACAGTTAGCGCCTGAAATTTTATAGTTTAAGTTTAACTAGCCAAATATCAGTCAAGTATCAACAAAAATTCTGCTCACCTTATCTAGTAAACGCCGATTAAAGACTACGTTAGAGATACAATCTTTCTCTGAAGCTATTTTGATGTCCCGTCTAGAGCCTAAGAAGCTTTCATTTCGAGTTTCCGAAAAATTGCGAATAGACCGAATGTTGTAGGGCGGGCAGGCTGGAATCATGCAGACATTGTGAACTTGGTGCATGAATTTTGTGAAAACCATGATTTGGTATCATGCCTACTATTGTATCCAAGCTTATTATCTACAAACAATGACCACTAAACTACTTAGTATAAGGACAATACACTCAGACCTCCTAAAAACCCTTAAGACTGATTTTAGAAAAACAATAAAAGAATGCCATGTCGTCATTATGTGGTTCTTTTAAATAATCAATTCATCCATACTGGAGACCTGCCTGAGGAATTTTTTCAATGCAAATGAGAAAAGGTACTTGAATTTTGTGAATATTGTTTTTGATTAAAAAAATGACAAAGGGCCATCTTACATCGGGACGATCCTGGAGTGACCATTGGTATGTTCTGAAATTTGATTTCGAAACCAATAGTCTGTCTGGTAGAATCGCTGGTAGCATTCAAAAACACGTGAACAGGTCCAGTGAAACTATACTCGTACGTCGATCTGCAGCATACTTGATATAGGTGAATGCGATAGTTGATTTCAGAAGAAGAATTGCTTAGACTGTCGCTTATCCGCCGCTTCATATTCGCAGAGCTGATCACTTGACCAGCTAGATAAAATTTGCTCCCGCAATAAACGTACATGCCCCTGAAAGTTTAAGCATTTAAGCAGAAAATTAACGTTGATTTAAAATTTGCATCAGCTCTTTCAATTAAGCATGCCAATTGCTAGTCTGAACTACTCCAGAAATCTACCATTATCAATCCATCCAAATTGTGCTCCTCTAACTAAATAGGCTCAGTGTAAATGAGCCTATTGCCGCACTTACTCTCGACATTTCACACTGACGACCATAGCGTGATCGCTACTAATTGGCTCAACTATCCAACTGCAGTTCTTGCCAGTCCGTGTGATAAATAGGCCGGTTATTGTGCTCAGGTATCTGTTCACTCGATTTAGAGCAGGACAGACTGTATGAAGCGTTCCTGTAAAGTCAGATCGGCGTACTACCAGTTGACTAACATAATTTAATTTAATTTACCGTGCATTGTTGTTGATTCATGGCATCAAGTCAAATATCATAAGTTCACAGTAACCACGCACTTGTCTGTCGTTGATAATCCAATCGGATTCCTCTTGATCTACCCTGAACGGGCTCAACCAGATCAAACTGGATCACTAGGGTATTGTAAGCTTCGATAGTTTGATTATTAGCTGCCCGATTGCCACACAAGCATTTAGTCATGCGGTGGCCCAGCTCATTGGAAAACCGCAGAGTGAGCTTATTGATTCCAGAGGCACAGCATCTGTCTGTTAATGTATGTTTGAATGAAGATTTTTTGTACTTTTTCATGAGCAATTTAACAGAATTATCGTAAAATTCAATCTATAAAACATTCAAAATAAAGCTTACTTACTGTGTCCAGCTTGTAGTATTACTTACCGCAATTTGTTTCTTGACATAGGGAAAACGAGATTCGAACTACTGTTTAAGTTATTTCGTCCTTTATCTCCTCAGTTAGTAATGAATATGAAAGTAATCTTCAGTTAGATTTATATTTTTTAGTTTAGTTCAATGGATTTAGAAATTTTAGCTAGCAGTCAAAAATTAGAGGATGCATTCTGAATTTTCTCTAACAGATTTTTGGATTGTAAAAGCCGCGCTAGGCAAAGTGGGTGCAAAACTTCTTTTTGGTTATTACCGTGTTACTGGATATTTAATAATTTCGCAAAACTTTACATGGTGTGCATTTCCCATGGTTTGAGTTCAAGTAATTATAGCTTCAAGACCTGATAGATACACAGACAGTCAAGGCCCAATGATTACTTTTAGTCTCATGGATTAACGAAAATCTGTCACTGGTTGGCATTGGTTTTCTAATGATTCTAACTGTCACAAATAGGCTAAAATAGTTACATAATAGTCAGAAACTATCAGTTAAATGCTTACAAGGCCATCTCCAGTTGTCCCTGTAGTCAAACACCACGTGTTCGATAAATATCCTCATGAAATGGTTGCTACCCAGTTGCCAACGCCAGGTGCAGTCTGTGGACAGTCCGTCGACGCTAATGTAAAGGGTACCGTAGTTTTGCGACACGGGAGGGCAGTTCAGAGCTGCAAAAATATTGAATTGCTGGATAATTAAGCGGTCTTTAATCAACTGGGAAAGCAATTTTGTCAAAAATCAAGGGGGTTACACTGTAGTCTAGATGTTATCAACATAAGAGTCTAAATATCTTTGAAAAATTTTGAACAATGAAGCTAAACACACAAAGATATCTTGCCTAGTCCTGACGAGCTGGAATGGCTTCGAAACCGTCCCAAAATTTGCCTAGTTCTCACTGGTACCCATGAGTTAGGTGGACTGAAGCAATGCATGCTCAAGGGCTCAAGTGTCTGGCAGAGTTCGGGCTCAAATTTGCGACCTTCTGGTCGTGACGCTCCAATCCTCTAAAGGTCTGCTTAAGTTCTTCCCTTTCGACATTGCACGAGTATTAATGTAACATAGAAATAACATGACAAACGACATGATTCTATGACAACATAGCGTGCATAGACAATAACATGTCGTTTGATTCGTAATTTTTCTTCAGTTACATGTTCACAGCACGTACCTGTCCAACTTTCGAGTCCTGGGATTTTATACGCATCCTGGCGTGGAACAAAGTACCAGATCAAGTGAAAGCCTTGCTTAGTTACGGAGCCATCCGTGTTAAACCAGATTGTCACATCGCTGGTGCTCGTGAAATAAGACAAGTGAATTCGCGAACACGCCACTTTTGCAACCCAGGATGAGGTTATGGCATTTTTATAATATACCTTCAGATTGTCGTATCGACAGGTTGCATGAAAACGACGGCTTTGAACTTCCAGATCGAGGCTGAGTATCTTGACATGAATCAGAGTCCAGTTGTTTGGTAGGAGCAATTTCCAGCGGCATTTCATATTCGATCCGTAATTAGAAATTCCAAACTCAGCGTGCGACATCAGACGCCCACCAGGATAGACGCCCACATCTCTTAGAGTTAGATTTTGCAGCATCTCAAGACGTGTACATGGCTGTGGCTTCGCAGCTCTTCCTAGAGCAGATTGTAACCCCAAAGATTACACGCGAATGGTCCTTTTGTCTTGCTAATTTGTACTTCACTCAAAGGTTAAGATTTTTTGGCTAAAAATTGCGCAAATAACATGACAACAATCAGTCTTACCGCAAGAGAAAATCAGTGAGATTAACACCACGAAAAGAGCTGAGTAACTGGGCAAGTGCGTGATGGTCGACATGTGGTAAGTAGCAGCTGGATTTTTAATTAAGCTGGCTAAAATTTACTCGCAGAGCTTTCCTAAAGCAGCTAAGAAGAAAATTTTTATAAACTTATAACTATCCATTTGTTTATGTTTCATCACCGCTAGAACAGTTATTGTGAAGTCATAGTTGATGAAACTTTACCTTGCCAAATGTTTGCACAGCGAATAAACATTTTACTTAATGTTACGACATTTAAACAAAATTTTTCTCCTGCATTCGTATCTGACTGTGCAGGTGGGCTTAATTTTGTTCAAATCAAATTCTCAGTTTAAACCGATGTCATATAATTAATTAAGACTATTACATCAGCCTCAAACTTCTTAAAACTAAAAAGACAGCTCGGTTTTCTATCGATGTAGTACGTTTTTCTGAGCCATTGCGAATTAAATCTGATGACATCACTGCCATCATGTAGAAGTAAAAATCATGTAGAAAGTTTCGAGTCGCACTTCGTCAATATTTAATGGTGAACGATTACTATTATTGCACTGTATTCATTAGACTTACAGAAAAATACTTAAAACAAAATAGTACAGCATAAGTTGCGGTGAATAATGCTTTGCTAACTAATGGAGTTTGCCGGAAAACCATGAGACCAATGAAATGAAACATAACTCTTGAAGCAGCCAAACTGAGCATGGCAAACAAGATAGATAGATAATCAAGCGACAATAAAAAACATCAGAAGATTATAATGCCATACGGTTATTACAATTCAAAAGCTTGGTTATAAATTTTTATTCAGAGGAATCATGAACTGATATGTGATCAATTTTATTCGTCAAAGTATTTCAGCTAAATGAAACAATATTACAGGATTGCTTTCTTTGCTTAAGTCCCAGCACCTGCCTCAGGCTTCTTCATCGATAAGGTTGACTCCGTCAGCGCCAGTTCTGTAGATCAGTTGCCGATGCGTTGGGGGAGCGCGGCTCGCTGCAGCCCTGGCGCACTCGATTATTCTGGTTCGAAATAGGAACAGCACAACTAACACGTTGCACAGCGCTAGAGCTATCAGCACACCGATCAGTACAGGTGACACTGAGCCTTTGATCGCTGAAATCAAATAGAAACTTTTCAAGTTGATCAAGGTGATCACAATTCATTGATAATAAAAAGTGCTGAGCAGCGAAATTCGCTCACCTGAAGAGTCGACCAGCTTGTCAGTCCGATCGGAGATCCGCTTGCAGGCGGAGATGGAGAACCGCGCTGTGCAACCGGACCTCAAGCCGCTGTACCACAAGCTCATGCCGCTGCCCGCTGCCTGCAAGCTGGCCACCGTGCTCCAGCTGAAGGACGAGTCGGAGCCGCAGATCTCGCGCTGGCTGTGGTCGATGGACCCGGCCAGAGAGTCCCAGTGAGACACCGTCAGCACGAGCTGCTTCAGTCCGCACACTGCGCTGAACTTGTCCAGCTGCACCACCAAGCTCCAGCAGTCGTCAGTTGACGGATTAGAGAGTCCAGCTCCGTTAAGCTTAGTGTGATTAACGATTTGAGCAGCAGTGAGAGCATCCAGCTGAAGCTTGCAGTCCGTCTGAGTGTTGTCGGGAGCGACGGTGACTGAGCTGAGTAGTTGAGTTCCGTCTTTACTTAGGCGCCACTTTTCAACAGATGCAGAGACTTGCTGACACGCTTCCACTGTTTTACAAAAAAAATTTGACCAGTACAGCAGTCGCAAACAAACAAGCAAAAATTTACGCACAATAAAAGCTGAAATCAATAAGTTAACGGCTCACCTTGATTCACAACGATGTGAGCATCGATGCTCTTGGCGGGAAGAACTGGTTCGTAATCATCTCTATCTATACTGTTAGTGTCGGCCTGTGAACTTGGCTGCGAGGCAACCGTCAGATCGATGGTAAGAGTCTCTCCTTCTTTAATCCGAACTTCGTCTTGAAGCCCGAGTCCGCCAGGCGAGTCTTGTTCACAAAGGCTCCGTTTCACACGGTCGCCTTGCGCGCCAGCAATTATAAAGCTAAGCTGCGGCTTATATTGAAGCGAACCGATTCGCAAACAAAACTCCTCTTGATAGTCATTGCTAAATGGAACTTGCAGTGCCACTATGAGCTCCTGACCGGGCTTGGGACTCAGGCTTATTGTGCAGTATCTTAAATGCAGGCCGCCATAGCCAAGAGAAAATGTGGTGTAAAGTAGCAGGTTTGCTAGCCACTGTTTGCTTGCAGGGTTGTACCTTGGACAGAAGTAGTTGACTTCTAAAGTCAAAATGGTGTAGAGGTTTTCTGAGCAACGTGGAAATTACATATTAAAAATTTAGTCGTATTCTCGAGGGTAAAAAGAGTAGCTCACCTAAGGCAACTGCTACCAGCTCTGCCAATGCCGTAAATCCGTCAGTGCCAACGGCTTCAATAGTAACTGGCAAATTATTTTTCAAGGTGTACAACGCTGATTCGTTGTTGCAGTTCAATGAAGTAACGGACAGATCATCCATCACTACATTGATCTGTCCATCGTTTCTGGTGCAGTTTACTGACACCCTGATTCCATGTGCAATAGTTCTCTAAAACAAGTTTAACGTGCAAATCCTTATGCGTTTTTAGAATGTTTTTTACGAAACCGAGTCCTAGCAACTCACATTCAGTAATGAAGCAACGTTTAAACTAGTAGTACAATCCCGGCTTGATGATAGCGCAACCTGCTTCAATGAAACCAAACGAGTCCTATTGCGTTCGTCCAAGAGTATGTGCTTCTTTGAGACGGTTTGTTGAGCTGGGCAAACTGAAATGCGTTTACGTGCCTTGAGTAGATTTTCAAGTAAAAGGAATAGAAATATCTTCAATCTTCAATGAGACTTTAAAACTCAATAAAAAATTTTGACCTGTATGATTGCTAAAAATGAACAAAATGTCCAGAACTCACGCAGCTTTGATTGAGGCTTCGCAATCGGAAAGTGCTGAATGTCTATTTCATACACGAGATCCTTCGTTGGCCGACGAGGGAAGTTGAGATTGATGTTTACTGGAGCTAAGCTTATTAATTCATCTTTGCCAATGATTCGGTTTTGAAGAAGCGGGTTGACACTGCCGCAGCATCTGCCAAGCTGGTCAAGCTGAGGCCTTGATAACCGTGCCAGGCTTGATGAGGCGTTGGACTGAATAGCAACTGACCAGTTTTTTATTGTCTCCATGCTGATGCTCTCGTTCGTGGACAATTGAAGAGTACAAAAACAGTCGGTGCCACCTAATGTGACGCCAACTGACATTCCAGCAGGATTGCTAGAGCTGAAGTGTTTCGCGAAATTCAAAGCAGCTTTAAGAATCCTGTGCTGTCACGTATTAACGTACGAAATAAAAAATATATTTTGGACAGCCGAATTTTCAACCATACGTACAGCTGCACAGTCCTGACGGGCTGGAGAGCTGTGTAGAGTCGTCCCCTCTACATAAAATATCTCAATGCATTTTACACTCTGCGCAACTAGACTTATAATTCGCTGCAACGCTAACAACCAATAGCAGCTATGTACCATTGAATATTTAAAGCAAAGCACAAGAAGGAAGCAGACCTTTTCCATCCCTTCCTGATTCCTCCGCTACCACACTCAAAACCTTAACCAGATCCTAACTGAAACCAAAAGACCTCAATCAAGGACTGACATCCGGTAGACCAATCCGAAGACATCTAACAGATAAGTAACTGCTTCCTACTTGGTGTTATTACACTTAGGAGTAACTATCCATACTGCTTGTTAACACCACTGAACTGATAACGAAATATAACATCTTTCGAGAAGGTTTTTCATCCTAGAAGAGTAGTCGAATCCTCTTTATTCATTGAACTCGTGCACACCACACGAGCACCAAAACATTAACATATTTGCGTTAATACAGCTGCAACACCCACCCTAAATTTTCCCTGCTCAAACTGGTACCCGATCTCAGCTAGGTCGACGAAAGTAATGTGGTATAAATTGCCTTGCTCTAGGGCACAAATTAACTGCTAGATTTGGGGTGTGAACCCACAATCTTCCGTTCACAAAGCAGATGCCCTGGCCACTAGGACCCTGCCCTCCCGCAAGAAACATCCCGACAATACAATTTGTTTAAGCTGCTATTATCAAAATGATCATACTTCCAATCAATACCTGTGATCACTGACGGAAATGTGATGCTGTAGCAAGTTGAGTTGAGTAATTTTCAATTTGACGCCATGATTTTTGTCTAGTGGTCGCACAATCCAGTCACAATTGATCTTTTTAGTCATATTGATGTGGTCGCTGATCTTGGCATTATACTTGCCAGTTGATCGCACTTCTGTACAGTTTGTATGAACTGGTTCTGAAACATAAGCAAGAAAACTTATTTTTTTAATTAAAAAAAATTGGTGTGTTTGAGTACTTCAGCAATGATATATAATAATGCACAGCCTGTACTTCCACTGTGTTTTCTTCTATCTTTTTATATCGCCTGAAAAAGCTAAATCTGCACGAGGGCTGTAGGCACTTTGACGCTTTAAAGCGACATCGTCCCACAACCAGCGACTGGGCATGACTATCCATTACGCTGACTCCTGAAGCGCGTTCAGTCACACTACATGTAAATTCGGTACGCAGGCATAGACACACACACACAGGCCGGCACCTAGTCACGCACTCAAATAGGGTGTACAAGCGGCGGTTCCAGGAATGCACACTCTCTATGCCTTGGGGAAATTGTGCAACTGTCCCATAGCCCAACCAATTCGTGCACAAGGCCTCAAATAAATTTGACCCTGCACACGAAACCGCGCTAGGGAAAATAGCCAACCTACAACGCGGTGTCGAACCTCGACCAGTCGCACACAAGGCAGACGCGCTAGACCGCCGAGCAATTCCCTTCCAAAACGTGTTGCAAGCCTACAAAAAGCTACATTAACAGTTTCCGCCATACAAATGATTTCTTATCTTACCATCCTCTCTGCTGTACATGACTCGAACCCTCCAGCCTGGTAGCGACTCTCTGCTACCAACCGCAGCGCTGACTTCGCCCGGAAAGGCAGTGACAGTGAAACTGTTTCTGTAGTTTTTGCACAAGCATTGAGCGACCCGGTAGTTTCTGGCATCGCGGTAGGACAGGCTTAAAATTTTCATCGAACTGTGGCAGCACGATTCTGAGGCGAAAGTTTTTTCAAGAGGACGGAGAAATTGCGACTCCTTATTGCAAGAGTGAGTATTTGATATGCAATACTTAAGCTTAGAACACTTACCCGTTGAAGGGTGGTCGTTAAATTGTGACCTCAAATCAAGATCGTTTTCGTAAATAGCTGTTATCTTCATAATCTCTCCATTGTTTACAGTCCAACGCCAGAGACACTTAGTTGTCAATTGGGTTAGCTCAATGACGAATGATCCAGAACGTTCGGTGCCAAGTTCCGGACAATTAAATGCTAAAAATGCGTTAGTAATAAATTGCGATACAGTTGCCATTGGTTGCATACCGGTACCGGTATGTTAAATAGAACACTGATACCGAAATACGCTTCTTAAGACGTCTCAATTATTGAAGGATGTCAAGTTAGGAGCTAAAATTAGCTAAAAAGTGACAGCCGCAAAAACCTATCCGTAATCACTGGGATGTCCAATCCAAGTTACTTCCAAGAGGCTTCGGTGGATTTTTTAGGAAGCTTAGGAACCCTTTAAGAAGCTCTCTCGGCAGCTTCCATCAACTAGGTGATTCCGGTAGGTTTTTTTTATTTTTAGTCCTTATGCTAACTTTCTATTTAATCAACTTTAATGATTAAATCTTTAACTTATGGTCCATAGATTTACTGAGAGATAAAAAAAGATTTTGCTATTACAACCAGCGACAATACGCTTCGAGCTTCAACCGCAACTTACACTGCATGCCGTCCAATCCTGGAAGTAGATAGGCAATCTGCATCGGAATGAAAAACCACTCCAGGTGGAAGCCTCGTTTGGAGACGGAGCGATCCGTGAAAAACTTAACCGTTACGTCGCTTTTACTCGTAAAATACGACAGATGCAAACTATTGCAGGCTACTTTAGACACCAATCTGTTTGTAAGGACATCCATATATTCCACTGTCAAGTTGTCAAATCGGCACTCCATCAAATAACTGCTGGTCTCCAGATCCAGCGACACGACTTTGAAGTGAATTAGAGTTAAGTTGTTCGGAACTGGAATTGTCCATTTGCACCTCATATTGGGCCGGTATTTTGAGCTTCTAATAGTCAGGTACTCGGAATGAGACAGTAGTCGACCGCCAGTAAATGATCCAATACGGGGAATTGTAGCATTGGGTACTGTTTCCGGTGTTGTACACGTGGACAGCGTTGTGTTGGCTGGAAAGGAAGCGAGTTAATTTTAGAGCTCCCTGAAATATCTTGGGTGCCGAGTGTATGTGAGTTTTTATTTAGTATTACGATTTCATAGAATGCCTAACCATCAACTTTTGACGTGTCGGCTCAAAAAATACTTTACCAATAGATTTAACCTTGTAAAGCATTTCTAAGTAATCCATGTAGCTTGAATTAAAGATACTCCAAATAAAAAAATATGATGACTTACAAAATGAACTCCACGACTCTCTCAGCTCAGTTGCCTGCGACTCATTCAAATGCAGCCATTCAATAGCGAATCCTCTCGACCCAACCGAAGAATCAGTTCGAAAGGTGACTTCGATGCTGGAATTAGCCAGAAATGTCCGGTCTTGGGTCAGGGCGCACATTGTACTGCTGAACGGCCTGCCTGTGACGGCATCAATAAAGCGGACAGTGAGATTGTCATAGCTGCACAACTGGGCCATGCTGCCTGCCGTAGAGTATTCCAAGTGGACAAGCCTGACCCACAGTAGAATGTATTGACTCTTCCGTTCAAGCGTCCAGTTGCAGTTTTGATTATTCTTGTATCGTCGCGAGCCTTGACGATCGGAGTCCAAGTCGAATTCGGCGTGTGAGACCAGCCTTTCGCCGGGTGCAGATATTCCAGCGATTGATATTGTGTGCAGCTCCTGCGGCTTCGTGCAAATTGCTGAGCCTAAAAGTTTTAAATATCGTTTGTGCAGGCTACCTTTTCCTTGGTTATGTATGGTAAGTGCTTAGAGGTTGGAGTTTCAGTCAAAATTGATTTTTTTCCACACTTGACATTCAGATATCACGATATTCAGTAAGGCATTGAGTCCTATTTTGCTTATTAATGGGTTATCAATGTGAGTTAAGAACAATAGGCTGCGTGTGTTACACCCCTATCTGTTAGGATTGGGAATTTGTACCTCCCTCGATACCTCCCGCGCAACAAGCTTTAGAGATTGCATTGGGCTCTGCATCTAGTTAATAAGGCTAAGTGCATAGTTAGCATCCAGAGAGTGCAGACAGGGAGTTGCTATAGATTTATACTTGCAATAAAGCGAATGAAAAAGTGGACACAGAAAAGCTTACGGCTATGGTTTTTAATCACTTCAGCGAACGAAGCATTGACGAATGCCCACTGCAGATGAAAGCCTCTGTAATTCACACTGGAATCAGTCTTGAAGCTGATGTTGACGTCAGACGCAGCCAATATGACTTTGCTCTCAACTGAGCCGCAGAAGTTTTGGCTGACAGAGAAATTGGAATGCAGATCAACGTAATCAAGCGTTAAAGCATCGAACTTGCAGCTTGGTTCGGCTTCTAGCGTGAGACTATCAATGCGAATCAGAGTGACCAGGCCGTTTTGACCAGCGATTTTCCATTGGCAATTCAAATTGTGCTCGTGCTCCGAGGCGCTGTTGTTAAAATAGTCGAAATGGGAAGTCAGATCCCACCCTGTCAGGCCGGGAATGTTGAACTGGTTGCTAACTCGGACGGGTGCTGTGCAGTTGTCGGTAAGTGACGAGATCGGAGTGCTAGGCTCAGTTGATCGCCTAGGTTTTGCTGTTGTCGAGGTGGAAGTTTGAGCCGCTGTAACCCGGGTGATTGGAACGGATTTCGTTTTCAAGTCTGGTGTCAATGTCGACTCAACTGAGCTGCTCTCTGGAGTCGGAGTATCGCCATCAGCAGCTTATTAAATTTGGGAATAGGGTTAAATCATTTGATTTTAAACGCTATCTCCCTGCGACCCTCAACTATGTCTAATGAAATGAAATACTCACCAATAGTAACTGGTAAAATTTGGAGAAGCAGAAGGCATACTAGCGTAGAAATCTTCATGGTCAATGCAGTTAGCGGAGCCAAACTAACAATTTGCTTCAGAACCGTTGCTTCAAGCCCAAAGGACTTGGCGCCGTTTATTTAAAAGCTTGAATGGCCATGGTTAAGAATGACCCGCTTATCTATCAAAGCATCTCCTTGCGTGGCCTTCACCCAATTTTCATTGGTTAGCTCATGCGCCAACCTATGATGCATCTGAACTGCGGAAATGCGTTTTGATTAAAATCTAATTTGTGACTCCACGATTACGAGAATTGCTGGCCAGGGGCTTGGCATTCACGTAGCCCATGTGTAGGTCTGCCAAGATTTTATCATTTAAATCAAACAACTTTCACTGGCGATACCGTAGTTTGCAGTACGCTTAGCTAAGAGTTGCCGAAGTCAAGTTGGATAATTGTTACTTAGCTTAAATTTTACTGACCATTACAGCATAAAATTAACACCAGAATCAGGAAATTTTGTTCGAAATTATTGGCCGAAAGAGGGAACAAATATCATTTGGGACGCACTCTAGGATTCCAAAAAAAGATTCCTAGAAAGTTTGCTGGCTTATCTACCTACCTACCTACCTACCTACCTACCTAACTACCTACCTACGTACCTACCTCGCTGCGATGGTCTCGCGCAGCCCGTTATACAGCATGCTGTACATGAAATCTTGCTGTAAAGATGCAATTGCGTAATATGGTTTTTGTATTACGTAATATGTGCGAAACATCGTTTATAGCACTCTATCTAGTGGCTTGGGATGTTTTATGCCGATATTTTATCGTGAAGAAGCTGATCACCGCTGTCATTACGATGTACCACCGCACGGCTTCTGCAGTTTCGACACCGGACGGCTTGTCGGACTTCTTCGAGACATCCTCCGGGGTGCTCCAGGGAAATACACTGGGTCATTCTGGTGCTCGATTGGATGCTACGGACTACTCTGCCACCTACCAATAGCAACAACTTTTTGCTGCCGTGAAACTTGGTTCGACGTTAACCGAAGAGGCGGCATTGTTCTTTGATCTTTGTTTTTTGATCCAAAAATATTAGGTATCAAATTTGATATCTTCTCACTATTCACCTCATATTGATGTTTTAAAATTCAATATTCCGTAAAGAAGGAGGAGTTGTAGCCGATTGGCGAGGGCGTCTGCCTTACGACCGCATGGTCTTGGGTTCCAGTCCAGCTCTAGGAGACAGTTAATTTGTGCCATTGAGCAAGGCACTTAATCCCGCATTGCTTCAGTCCATCCAGCTGAAATCGGGTAACAGTTGCCGTTGGCTGAACATCTGGTCTAAATTTTGGTTATCGAATTTTGTTGGATATGCATTGTGACAATAAATGCATTAAAGCCTCTTTTTTCAGAAATAAATAACACAAAAAGTAACCCAAGCACTAAACATGTTTTTATACGATATTAAAAGAGTCATCTAATGTACCTGCTATTTGCTAAAATCATTTATTGGTGCTTTATTGACCTAAATACAGTGAATAAACCGGTTTTAAACTTATTGAATTGGAAGTTATTAAAATTATGGCGTACATCCACTGTATTGCTCACACAGCTAGAAACCAAAAAGTATTGATGAAAAAGAAGCAATTTACTTGTTACAAATTACCCAAGACTGCCGTTCTAAACGAAAATTTCCGAGAAAAACTCAAACAAAGACAAATTTTTTGCTCATGCGCTAGAGGGTTCAGTCATAATAAATAAACTAATATTAATTTAACCCGAGACTTAATATAATACTTATGATTTTGGCTTAATATGTGAAACACAGGTAAGCTACTGAAAAAGTTAAAAGGTAAATCTTACTCTAATTTGTCAAGAATTCTACTTTAGAAACCACAATTAGTTCAGGTATCCTCGTTAATGAGGTTGACTCCGTCAGCGCCAGTTCTGTAGATCAGCTGCCGATGCGTTGGGGGAGCGCGGCTCGCTGCAGCCCTGGCGCACTCGGTTATTCTGGTTCGAAATAGGAACAGCACAACTAACACGTTGCACAGCGCTAGAGCTATCAGCACACCGATCAGTACAGGTGACACAGAGCCTTTGATCGCTGAAATCAAATAGAAACTTTTCAAGTTGATCAAGGTGATCACAATTCATTGATAATAAAAAGTGCTGAGCAGCGAAATTCGCTCACCTGAAGAGTCGACCAGCTTGTCACTCCGATCGGAGATCCGCTTGCAGGCGGAGATGGAGAACCGAGCTGTGAAACCAGACCTCAAGCCGCTGTACCACAAGCTCATGCCGCTGCCCGCTGCTTGCAAGCTGGCCACCGTGCTCCAGCTGAAGGACGAGTCGGAGCCGCAGATCTCGCGCTGGCTGTGGTCGATGGACCCGGCCAGAGAGTCCCAGTGAGACACCGTCAGCACGAGCTGCTTCAGTCCGCACACTGCGCTGAACTTGTCCAGCTGCACCACCAAGCTCCAGCAGTCGTCAGTTGACGGATTAGAGAGTCCAGCTCCGTTAAGCTTAGTGTGATTAACGATTTGAGCAGCAGTGAGAGCATCCAGCTGAAGCTTGCATTCCGTCTGAGTGTTGGCGGGAGCGACGGTGACTGAGCTGAGTAGTTGAGTTCCGTCTTCGCTTAGGTGCCAATTCTCAGCTGAGCTGGGGAGTCTTTGGCAGGTTTCAACTGTTAAAATTTATTTTAAGGTCATATAAGTACTGTAGTACATGAATATACATTATTGGCTTAATTTGAAGTTATAAAACAGTAAATATTACCTTGCTCCACTATAACGAAAGCGTCTAGTTCTTTATATGTGTTGAATGGCTCAACTTCGTACCCTGCGTCATTGGACTGATTGGTCGTGGCACTTATACCAGTTCTGTTCGGATTGCTTCGCCGCGTTGCAATGGTCAGGTCGATGGTCAGGGACACGCCTTCTACTACTCTGACTCTGTCCTGAAGCCTCAGTCCACCCGGTAAGTTATGATCGCACAGAGCTAGCTTCAGTTCATCCTGTCTGAGTGGACTAGAAATGATGAAGCTAAGCTTTGGCTGATAGTGCAGCGAGCTAAGGTATAAGCAAAAATCATCTTGCATTTCGTTGTGTATTGGCGTCTGTAGCTGTACAATAAGCTCGTGACCTGGCGGGGGAATGAGCACTATTTGGCAATAAACCATCTTCATCCGATTTAAGCTGAGGTCCCCAGCTGTCCAGTACAATGGAAGATAGGCTTTCCATGTCGAGCGGGACGGTTCGTAGCTCGGACAGAGAATACTAACAAGACTCATATCTAAAGTTAAAAAAATTTATATGCTCTGTTGCTGCGTTTAAATTTTGACATCAACATTTATTAAAATCGCACATCTATATGCAATAAAGGCACACCTAAAACGAGAGTGACATGCTGAATGACCGCTGTGAAACCGCCAGTGTTTACCGCGTCAATTGTGACAGGAATTTGGTCCAACCAATGATAATAGATTGAACCTTGAGGGCACTGTACAGAATGCACAGTCAGGTTGTCCATCAAAATGTGAATGCGGCCGTGGCTTTGAGCACAGCTGACAGAAATATTGATCCAGTCTCCGTTTCCAGCCTAAAATTATTAATTAATAACTATTTTAGTTCTTATAGGTATTTTTACATAGTAGAACAAATGGGTGGGTAAAAAACAAAAAATAGAAAAAGGCCTTTTCCTAGCTTGATCCTTTTTTACTTGCTCTCATAAGCTAGAGATGTACATACATTGTACATACTGCTTTGGCTGCGTGGCTCTCGAATGTACATTATGGGGATTAGAATAGGCTAGTTAATTTTTCAGCCAATAAGAATGAATCTGTCGGTGTTAAGTTGTGCAATTTACGCCCATGAGGGCAACCCCCAAGGCATAGAGAGTGTACATTGCTGGAACCACCGCTTGTACACCCTGTGTGAGTGTGTGCCTGGATGCCGGCCCGTCTTGTGTTTTTTCTATGCCTGTATACCGTATTTAGTGTGACTGAACGCGCTTCAGGATTCAGCGCAATGGACAGTCATGCCCAGTCGCTGGTTGTGGGACGATGTCGCTTTAAAGCGTCAAAGTGCCTGCAGCCCTCCTGCAGATTTAGCTTAGTTTTAGTCGGTGTTAAGCGATTGCTTAATTAAGCTCACATTTTCGTGTGGGTTTGTTGACATCAAGGCGCTAGTTAAGCAGTCAGATCCCGATTTAACTGTAACCTGTTTCACCGACACCAACCGACCTCCAGTCGCCTCTTCTAGCACAGAGTTATTTGTAGCAACCGCTGGTTTAGGCCTGCAAACTGAAATTTTAATGGACAAATTATAAACGCAAGCATAATTTATTACTAGAAAACTAATTGCTACGTACGCCTAGCTGATCCGGGCTTAGCAATGGGGAAGTGACGCAATTCGATAACATAAGCGAGATCAATCATTGGCTGACGATCGAACTCAAGACTGATGCTCACGCGCCCCCAGCTTGTCACTTCGTCAATGCCGTCAAAAGCTGCCGGCGACCAAGGCAGCATCTGCTGTCTTCCGCAGCACATTCTCACCAATTTCGGAGAATTTCCTAGCATCGCATCGGCGGCTGATGCTGAGTCCGACTGAATAGCAATGGTCCAATTTTTTATTCTTTCGGGGCCGATGCTTTTGTTAGTAAATAGTGCAATCTTGCAGGAACAGTCTGGCGCTGTGACATCGATAATGCGACTTCTGTATAAGTATCTGAAACGGAAAATTTTTTATTCTACAAAAAGCTCTACAGGAAAATCTTTACAAAAGTTGTTCTGATCGTCACGCAATACCTTGAATCGCCGTACTGAAAGCGATGACGCAAATCTTTTTGGATCACTTTCACTTTCACAGCGTGATTTTCGTCCAAAGGATTGATGATCCACTGGCACTGGGTTGTTTTAATCATGCTGATAGTATCAGAAATCTTGCCCTTGTACTTATTAATGATTTGTACTACTGAGCAATTTGTGTGCACAGGGTCTGTAACAAAAGTTCAATTGGTTTATGCATTACTTTTTGCTGAAGCAAAAAAATTTGCTGAAGAAATCCACTGCCAAATGTGAGCTGTATTAAGAACTCGTTAAACCCCGGCCACTTCATTCTGATTGGCTGACACTTTAGATAGGCTATTCTCATCTCCATAATGTACATTCGAGAGCCGCACAACCAAGCCAGCTTGTGAATGTACATCTACGAGCTTGTGAGAAAAAATTTAAAAGGATTAATCTATGGAAAAGCACAATTCATATTTTCTCCTTTCGTCTTAAATGGTTTAAATGTTTGAATTTGTATTTCCCTCTTTTATATTGAGGACTAATATTTAGAATTAGTGAGTCATGAAATTTCTGACTGAATTTTTATTTTGAAGGAATACGAGCTATTACTGGCTGACCTAATAATTCTACCAGAAATTAAGAGGTACATCCATCTCAATCGCTCATAGTTAACAGGTTTTTTAGTCATATAAAACTGAATCTAAAATTAATTTAGGTCAGCAACCAATAAAAAGTCATAGCATCCATCCGTCAGTCCTTACCTTCCTGCCTCTTGTAGGATATTCGGACCCTGCCGGAGCTCACCGACTGACCAGTGGTTCTAAGCATGATGCTCACTGGGCCACTGTAAGCTGTGGCTGAAAAACTATTGGCTTGATTGTTGCACAGACAGAAAGCAACTGCATTGCCGCTCTGTGAAACTAGTGCTACGCTCAGTAGCTTTCTGGTCGATAAGCAGCACAAGCCTGCAATGTTTTTGAAATATTTGAATAATTTAGGCTTAAAGATATTAAAAACACATTAAAGCATTACCAAACGGTGTCGCGCTGATTGCTGGCACGCTTTCGTCCGAAATATTGTCGTAAATAGCGGAGATATTCATTGTCTCGCCGTCGTTGATAGTCAACCGCCAGGAGCATCGAATATTAGGATGGCTTAAATCAATCGATATTTCTCGGAAACGGTCCGTAGACTGAATTTCTGGACAGTTGAATGCTGGTAAAAAATATTGTTAAAACAGATTGCTGCATTGGTAGAAAATAAACGATTTTAAACGCAAACTACTTACACTGCATTCTATCCAAACCGGGTAGTTGGTAGACGTATTGCAGAGGAACAAAATACCATACCAAGTGAAAACCGCGCTTTGACACCGAGCGATCAGTGACAAATTTGACAATTACACTACTCTTGCTTGTGAAGTAGGAGAGGTGCAAGCTTCTGCAGGCTACTTTAGAAACAAATCTATTAGTGAGGACATCCGTGTACTCCACCGTCAGGTTGTCGAAACGGCACTCAGACGAGCTGACGCTGCTGGTCTCGAGGTCTAGTGACACTACTTGAAAGTGAATTAGAGTCTGGTTGTCAGGAATCTCAATAGTCCATTTACAATTCATATTTGGCTGATATTTTGAGCTGCCAACGGTCAGGTATTCCGCATGGGACACCAGCTGGCCGCCAGTGAAAAATCCGTTACTGCCGACAGTGACATTTGGCAGTGCCTCCGGTGTTGTGCAGGAGGACTGGGTGGTGTTGGCTGCGAGTTGATTGGGATTAGATTAGGTCTGGAGAAACTCGGTAACTAAATGAATACGCAAGTAAGAAAAGAAAACTAACTAACTAACTAACTAACTAACTAACTAACTAACTGACTAACTAACTAACTAACTAACTAACTAACTAACTAACTAACTAACTAACTGACTAACTAACTAACTAACTAACTAACTAACTAACTAACTAACTAACTAACTAACTAACTAACTAACTGACTAACTAACTAACTGACTAACTAACTGACTAACTAACTAACTAACTAACTAACTAACTAACTAACTAACTAACTAACTAACTAACTAACTAACTAACTAACTGACTAACTAACTAACTGACTAACTAACTAACTAACTAACTAACTAACTAACTAACTAACTGACTAACTAACTAACTAACTAACTAACTAACTAACTAACTAACTAACTAACTAACTAACTGACTAACTAACTGACTAACTAACTAACTAACTAACTAACTAACTAACTAACTAACTAACAAACAAACTAACTAACTAACTAACTAACAAACTAACAAACTAACTAACTAACTAACTAACTAACTAACTAACTAACTAACTAACTAACTAACTAACTAACTAACTAACTAACTAACTAACTAACTAACTAACTAACTAACTAACTAACTAACTAACTAACTAACTAACTAACTAACTAACTAACTAACTAACTAACTATGAGCTAACTAACTAACTAACTAACTATGAGCTAACTAACTAACCATCTAAAAATAAATGACTAAAAAAACTTGCACTGAGTTCCACATAGTTAATGTACAATTGCGTTTTAACTTAGGATTTTTATGTCTTACAGAAGGAGCTCCATGACTCTCTGAGCAGGTCAGCCTGCGATTCATTCAGATGCAGCCATTCAATGGAAAATCCTCTTGATCCAACCGAAGAATCAGTTCGAAATGTGACTTCTATGCTAGAATTAGCCAAAAATGTCAGGTCTTGAGTCAGGGCGCACATTGTTAATCTAAATAGCCGTCCAGTGATGGCGTCAGAGAAGCTGACAGTCAGGTTGTCATAGTTGCACCGCTGCATTGGACTAACTTCTCTGGAGAACTCAAGCTGAACAAACCTGACCCAAAGCAGGATGTAGCGCTTCCTCATTGGCAGGGTCCAATTGCAGCGCTGATTGTGCCTGTACAAACTAGGTGGCACCAGTAAATCCATCGAGATGTCGTCGTGCGATACCAGCCGCTCGCCGGGAGCGGAAATTCCGCCAATAGTGACCATGTCCAATGACTGCGGCTTGGTGCACAGTGAAGAAGCTGGAATCAGTAGCAAAATCTTTGATGCCGACTTTTCAACAAATACTAAATTCATAACGCATTATAAAATCCCACAACTCACCGCTTAGATTTTTAATATCCTCAGCTAGTGACGCATTGACGTAGGCCCACTGCAGATGAAAGCCCCTGTAATTCACGCTGGCGTCCGTTTTGAAGGTGACAGTCACTTCAGAAGCAGCCAATATGATCTTGCTGTCAATAGAGCCGCAATAATTCTGACTAATAGGATAATTGGTGTTTATATCCACGTATTCGAGTGTCAACGTGTCGTAGTTGCAAGTTGGCGAAGACTCAAGCGCGAGCCTGGTGATTCGAATAAGGGTTTGCAGGCCTTCCCGCCTAGGGATTCGCCATTGACAATTCAAATTGTGCTCGTGCTCCGAGGCGCTGTTGTTGAAATAGTCGAAATGGGAAGTCAGATCCCAGCCTGTCAGTCCGGGTATGTCGAACTGGTTGCTAACTCGGACGGGTGTTGTACAGTTGTCGGTACTTGACGAAGTTGGGGTTGCTGCTTGAACCAGTCGGCTGGTGCTGGCTGTTGGTGCTGAAGGGCTTGTTTGGTTGTTTGCTTGAGATGACACCGAAGACGTCCTTGAAACGGTTGATCTGGTGGTACTTGCATCTTCGGCTGTTTAGCGCATAATGGATAAGGTTAGACAGACTAATCAATCAATCAAATGTCTAAGAGCTTAAGAAAATAAAATGAAAATAATTTTTACATTAAAAATTTCTCACCAAGTGCGATTGGACTCGGACAGACAATAACGAGTAGAAGCCAAACAATACTCTGAATGTAAAATTGCATTGCTGGCCTGCAGCTAAGCCGGTTAGATTCGTAAGACAATTGTTGCTGTTGGTAAATAATTTTTCTTGGCAGTAATGGACAAGTTATTGAGCATTTTATACATGCAGCGTTGTGTGCAGTTATACAAACAGCTTCATTGTTTACGCAACTTGCTAACAAATTACATTCGATCAGTTTAGGCAATCTTGAATTTCAACTTTAATCTGCTTGGTCGAAGCATTTTCCTGTTGCTAACTTGCACAACCTGCGCACAGTAACTTGCATTTGTATCTGTGGGTTTACAAGGGGTGTGTTGGAGGCCTAAGGACCACAGCTCTGTAGTTGACGATGACCCTCGAACAGACAGGAAAGAGCCAACCAAGAATAGGCCAAGCATTGCTTTGCGCCTATAGTCTTGTGAACTGAAACTATCTGATGTTTCATGTTTCAAGAAGAAGCATTACTTCAAAATTCGGCTGCCAATTACATTGAAACAGAATTATCTAAGCTGGAAAGAGACCTTAATATATGAACTTGTATTTTCTAAGTTAATAGAATTCGTTAGAAAATGCGTACACGATTTTTTCCGTACAGTTTTCGTTCACATACCCATCCTCGAGTTGATTATTTGTCCTACGCACAATCCAAGGACAATAGATAACAACTGGACTGTTAGTCAGAGGCGTGTCGGTTTTTTGCTCACAAAATCACCACCGCTTGATGTTCATTGGCTCGAGGTTTTTCAACCCAACCGACCCCTGCAACAACCAAACCAACGCCAGCCCTTCCTACCCCTCTTAGCCGGCTAAAAAAGTGTACACTTGGGGACGAGGAGTAGCTAAAAATAGCAGCCAATGAACACCAAGCGGTGATTTCGCGAGTCATATTTTCACGCCTTCCACGCAGCCCAGAGCTCTCTGATTGGCTAAACCACTCTAGCACGTTTTGACACCTTTTTATCTCTTTCTCCGATTTATTTAAATTAGACTGTTTTTTCAGTCAAATAAAAAAGACGAAAATCGAAAAAAATCTTTACAATCTGCAATCTGCACAAAATTTTCTTTCCAGCTTTTCAAGAATAGCTCCAAGTTCGCCATTGTTTATTTTTTATAATGCCACTTAACTCATCCAGTCATTGTTTCATAGTAAAAAAAGTCAGGCCATCAGTTCCGCAGCTGCATTAAACACCGCCGCCAGCTGACTCCGCCGTACAATCAGCTCGGATAAAAATAATATCCCGTCCTTGCGCGATTCAACATCATTGGCCAAATTGTAAACAAACTTGCCGGATAAATAATCAGATACGAGCGGCAGCTTCAGACAGTTTGGCTGGTGCGACTGGACTAGTAGGCTGGCTGACATGAGAGTCGCCTTGAAGTAGAGTTAAAGGAATGAGATTGCGTCACTGGTGACAATGTAATTAAACTATCGATTTTTTTACTTCGATTGAAGCTTTTAGCGTAGCTTCTCTCCATCTAAAGTCCCTCTGGTAGCTCCCCTATTGAGTCTTGAGTCCCTCAAATAGCTTCCCTCTTGAGTCTTGAGTCCCTCAAATAGCTTCCCTCTTGAGTCTTGAGTCCCTTAGGTAGCTTCCCTCCTTAGTCTTGAGTCCCTCAGGTAGCTCCCCTCTTGAGTACCTCAGGTAGCTCCCCTCTTGAGTACCTCAGGTAGCTCCCCTCTTGAGTACCTCAGGTAGCTCCCCTCTTGAGTACCTCAGGTAGCTCCCCTCTTGAGTACCTCAGGTAGCTTCCCTCTTGAGTCCCTCAGGTAGCTTCCCTCTTGAGTCCCTCAGGTAGCTTCCCTCTTGAGTCCCTCCGGTAGCTTTCCTTCCGAGTACGTAAAAGCCAGCCCAAAAACAAGGCAGTAGCGCCAACCTGAAAATGCGACACGCAGTGCACCAGCTGCAGATCAAAGCCAACCCGATGGTTGATCACAGGCGGCTCGGAGTACTTGGCAAACACAATGGCCCGCTGTTTACTGAGCGGCTCTGTTTCTTCGAATGCCAGACACGATTTAGCGAGTTTGTACAGGCAGGTGGCCAGCAACGCCAGGCACACGGATTGACAAGTTCGATGCGGCAAAGTTAAATTGCTTAGCAACAGGCGGTGCGAAGCTAGCGCGCAGTAAATGACTGAAATTATTCAATTATTTTGTCACGTAGAGCTTCATCGAATCATTTATTGGGTTTCTAGGGTGATTCTCAATGGAGTCTCCTGAGTGATTCATAATGAGCGTTCAAAGGCTTTTTGGGGGGCTTCCGAAAAGATCATTAATTTGGGATTTGTAGGGCAATTCTAAATGGGATTTGAAGAACGATTTTTAATGGGATTTAGAGGGCGATTTTTAATGGGATTTGAAGGGTTATTCTAAATGGGACTTAAAGGGCGATCCTTGATGGGATTTGAAGGGTTATTCTAAATGGGATTTGAAGGGCGATTCTCAAAATTATTTGAGGGGCGATTCTAAATGGGATTTGAAGTGTGATTCTTGATGGGATTTGAAGTGTGATTCTTGATGGGATTTGAAGTGTGATTCTTGATGGGATTTGAAGTGTGATTCTTGATGGGATTTGAAGTGTGATTCTTGATGGGATTTGAAGTGTGATTCTTGATGGGATTTGAAGGGCGATTCTAAATGGGATTTGAAGTGTGATTCTTGATGGGATTTGAAGGGCGATTCTAAATGGGATTTGAAGTGTGATTCTTGATGGGATTTGAAGGGCGATTCTAAATGGGATTTGAAGGGTGATTCTTTATGGGATTTGAAGGGCGATACTAAATAGGATTTTAAGGGCGATTCTTAATGGGATTCAAGAATGATTCTGATTGGGATTTGAAGGGCGATTCTGAATGGGATTTAAAGAGAGATTCTGAATGGGATTTAAAGGGCGATTCTAAATGGGATTTAAAGGGCGATTCTTAATGGGATTTGAAGGGTGATTCTTTATGGGATTTGAAGGGCGATACTAAATAGGATTTTAAGGGCGATTCTTAAAGGGATTCAAGAATGATTCTGATTGGGATTTGAAGGGCGATTCTGAATGGGATTTAAAGAGAGATTCTGAATGGGATTTAAAGGGCGATTCTAAATGGGATTTGAAGGGCGATTCTTAATGGGATTTGAAGGGCGATTCTTAATGGGATTTGAAGGGCGACTCTTAATGGGGCTTAAAGGACATTCAAGATCGACTTTTAAAACCATCCTATTGAGTAATTCTAACAGAAAAACACACTGTCTCACCTATCCTTAGACCGGCATGACCCACTAAGCCGGCCAGCGGATCGCTAGGATAACCCAGTCTAGTTGCTAGGCAACTAGTAGCATCATGGCAACAACCGAATCCCTCAAGTTCTCCATCTGAGACGTCAGCTGGCGTCACCGACAGCACAGACTTGCCAAGACCGCCTTGAACTCGACGATGTTCGACAACAGAAGCCAGGCAATCCGCACTCAGCCTGCCCAGCCTCCCCAGCTGCAGGCGGTAGGCGGCTCGGCGCAACTCTGCGGTGTCGTCGAAGCTGCACGGCTGCGAGGGGTCCTCGATGCCGACCGGCAGGTAGAGCTGACCGTGCTG
>CATNEM010000152.1:207500-335000 GCA_950096795.1 Macrostomum cliftonense
GTCTAGGACACTCACCTAGATCTTAGTCTAGGACACTCACCTAGATCTCAGCCTAGGACACTCACCTAGATCTCAGCCTAGGACACTCATCCAGATCTTAGTCTAGGACACTCACCTAGATCTCAGCCTAGGACACTCACCTAGATCTCAGCCTAGGACACTCATCCAGATCTTAGTCTAGGACACTCACCTAGATCTTAGTCTAGGACACTCACCTAGATCTCAGCCTAGGACACTCACCTAGATCTCAGCCTAGGACACTCATCCAGATCTTAGTCTAGGACACTCACCTAGATCTCAGCCTAGGACACTCACCTAAATCTCAGCCTAGGACACTCATCCAGATCTTAGTCTAGGACACTCACCTAGATCTCAGCCTAGGACACTCACCCAGATCTCAGCCTAGGACACTCATCCAGATCTTATTCTAGGACACTCACCTAGATCTCAGCCTAGGATACTCACCTAGATCTTAACCTAGGACACTTACACAAATGACACTCACCTAGATCTCAGCAAAGGACACTCACCCCCGTTAAGACACTAACACAACCAAGCTCCTAATCTCGCAAGTTGTGCAAGTCACCTAATTTAATAATCGGAAAGAATTACCTTTCTCCGCAGGGCAGGCAAATAAAAATCCCTAACCCTGTAGATTTGGCAGTCGAGAAACGGCTGGGCATTAGGCTCGCTATCGTCAATTAACGATTTGGTAAAGTGCAGCGTCTTAGTTAGTACAACCCCGCCAGGCAGATCGTAGATCAGAAAATCACTGTCATTAGTGAGCACTGGACAGTCGAGCTGGGCGGCGAGAGACGCCAGATGATTGTCCGCGTCGCCAGAAGCGCTCACAATTAAGTTGAACTGGAACTCATCTACCGCAACACTGGTTGATGCATTAACAAAGAAATATAGTTACAGCTATTCAATTGTTTTCAATTTGGATTATAAATTTTATAGTAAAAGTCCTAAAATACGTTTTTGTTACGCTACTATAGTGTTGAAGAATGAAATTGTCTAGTGATTCCAAATTATTGAGTAGCAATAGAGCAATATCCATAATGAGTGCATAACAATAGAACACGATCCTAATGATTGCGCAATGACAGAGCATGATCCTAAAGATTGCGTAATAACATACGCTCGTAGAATGATCCTAATGATTGCGTAATAACAAAGCCTGATCCTAATGATTGCGTAATAACAAAGCCTGATCCTAATGATTGCGTAATAACAAAGCCTGATCCTACTACTGATTGCGTAATAACAAAGCCTGATCCTAATGATTGCGTAATAACAAAGCCTGATCCTAATGATTGCGTAATAACAAAGCCTGATCCTAATGATTGCGTAATAACAAAGCCTGATCCTACTACTGATTGCGTAATAACAAAGCCTGATCCTAATGATTGCGTAATAACAAAGCCTGATCCTACTGATTGCGTAATAACAAAGCATGATCCTAATGGTTGCGTAATATCAAAGCATGATCCTTATGATTGCGTAAAATCAAAGAATGATCCTAATGATTGCGTAATAACAAAGCCTGATCCTAATGATTGCGTAATAACAAAGCATGATCCTAATGATTTCGTAATAATAAAGCATGATGCCAAATGATCGCGTAACAATGGAGAATGATCCCAAATTATTGCGCAACCTTAAAGTATGATACCAAAGAATTGCGTAACAAAAGGAACAAACAGATTTATCCATATCATAGGAAAAAAATCGAACATTATTCCCGAATTCTCGAGTTACTAGGACGATCCAATTACGATACCTAGAGGCTCCCTGAACATAATCCTAAATCCAACCAACAGATAATCATCCAAAATCCATATGTAATAATAATGTTGTTATAAACTGTCTGTTGGTCTTAGCAGTACAAAAAATCTGAGTACCCAGTAAACACAGGACGCTATCAATTTAGTAGCCATGGTAATAATAGATATCTAATCTCAGACTCACGCAATAAACACATCCATAGCCATGATTGGCAGCAGTCTGTTGCCATTTCCGCCGGAACTTCTCGCTTTGGCGCCGCCTCTACCTCCGCCTCCTCGGTCTAGCTGTACGCACTTTTTAACTCGCTTCTCAATACGCGACCTCTGCTCGCGCAGTTTTGGTCCGGACCAATCTTTGGCGCCATCCAGCACGAACAAAGGTGTGACGCCGCATTCTACTAGGTTGTTGAATGCTCTGCGCAGTTCTCTGCAAGCGGGGACCACGTTTGCTAGTACTAATGTTTTAGACACCTAAAAAAACAAGATAAGCTACTCACCTAGCATACTGGCCATACTCGCCAGCAAACAGGTAGTCAATATGATGCAAATGGTATAGATGATGCACCAAATTAGCAGCATCAATCACCAAGTAACAGTTACGCAGACGGTGCCTATGAAGATTGGTGCTGTGTTGCAGCATGTAAGTCTGAAGACCTTGTACTCCCATGCTTTGGAGATTATAAATAATTAGCTAATTATATTCCAATTTGCTATAGCTACCTGCAATTATTTGGTTTATATGCTTATTATTCCAAAACAGGTAACATGCAATGTCTAACTAAAGCTATCTTAATACAATATTAGCATGAGCTAAGAACATGCACAGGTGTGACCTTGAGAATCACCTGGTCATTTCTATTAACAACACACACATGCATGTCACTATTGGTTCATTGCTGTCACATGATGGCAATTTCGTTTAATAGTAACTTACCCATGTGTAACTATAAGAAACAGATGGGTGATTCCAAAAGTTGTGCATAAATGCCTAAGAATCGGGAATGGTAGCAGCTATTTTTTCATATTTCCATAAAAATTATCAATTACAGTATCATGCTGTTTTCCTAAATGTCAGACTTGAGCTAGTACTAGCATCAAATCTAAGGTAGGTATAAAGAAAAAACATGATCTTGAATACTAAAATCTAAAAAATCAAGGACAAAAATAAAAACAAAATGTAAAATGGAATAAAAAATTAAAGTCAATCAATAGAAAAATTAACTATTCTTAAAAAATAAGTCTACAATAGAACTGATGAATAGATTGATAGATTGGACTTTAACTACTTAGTTCTTGTTGCTCATAATTTTAATACTATTTTTGGCACCATTTGGGCAATTTGAGCACAAATTCAAGATACCAAAAATATTTATGGTGCCATGGCATGCACTTTGGCACAAAATACTAGCTTAAATAGAATATTTCTAGGGTTCTAGTTATATAAAACTATTTTAATTATTTTAAACAAATAATCAAAATGAATTACTGAGCAATAGCCAGCTATTTAATTATGTTTAGAAAACTATTACTACATAAAATTTTTCTTACACCATGCAATATACAATAATATATTGTAATTAGCTAGCTAGTCTAGTACTATTTCAATAATAGACTATTTCTACTAAAAATGTTTTAAGGTCTAAAACCTATTTTATTATACAGAACCCATGTTTAAAATTATTAATTATCATTTTTCGAAATTATTTTGAATCCTGTCTTAGGGGTGGCTTTAAAATTAACCCAAGTATTTAGCTTTTGACAGCCTAAAACTAAATCTAGAAATTTCTTTTAAGTAAGCTAAAGTGATATAGTAATGAATTCCATACCTAAAAGTATTCTCAACTTTTTATACTGCAAGTTAAAGAAAAAGGTGACCAGGCTCATAGTCCTAGAAACTGCAAGCTATATCTAAGTCTATCTGCTACTGCTAGTAAAAGTGGATAGGGCTTGGCCTACTTAGTTGTCTATTCTTGGAGATATAAAATAAATATAAATTACAAATAAAATTACAAATTATCCCTTGGTAGAAGTCAGTAGGCCTAATTACTACCTAAAAAGCTAGAAGCTTTAGCTAGAAACTTGGGATTATAATTTTCAGTCAGCTATTAAATAATAAGCTGCAAGATCAAGATGGATGTAGGAGGCACTGAGCATAAAAAACTTTGGCTTTTAAACCAGCTTCTCAGGGTGATCAGCTTTAATGGCTAAATTAGTTTAATAAAACAACAAATCTCTATACTAAATCTTAAGAAAAACTAATTTTTTAATTAACCTACAGTTGTAATCACTCCACTAGTATGCTGTGTACACGTGTTTTTAGAAGTTGATTAGTCTTAGAAAATTGAGATTTTAAAAGTTGTAGAAAAATCCAAGTACGTAATCAACATTTTAAACGATAGCATAATTTCTGAATGACTGTCACCGTACGTGCATAAAAATTAGTATTAGCAGCCAGGCAGCTTCTAGCGCTGCTATTCATTTTTATTATCTTTTGTCACTCATATTAAATTAGGAGTGAAAATTTCTCTAAAAGATGACTAATTCACTTTCTAATTTCACTTTCTCGACACGTCCCTTTCTCGAAGCTTTACTTTCGCTCATTTTCATCTCATGATTCTTTTGTTTGAATGCGTATATAGTAAAAGAGATGCACCAAAGACAAACCTATGGCACTGTAGAAGACAGATGCTAATATTCTGCGTCTAGGAGTCAATGTTATAAAGACATTGTTATAACCATGTAGGAATAGCCATGTAGGAATAGCCATGCACTGTGTAATGAGCAAGCATATCCATTTTTTAAGCAAATGAATTAGTCTTCGATATGCACACTTTCAGACGAAAGCATCATACGAAATTAGAAAAAAGTGAAATTTCAAGAAAATGAAGTTTTGAGAAATTGAAGTTTCGAGGAAGTGAAACGCCCCGCATAATTAGATCTGGCAGGTCAATACCAGGTTTGTCAACCCATGTTTGGTCCTTGCGTTCGAGGAATGTCAGGGGATGAAAGTTTCCTTATTCTCTGGGCGCACACTTGAATTGAACACATACACACTCCTAGCCTGAAGCCTTCTACAAATATATGTACAGTACTTGCAACGGAATGGCGCATAGAATCCATAGCATTCTATGGAATTCCACAGAATTTTACGGAAACGGTCTCTGATTCGACGGCGGCGGTCCAATGGTAGAAAGACCGCCCGGGTATGTCAGGGCTGGGGAATGCCTTTCAGGTGAAGTCCACAAATTCTGCTTTTGTTCTGAATCTATCTTCTAACTTCTAATCTAATCTAACACTGATGAAATGAACACACATCTGACCTTAAGTCAGAAGTCCGATATTGACAATCAGTTTTATGCTTTGAAAAAAACTGTGAAAATAATTTCGCAAAATCTGGGAATTTCACGCCGTGCGATTCAGAGGCACCTACTATCTGTTAGGAAGTTAAAATCCAAGGGAATTAGCAAAGTACTGCAAGCCAAGCATCTCCACTTTATTGACAATCAAATTCAGGAGTCACGAGGTGTTATTTCAGCACGGGATTTGTGCCTTAAACTAAAAGAACATTTTGGCATTAACCTCTCAGTTTCAACTGCTAACTCTCTGCGTAGAAAGCTAGGGTGGGTTAGGACAACAGCGAAGTACTGCCAAATAATTCGTCACAAAAACCAGCCTATTCGCTGTCTCTGGAGTTTGCTGAAACTTCACCAAGGAGACACCTTCCATGATGTAATCTTCACGGATGAGTGTTCAGTTGCTATGACGCGCAAAACGAAGCGTCTTGTCTTTCGACGAAGAGACGGCAAGCAACCTCTTTATCCCGTACCAAAGCATTCGTTAAAGGTAAATTGTGCTCAATGATATAAAATAAAATGTATTCACTGTTTTTACCACTTTCTTTTAATTTTGAAGCAGCATCACTTAATATTTTCTAATTTTAATCGCTTTCAGGTTCATGTATGGGCAGGAATCAGCCGAAGAGGTGTTACAAAGCTCATCGCGTTTACTGGCATCATGAATGCGCAATTCTATGTTACAGAAGTGCT
This sequence comes from Macrostomum cliftonense, assembly GCA_950096795.1. NCBI lineage: Eukaryota > Metazoa > Platyhelminthes > Macrostomidae > Macrostomum > Macrostomum cliftonense. The sequence continues at coordinate 213,334 of CATNEM010000152.1, forward strand.
TCAAAACACATTGCTGCCTCTCATCAGAGAGAAGTTTCAAGATGGACATCGCCTTTTTGCAGTGAGTATTCATGCAGGCAAATTCTTAAATCAAATCATTAAATAATTTTCATTTAGATTTCATTTCGGCGCATTCTTTGCTAGGACAACGATCCGAAGCACTCAAGTCGGTTGGCTAGGCAGTTTATCGAAGAGAACGGAATTAACTGGAGCCGAACACCCGCAGAGTCTCCTGATCTGATGTCGCCAATTGAGGTAGATTATACATGTACTTTTAAACGTGAACAAACAGCACTAGCTAGGTTGAACTTGGCATCGCCTCTGTTGGCTACTTTTCTATGGTGCTAATTCTGCTCAGTATATTAGGTTTAGACTGAAAGTCTGGATTCTTTATTTAATTACGATTTATGAATTCTATTATTGAATCTTGCATCAGGTGTATGATAGCACTGTAAGCAGTGTATGGTTTATTGTTCTCTCATGGGGTACATCTGCTACTGGATTTTTGGCAAGGATGTACAGTGTACTTAATGCGCACTGTAAATGTACATCCTTGCCTCGAATGACTGTGCCTCGATACTCCTCTCATTTCCTCCCAAACTTTCAAGAGACTGAGCTCGCTGGCTGGCTTCGCAATTCCGAAGAAGCCCGGCACCACCAAGCTTGAGGAGCATCGAGGCATCTGCCTTCAGTCCTGCGCTGCGAAGCTGTTTAACCGGATACTGTTATCGCGGTTGCAGCCCGTGCTCGATCCCTACCTGCGACCGGAGCAGAACGGGTTTCGACCCCATCGCGGCACAGTGACGCAGATCCTAGCTCTTCGGCGAGTCATCGAGGAGGCGCGGACACGCCAGTCGATCCTGATTGTTATCTTTGTTGATTCCAAGAAGGCCTTCGACTCGGTCGTCAGGGCCGCGCTCCCCAAGGTGCTTCGGGCGTACAACGTGCCAGAGCAGCTGATCGCCGCGGTCATGGCGATGTACCGCGAGACGACTGCTGCAGTTTCGACACCGGACGGCCTGTCGGACTTCTTCGAGACATCCTCCGGGGTGCTCCAGGGAGATACGCTGGCGCCGTTCCTGTTTATTCTGGTGCTTGATTGGGTGCTACGGACTGCTCTGCCTACCAACGACGACGGCTTTCTGCTGCGGCGACGCGTGGGTCGACGTCAACCGGAGAGGCGGCTCAGCGTGCTTGGCTACGCCGACGATCTCGCCCTGCTGTCCTCGACCGTCGAGGGCGCCCAACGGCAGCTGGACAGGCTGGTTGCCGTTGCAGCGAGTGTCGGCCTGGTGGTCAACGCGCAGAAGACCGTCGTGCTCTGCGTGCCGAGCAACATCGAGGCTGCAATATCCTGCCGAGGCGCTGACGGCCAGGCGACAGAACTTCCGCGCTGTCAGCAGTTCGTCTACCTCGGCGGTCTGGTCCCTGACGTCCGCGAAGACCTGCGGCGTCGCCGAGGACTTGCCTGGGCTGCCTTCCGTTCGATAAGGTCGGTCCTGCAGTCCGAGGCCCTGCCAGATCGTCAGAGGGCGGCGCTGTTTCGGGCGGTGATCGAGACCGTCTTGCTGTACAACGCCGAGACCTGGACGCTGACGGACTCGCTCGAGCAACAAGTCGATGCGGCGCACGCTGGCCTGCTGCGCGCCGCCTTCAAGATCAGCTACGAGCGGGTCTCCAACGCGGCACTTTATCGCCGCGCCGGCCTGGACCATCCAAGTCAACTTTTGCGCCGTCGGCGACTCCAGCTGGCAGGCCATGTCATCCGCGCCGAGTCGTACTGCCCCGAGCCGGTGCAGGAGGTGCTGCTGCTTACGCTGCAGGCGCCCTACCGGCGAGGACAAGCGCGAACTCGGCGTTTCGTCGATTGCCTGCTGGCTGACGCCGGCGCCCCCGATTCTGCCGGCGGCGCGGCCTTCATTCGCGCCCAGGCCCTGAGGCGCGCCCTGTGACGCTGAATTTCCATCTGACAGCGTACTTTGTTTTTTTTGTTTGTTCGCTGGCTGAATTGTAGGCTCAGTGTGTTTTTAGAAATGTGTAGGGTTTACAACACTGTACACCAGGAGTCACAACGTGCAGTCAGCTATGGGGGCTGTGCAAGGGAAGCCTCTTTTGGTCTGCAAGCAAACACTGTTCTATGATCGGTGAGCCAAGGAGCAGTGGATCTTTAGTGGGGTGATGCTTCCCCAAAAAACCCCAAAACAGGCAGTTTATTGCCATCCGCTAGCAGAGCTCACCTCACGGAAAAAATAGCCCGCTAGAGGGGCATAGCTCACCGTGAGGTGAGCTCTGCTAGCGGGGGATAGCTCATGGCGGGTGAGTAATGGGCAGTGGGGAAGGGTGTGGGCTGGCTGCTGGTTGGCTGGTCAGAACAGACAATTATCCAGCGCTTTCCATGGCATTTCCTTATCAACCAGTCGAGTGGCGCGAATTCAACTTAACTCAGAATGCTTAATTTAAAAGGAATTTAATCGTAAAATAGTTACTATAGATAATACAGACTAAAGAAGAAATTATCAAATTAAACTACCCAGGTTGGTTTTAAAATCATAGCAGAAGCCGCGTGCTTTTGCATTAAGCCATGAGGCGGGTCACATCACGCTAATTACGAATATGGATAGGGATAGAGTAGGGCACAGATTAATTCTGGTAGTCTGAAATTACATTTTTGGTTGGGAATAAATTGTTTGTCAAATATGACCACACTTGTGACCCAGGTGCCACAGGCCATTTTGTTTAATTCGCATATGATCGAATTGCTGGGCTGAAAATTCACATATTTCGTCAGCAGACAATCCTAGAAGAGTATACATTAAAGAATTCGAGAGAAGATAGTCTAGAATGTCTAATGGCAGGCATAAAACTCAATTCTCTAAGCCAGAAGCCCAATTTTCATTGATTTTATAAGAAAGTAACAGTTTTCGGACCGCATTTGCAAATATAAAATGAGTACTACCATAGTAGACCTTGATCGGGGCAGAGAGAGACAGAAACCGATTCCGAGGGACTTCTCAGATTCTGTAGCTGTAGTAATAGTAAAGTGCCACCTCAGCATTTTTTAGCTTAATCACCCTAAGGCATAAAAAGAATAATAAAAAAGAAGAAGGACAACTTGGACCAAAGTAATTAATTGATTCAATTTCTAAAAATGCATTTACAGCATTTCGCAGCCAATTTTAGGGCTGGGCCCACACCCCAAAGCACTTCTTAAAAATTATTTCCTATTTGTCATCATATTACGGTTGTGCGAGTCTCAGTCTGCTCACGAATTACTTAATGGCTATGCGTGCGTGCATTTTACGTTGGAAAAAAATATTAGTCGACAATTCAAATAAATTGCTGACTCAGGGGCAAGAAATACTATTCTTTTATGTAAATATATTATATTAAAATATTAATTAGTTTAACAGAAACCAAAAAAGCAGAAAAAAACATTTTACTTGAAAATATACAAAACAAGTTGTATTTCACTTTGTTTTTCTGTAAAAGCGTAAAAATAAGTCAGCACTTAGTAATTTTTCACTTTCAGTGTATACCATCGCAAGACACACAACTAAAATTGATAAACAATACTATGCTATTTTGCTTGCAATCAAATTTAATGATTATGTCCTTGGTTTTTTAATCTAGTTACGTTGTGTTCTCAACACAACTGTTACAAAATAGTGCAGCCGCTATTTATAAGTATCGAAAATAACCTTTATATAAAATAAATTTGTGCTAAATCAATTATATAAATAAAAACCCATACTTGACATGGTAAATATTATTAATTATATATTTGTTTCTAGACACTACATGTTTTGTTTTACTTTGACAAAATTGTGTAAATTTAAAAAGCGCTCTACCAATTTTTCTTTTCTTCTCTAAACTATATAATCCTCTTTACCTTTTTTAGCTCAGCTAATATAAATTTTGCTCGATCGGAACGTGTATTTTATTTCCTATCTAGCTTATCAGATCAATTCTTTATTTTTAGCATTCTCATATAATCTTTTTCCAAGGTAATTTTACAATTTTCGAAAAACAAGTATCATTCGTAACTTTTATCGTAACTTAGCCTTTCATTGCTAAAGTTTGTAGTATTTAGCACGATTTTTGCACTACTCAAGTCTTTATTTAAGTTTAGATTTCAGGTTTATTTTTTATCTAACGTTAACTGCATCTAAAAGGTAAGGCAAAAAGAATTCTGATAGCCATATTATTGAAATATTTCTATATCCAACTGAAACAAATGGTGTAGCTATTGATAGCTAAATATGATATTGATAAAATATTTCAAGACTATAAATTAGGTCTAAATAGTTTATTACTTATGACATTTAATTTGATACATATACTTGGAACTTTTTAATTGCCTTAGCAAATAGCAATCTTTAGGATGTTTTAGCTAGTTAGGTAGCTATTATAAAATTAGAATATAAATTCTAGATCCCTGATTTACAGCTAACTGTGATCATATGTCTTAGGGATTAGAAACTTTTTTCCAGCTCCATTTATGCTTTAAGTATAAAATAATTGCATGCTGAGCTAGCCAATAGCAACTGTTAAGGCATTTCTGCAAAAATTATATTTACAAAGTACTACTAAAGCACAAATAAGGAATACAAAGTAAACCAAAAATGCCTAACCTGCTGCAACAATGGCAAATGAAGCCTACTTTTTTTCTTTTTGCATTGCTTATATTTTATTCCCATATATTATATAGGATCTTTTATGTATTATTTAATTTATGACCACAAGATTATTCTTAGGACTTATATTGACTTGATAAAGAAAACAAAGTATAATGTTATAAATTGAATATAGAATGTATGGCTTGCAATTGCATACATTTAATAAGTATATAATTTCTTATATGAGACCAAACAAGGAGTCAAAATTCTTCTTTGTTTTGAAGATTCACCTTAATAAAGTCGCACCTTGCCCTGTAATGGCAGAAGCCAACATTACAAAATTGCTGGCACAGCTCAGTTTTTGATAATGGATGCCAGTCCATGCGCAAATACAGGTCCTCCAGGCTATACGCAGTTTATTTTTTGTACTTTAAAATAGAATTATTAGAATATTGGTTAGAATTTTTTAATCAAATAGACTATTGGATATTTATCAAATATATTTATCCACTTATATTTATCTAATATATATTAGTGAGAACATTCAAATTTCAATGAATGAAGTTGGGGTTGAAGTTGAAGTTGAAGTTGAAAATTTAACAAGGGGCATTGAGACTATTCTCTATTTTTTTCAGTTGCAGCAAAGAATACTTTTAAAAAAGTCTATCAAGATTTTTAATGTATCTCTAAACTTTCAATAGCAGATGATTTAACAGGCTCATCGCAAGAATCTGCATTCTGCACCTCATCTATTTGATCAGAAATACACTGACTGTCAGCATTCACTTGCTCATTAGCTACTTCTATTACAACTGTGACAATTTCATTGTCAGCCAAATCACTTTGAACTTCAGGCTCCGCTGGGACAGGGTCATTATTGTCATTATTATCAGCATTGGTGTGCTCATTATTCTCATTAGTGCTAGTAATCTCCAAGCCATCCTACAATACAGAAAGCAAATATTTTTTAGGGAATTTTATTGATAAAAGATTCAAGATATTAGGACAAAATTTTGCTCAAAACATACCATTGCAATTTTCTCTTTTTTCAACTTCAGATATTTCTGGAATATAAATATTTTGAGCTACTTTAAAGTCAATTAAAATTTATTTTTTTGTAAAATAACAATTAACAAAAAGATACTGATTGTTTTAAAAAATGACACTACTAAGTAATATGCAAAGGGCAATAATTAGGTTTTAAAGGTGATTTTTGAATGCCTTTTAGGAATTGGAACTGATTCTTGATGGGAATTTTAAAGCAAATTCTAAATGAGAATTTGAGCTTACTTTTAATAGGTATTTAAAGTTATTCTTTTAGTTTAGGAGTCTGAATACTTTACAGTAAAAAAACTATAATCACAAAGACAAGGGTGGCTTAAAAAATATTATGTTTACAAAAAATGAAAGTTGTTTATTCAAATAGAAAATGAATAATAATGCCAATTTGTCTAGTTAAAATTTTATAAGTTCGTGGGTGGCAGCACTGCTTCATAATTTTTTAATAGGCTTTTATTGATAGGTTTATCTATCTTAGTAACTTTAATAATACAAGGAGCAGTTATAAGAAAATAATTAGATCAAATTATTATGATATAAAATATTAAAAAATGTTTTTTTTAATTCATTATTTAAAAAGGCTTAATTTTGTATTGCAGATTAGGTTGTATAAAATAAAATCATCATTCTGCCTGTGCCCACTTTGACCTTAAAAACATTTTATGTACCAATTGTTTCACTTTGAAAATTAAAAATATCATATGCAATATTAGTTATTACATTACATTATATTAAATGCCATACATGGCATTTAATTGACCCAGGATATTTTAAAACTAGAAACAATAAATTAGAAAATTTGTTGCTTTGAGCCAGATTTGGCATACATTTACTTTCCTATATCAAATTATTTTTTATTGGATATTCTGCCTATTAAAGTGATAAAAGCCATATGTAATAGGATAGCAGGATATCCATCTATCCCTGTAACAATCCTTTCCAAGAATCTTAGACAAATTGCTAAGCTTTAGGCCTACCATTTGGATATTTTGCATGGGGTATGTTATAGTAAATAAATCACATTATCAATTTATCAATTTACAAGATACTAGCTATAGTCTACACAAATACTATTAAGGGGCTATGGACACACTTGCAATTGCAAGTTCCAGCTGATGCATTATACAAGTGATATACTATTTGAAGCTCTATCTAAGTAAATTCCTATGGCAATTTTATGGCAATTCCTATTGGCAAATCGTCTCTTGGATTTAGTAATAATATTCATGAGCCCACAAGATACAGATTTCAATAAATAGAACATAAAAAACAATAGGCCCTCCTTGCTTGTTTGGCTAAGTGACAGTTTTATATAAAATATATTATCCTCGCCAAATTTTTAGATTATGTCGCGACGCAGAACTAAAATAATTGAGGATAAATTCGAAGCCTTACTGTATACTGGTAGGCGTGGACGTCCAAGAAAATTAACAACTGTGAGCAGCCATAAACGAACTGCTGCTGCTGCTGCTGCTGCATTTAAGCAATGGCGATTAAACCGACATGCTCCAAATCCTTCGGAAAATGATGGCTCTCATGATTTTCCAAGTGCTTCTGATGCGCCAGTCGAGGAGACAGACGCCGAGTGGGAAGATTATGATGCCTTTTCTGACTTACATGGAAGTGCATATGAAAAGCACTTTGTTCTGAGTTTCTGTGTTAAATGCCGCAAAGAAGAAGGTATATTTCGCTGTGTTAACTGCCAGCTAGATTTTTGTTCCACTTGTAAAGTTGCAACGCATGGTGACTTTGCCCCACACAAGTTTTTAATGTGGAATGTGGAAACGCAAATGTTTGAAGAGTCCCTGTTAACAACTTCAACTATCAAAATATTTTGCTGCGCATTTTGTGAGGAAGACGGATCTAGCAACGCGTCTGACGTTAAACTGAAAGACTTACATGGAACCGTACAGGCAGTGATTTATACCTGTGATTCGTGCAACAAGATCGATGCGCTACTCTCTAAAGGCTACTTTCCTTGTTCTGAAGACGTTGGATGCTCCAAGTTCATTTCTTTCAGTTTATTAACATCCTTGGACAGTTTAACCATGAATGGTCAACTTCCGCCCCACAGAGCCGTCAATGCTCTGCTATCCGGTCCTGCTGTTGGCCAGGCAAAATTAAAAAAAAAATATGTCAATAGTATGTACCAGCTTCTGATCAAAAAGTGCATCCTTTTACGATTTCGTCAACTGCAAAATAGCAAGGCTAAGTGGCCGACGGAATGTCTTTCCTGTCCTGTTCAAGGAACTCGCAAAACAGTCGTATGTGCTGATGCGTTATTCGGATGGCAACGGTTTTCATCTATGGGTACTAAGCTAGCTCCAACACCAAAGGATCGTTGCCTTCCTACTCCTTTGGTTCATGTTGATGTTAATGCTGACGTATCAAGGAATCCAGCCGAAGAAAGAAATTGCCCTTCCTGGAGAGCTGGAACCGTTGAACCCGCATCGCGAGGCTCTGGTAGACACGACGTCTACGGCTTCTTTGGCCTATTTTGTCGTCACAATCGTCTTCTAAATGGTTGCAACATTACAACCACTGGAGAAAGATTCTGTTATCTAGAGCAGTGCCTTGAGCATTACTTCCGTAATGCAGCAATTTCAAAAGAGTTTCTTCTCATCTATGACGTTGGTAAGTTGCTGCTTGTATTTCTGTGCTTTTATTTGAGACGTTCAAAAGGAAGTCATTATAAGCCGTTAAAACCTCCCATATACCTTTACTCTCACTTGTTTCTCTATCAATCTACTTTTTGAGTCATTATTTCCAATTATAAGGTTTTTCTAAAGTTAAAAGTATACAGACACTCAAAATGGTTTGCTCGTCAACATTCTAGGATGCCGTGTTTTGACACGTGTACAATCTGCAATTTCGAAGTCAGGCGCGGACATTCAATGCTTCTCCTGCGCTGTTAACGCTTTTCACGCTCTCGGTCATCAACCAAACTGTCAAAACAAGTTTTCTATTCGCGTCACTCAAGGCGCAGGCCTCTGTGACGGGGAAAACACGGAGAGAGCTTGGGCAGAGTTGAGACCATTTGGAAAGTTTCTAAAGTACATGCGAACGGATCGTCGAAGCACGTGTATGTCGCAAATTCTATACCACTATAATGCACATCAACTAATACGTGCACCAAGTTGGTTTAAGCAGCGCGGCAAGCTTCTATTGACGACATTGAAGAAAATAACGTCCGAAATGAAGGAGCTCCTAGAAGACGCAAAAAGTCTGCAGGAAGCTGGAGTGTTAGATGTGTCCTTGACATTCTCGGAAGAGCAAATTTTAGCACTTGGTTCTCAATGGTATCAGGACTCCCTTGCAGCAACAGTAGCACACTCCGAAGAGGATATTTTAACTGATCTTCGCTCGTTGGCAGTGCACAGACAGCACTGGTTGCGTGAATCGGGTCGTAATATGGGCCAAGGTCATGTCCGAAGCTGCGTGCGTCGGATTCAAAGTTTAACTACAGAAATGCAACGACAATTTAACAGACTGCCAGTAGAAGGTCGAGGAACTATCAATGACTATAGAAATCCCAACAGCGTCAAGTACGAGATTCTCTCCGGAACCGATCCTTCTATACGTTTCCGTCGTAGAGCTGTGGATTTGAGCCATAAGTACAAGCGATTCAACGAAGAATTAGAAATTATTTCTGAGGAATGGTACGACTTTATTGCCAGACTTAACTCTGTGTGTGAAAACTTAGCTGGTAAACCAGGCCTTTCTGCCCAATTTCTCAAACTATTTCGCGAAATATTACTAGAAGTGGTCGAGCTTGATGTACCAGCTTCTGTTCAATCCATTATCAGTAGCATCAACAATCCAGACCAGCTGAGCCAGTCCAATCTGAATGCTAACGACTCTGACGTTGAATCAGTTTCGTCGTCTTCCAGCAGTGAAGCTGAAGACGAAAATTAGTGTTGAATGGCGTCAACTAGCCATTTTATGCATCATTCAGACGTGATACTGCTCTGGTCTTATCTTTTAGAATCGCAACTATTCACTGCTGATGCACCTTGCAACAAATTTATCTTCCCTTGAAACGTTGCTGTGCAATTCTTAATCTCCTTGTAGCCAACACAGGTAAAACAGACACCTGCACTTGAGAAGGCTACATCTTAAAAAGTGCTGTGAAATCCCTCTTGAGCCAAGCTCAGTTCTTTTAACCACGCCTTGGACGGTCTCAAGCCCTGTTTGCGAAAGTGGGAGAGAAAGAACTGAGCTTTTTCATCAAATTTCAATATTTAGTTCTATTTAGCAGAAGCCTGTAGAAATAAGCTTTTGTAGCAAATAAAATTTGTAGCCTCAATAAAAGAAGCAATTATTACTTATCATATACATTTTAATGCCCTTTTCAATTTTCAGCTTTGTTTGGTCATTTACTACAATCAATTAATCATTAAGAACAAGATCTGCTTTGCGATGCAATACAATTACAACTGCCCTTTGTGCCCTCCTAATTCGGCTCGCTATAGTGGACGTGCTTTTAGACTCGTTTCACATCTGACAAGTCTTCATCGCGTCGAAGAAGAAAAAGTCAATAGTGTCGTACAATTTCTGCGCTGGTCAAAAAAAAGGGATACTAAGCTATGTGCGCTGTGCGACCAATTTGCTACCAACATTCGTGCGCACTACTTAACGTTTCACGCAGTTGACTACAAGCAAATGAATGCCTCGCTCACTGGTCAGCCGTCTATTCGACTTGCAAGAAAGCGAGCCGTTCGACGCCTAGGAGAGCTCTACTGGTGGTTCATGTCCGACCAGCCATTGCCTGCTTACCCTGTCCGTGGCTATGATGACGAAGGCGAATCATTCGCTGCAGAACGGTACGTATAAGCTTCGAAGACTGGTGTTTGGAATTAATTCTGTCTATTTCTACGATTCGTATTTGAGTGACGTATTCTTTAACAAACCATTTTCTTGCAGGGTACAAGAATCACTGGCTGGTAGAAATTCCTGTCTCCAGGTCTGTTCCAAGGCAAAAAAGTTTCAGGACGTAAAGCTTTTGGTTCAGTCAGCTGGTGAAAAAGGCTACGGAGTATACGCAGGTGAATGTATAAAGGCTAAATCTTTTGTATGTTTTTACGGTGGCACAGTGTTGTCTCGTAAAGAAGGAGTCGCTAGAGAGAGAAGGCGTGAAAGTGAAGGCGAATCTCCAGCGTACGCATTTTTCTTTTTTTATGGGTCAAAAGCATTGTGCGAGGATGCCACTTTGACCTTTTCTGTTGGACGTTACATTAATCATAGCAAGACGCACCCCAACTTGATTCCTAAAATTATTGCTCCTTGCAAAGAAGTTGGACGCCATACTGCTAGGATTGGATTCTTTGCAATTTCAGACATTGCTGAGACGACCGAACTCCTTTTTGATTATGGAGAGCGACAAGCTGAATGCTTGGCTAAATTCCCATGGCTACAGTCGTAGATTTATTTATTCGCGGTATTTCGGTACGAATCTTATGACTTTATACTGGGATAAAATTCTCATCTCTAACTTGCAGTGCCTCGTGGCATGAACTTCACTGCTGATGCACCTTGCAACGAACTTTTCTTCCCTTGAAACGTTGCTGTGCAATTCTTAATCTCCTTGTAGCCAGCACAGGTAACACAGACACCTGCACTTGAGAAGGCTACATCTCAAAAAGTGCTGTGCCAGCCAGCAACTCCATTGCAGCCAAGCTCAGTTCTTTTAACCACGCCTTGGACGGTCTCAAGCCCTGTTTGCGAAAGTGGGAGAGAAAGAACTGAGCTTCTTTAATGTTTTTAAGCCAGGATTTCGCATACGTTTACTTACGCAGGTTTGGTCTATCTAAAACCCTACTCTACTCTGTCTACTACTCACCCTACTCGTGTTGCTTTTGTAAAAAATGTTAATAAACCTTGACCCTGCCAATTTGAATTATTGCCTAGCTAAGCATTTTATTATGTGACTTGAAATTTTTTCATACCATTTCGATACGAATCGTAAAACAATTTGTTGCCACACGCAGGTTTTTTCTTAATACTTTTATAAACTCTTAAATCCTAAAGAACTGCTTTCTTCCTCTATCTCACTTTCTCTACCCATCCCGTTCTCCCATAACCGTATTATTTCTTTCTCTTCTATCTCACTCTTCTCCGCATCGCCCTCTCTCGTAACTGTCTCTTTGTCCCGTGTCTCTGTATGTGTCCTTAGTATTATTGCACCATAAAACTGAATCGTCCGCTCTCTTCGTCCAGTATCTCCGATTATATTCTATTGCCCCCTTCTATATTCCATCATATGCATATCTCTCTTCGTTTCCCTCCCTCCCAAACTTTCTTCCCTATTGTACCCACATCAGCCTCTTTCCTTTTTCCCTTCCATTACTTAACAAGCAAGTTAGGGTTCGTTGTTTTAAACCATCAGCTATAGCAATTTCACGCATACTTTCAGCAGCGGTGAAAACTTGAATTTGTTGACAAGTCGTTGCCATGACGTTGCCCAGCCGAGTACCATGGGATCCATAGGATGACCGTTAGCCGTCGAATTTGCTTAAAGACATTTGATTGATTAGACTACGTTTTTTTTACCTTTTGCGTCACTGTGTCATATTCTGTATAATTTTTTCTTCTGCTGGTCTGTATGTAAAATCTTCCTGGCGTGATCAAATATCAAAAGTGTTAATTTCGATCCGAACTTTGGGATTTATGAATATTGCTGTGCTTCTTAAATCTTCCTGGCGTGCTCTAACTATAATATGGCATACTGTTAAAGAAGCTCGGACCGTACATGTATCTAGCTATCCTTCTAATAAACTTTATTTAAAACATCCTATGGCTTTACACTCTTAAGACGACATGTTTCTTAACTTAATTACGTAATCTAAACTTACTACTGTATTCAGTTGACTACTTTAGAATATGCATCCGCTTCTGGCTTTCCGTTTTATTTCCTGTCCAACTGTCCCACAAGCTTCGTGAGTGCTTTTAATTTTAAGCCGAATGCCTATATTTTTGTTCTTATCTTTCGACAAAATTTCTTTGTAGTATTATCCAATTCTGTTTCGAAAGTAAACGTACTTTTCTGCGTCATCGAAGTTACGTGTCAATAAATAAAATATTGCACAAATAACGATTCTTCTGGGTTTCAAGTAAACCTACCCAGCTACCCTAACCGGTTGGAATCCGATATTTATTTTTAGTTAATCCTTTCTGACAACTGTCTGCTTTCTTCTTGAACCAACATACTGAAGCAGGTGAACCACACACGTGAATGTGCTTATTGCAATGCACGTAGCTGCGTATCTAAAAGTAAAAGTACACACACTGAAAATTATGGGAATCTAACCTGCATGCATTCAGGCTGGGACTGGGGTGCATCTGCACTCCAACTCAATTCCGCCGGTTTACGTCTAGTTCGGGTAGGGTGTGAGTCAGTCAGACAGTCCAGTAAGACGTGGGTTACAAACTGGCTATATAGCCAGCCCTTTCTTACCCATGGGGTTATATTAGCCAGGTTTATGATGTTGTTTATAGGATATAAATGGCAGACCAAATGCTTACCTAGCTACCTAGCCTGCTCCAGCTGCTTCGTTCCCTCTGCAAGCCGCTCAAACATGCTGCGAAGTACATGTACGCAGTCTTGATTTCGTTTATACCATAATATTTCGTGTCTACAACGTCATATACAGATTCAATAGATGAACGAAACTCACGTCCGACGATTCATTTAGCAGGGTGAGTCTCGTTAAACCTTTATCTGAGTAAAGTAAATTACAGATTGTACAAACTAGGCCAACCAAATCATACTATTCCATTATTTACCTGAAGTAGATGCGAGCACTTAATCCCAGTTTGTCTTTCTAGATCCGCTTAAAAGACGTGTGTCAGGGTTGGGGGTCTTGCAGCATTCGAACCTGGCAGGGATATCCTACATGTATATATGAATCATGGAAATTTTACATCGGGTAAATGGCATAATATCGTCTATTCGTCACAGTCATGATCCCATTCAATCATTTACAGCTGATAATGCATGCCTTGTAGAAAAACTCCTGACGACTAGAGAGCAAGTAGTAGAATGCGGATTTGCTATAAATTTTGCCTATAGCGATAAAGCTTCAATTGTTATGAATCCCCTGGGGGCACCCATTATATGAAACTTATATGAAATCAGGCCGGCTTTATTTAATAGCATGGCACAGCTAAAAAACTCTGCGCGGCCAATTACAAACCTTCTAGGCTTTCGGACATGACAGTTCTTACCGAGTAGCACGCTTCTGCCTGCTCCAGGCAGATTAGTTGCATGCAGATTGTCAAGCACATGTGACAGAATGATTTGTTAGTCAAGACTCATAAAGACTACATCAGCTAATTCCAGTTTGTCTTTCTAGATCCGCTTAATTATATAACAACTGGCTTAAAAGACGTGTGTCAGGGTTGGGGGTCTTGCAGCATTCGAACCTGGCAGGGATATCCTACATGTATATATGAATCATGGAAATTTTACATCGGGTAAATGGCATAATATCGTCTATTCGTCACAGTCATGATCCCATTCAATCATTTACAGCTGATAATGCATGCCTTGTAGAAAAACTCCTGACGACTAGAGAGCAAGTAGTAGAATGCGGATTTGCTATAAATTTTGCCTATAGCGATAAAGCTTCAATTGTTATGAATCCCCTGGGGGCACCCATTATATGAAACTTATATGAAATCAGGCCGGCTTTATTTAATAGCATGGCACAGCTAAAAAACTCTGCGCGGCCAATTACAAACCTTCTAGGCTTTCGGACATGACAGTTCTTACCGAGTAGCACGCTTCTGCCTGCTCCAGGCAGATTAGTTGCATGCAGATTGTCAAGCACATGTGACAGAATGATTTGTTAGTCAAGACCCATAAAGACTACATCAGCTAATTCCAGTTTGTCTTTCTAGATCCGCTTAATTATATAACAACTGGCTTAAAAGACGTGTGTCAGGGTTGGGGGTCTTGCAGCATTCGAACCTGGCAGGGATATCCTACATGTATATATGAATCATGGAAATTTTACATCGGGTAAATGGCATAATATCGTCTATTCGTCACAGTCATGATCCCATTCAATCATTTACAGCTGATAATGCATGCCTTGTAGAAAAACTCCTGACGACTAGAGAGCAAGTAGTAGAATGCGGATTTGCTATAAATTTTGCCTATAGCGATAAAGCTTCAATTGTTATGAATCCCCTGGGGGCACCCATTATATGAAACTTATATGAAATCAGGCCGGCTTTATTTAATAGCATGGCACAGCTAAAAAACTCTGCGCGGCCAATTACAAACCTTCTAGGCTTTCGGACATGACAGTTCTTACCGAGTAGCACGCTTCTGCCTGCTCCAGGCAGATTAGTTGCATGCAGATTGTCAAGCACATGTGACAGAATGATTTGTTAGTCAAGACTCATAAAGACTACATCAGCTAATTCCAGTTTGTCTTTCTAGATCCGCTTAATTATATAACAACTGGCTTAAAAGACGTGTGTCAGGGTTGGGGGTCTTGCAGCATTCGAACCTGGCAGGGATATCCTACATGTATATATGAATCATGGAAATTTTACATCGGGTAAATGGCATAATATCGTCTATTCGTCACAGTCATGATCCCATTCAATCATTTACAGCTGATAATGCATGCCTTGTAGAAAAACTCCTGACGACTAGAGAGCAAGTAGTAGAATGCGGATTTGCTATAAATTTTGCCTATAGCGATAAAGCTTCAATTGTTATGAATCCCCTGGGGGCACCCATTATATGAAACTTATATGAAATCAGGCCGGCTTTATTTAATAGCATGGCACAGCTAAAAAACTCTGCGCGGCCAATTACAAACCTTCTAGGCTTTCGGACATGACAGTTCTTACCGAGTAGCACGCTTCTGCCTGCTCCAGGCAGATTAGTTGCATGCAGATTGTCAAGCACATGTGACAGAATGATTTGTTAGTCAAGACCCATAAAGACTACATCAGCTAATTCCAGTTTGTCTTTCTAGATCCGCTTAATTATATAACAACTGGCTTAAAAGACGTGTGTCAGGGTTGGGGGTCTTGCAGCATTCGAACCTGGCAGGGATATCCTACATGTATATATGAATCATGGAAATTTTACATCGGGTAAATGGCATAATATCGTCTATTCGTCACAGTCATGATCCCATTCAATCATTTACAGCTGATAATGCATGCCTTGTAGAAAAACTCCTGACGACTAGAGAGCAAGTAGTAGAATGCGGATTTGCTATAAATTTTGCCTATAGCGATAAAGCTTCAATTGTTATGAATCCCCTGGGGGCACCCATTATATGAAACTTATATGAAATCAGGCCGGCTTTATTTAATAGCATGGCACAGCTAAAAAACTCTGCGCGGCCAATTACAAACCTTCTAGGCTTTCGGACATGACAGTTCTTACCGAGTAGCACGCTTCTGCCTGCTCCAGGCAGATTAGTTGCATGCAGATTGTCAAGCACATGTGACAGAATGATTTGTTAGTCAAGACTCATAAAGACTACATCAGCTAATTCCAGTTTGTCTTTCTAGATCCGCTTAATTATATAACAACTGGCTTAAAAGACGTGTGTCAGGGTTGGGGGTCTTGCAGCATTCGAACCTGGCAGGGATATCCTACATGTATATATGAATCATGGAAATTTTACATCGGGTAAATGGCATAATATCGTCTATTCGTCACAGTCATGATCCCATTCAATCATTTACAGCTGATAATGCATGCCTTGTAGAAAAACTCCTGACGACTAGAGAGCAAGTAGTAGAATGCGGATTTGCTATAAATTTTGCCTATAGCGATAAAGCTTCAATTGTTATGAATCCCCTGGGGGCACCCATTATATGAAACTTATATGAAATCAGGCCGGCTTTATTTAATAGCATGGCACAGCTAAAAAACTCTGCGCGGCCAATTACAAACCTTCTAGGCTTTCGGACATGACAGTTCTTACCGAGTAGCACGCTTCTGCCTGCTCCAGGCAGATTAGTTGCATGCAGATTGTCAAGCACATGTGACAGAATGATTTGTTAGTCAAGACCCATAAAGACTACATCAGCTAATTCCAGTTTGTCTTTCTAGATCCGCTTAATTATATAACAACTGGCTTAAAAGACGTGTGTCAGGGTTGGGGGTCTTGCAGCATTCGAACCTGGCAGGGATATCCTACATGTATATATGAATCATGGAAATTTTACATCGGGTAAATGGCATAATATCGTCTATTCGTCACAGTCATGATCCCATTCAATCATTTACAGCTGATAATGCATGCCTTGTAGAAAAACTCCTGACGACTAGAGAGCAAGTAGTAGAATGCGGATTTGCTATAAATTTTGCCTATAGCGATAAAGCTTCAATTGTTATGAATCCCCTGGGGGCACCCATTATATGAAACTTATATGAAATCAGGCCGGCTTTATTTAATAGCATGGCACAGCTAAAAAACTCTGCGCGGCCAATTACAAACCTTCTAGGCTTTCGGACATGACAGTTCTTACCGAGTAGCACGCTTCTGCCTGCTCCAGGCAGATTAGTTGCATGCAGATTGTCAAGCACATGTGACAGAATGATTTGTTAGTCAAGACTCATAAAGACTACATCAGCTAATTCCAGTTTGTCTTTCTAGATCCGCTTAATTATATAACAACTGGCTTAAAAGACGTGTGTCAGGGTTGGGGGTCTTGCAGCATTCGAACCTGGCAGGGATATCCTACATGTATATATGAATCATGGAAATTTTACATCGGGTAAATGGCATAATATCGTCTATTCGTCACAGTCATGATCCCATTCAATCATTTACAGCTGATAATGCATGCCTTGTAGAAAAACTCCTGACGACTAGAGAGCAAGTAGTAGAATGCGGATTTGCTATAAATTTTGCCTATAGCGATAAAGCTTCAATTGTTATGAATCCCCTGGGGGCACCCATTATATGAAACTTATATGAAATCAGGCCGGCTTTATTTAATAGCATGGCACAGCTAAAAAACTCTGCGCGGCCAATTACAAACCTTCTAGGCTTTCGGACATGACAGTTCTTACCGAGTAGCACGCTTCTGCCTGCTCCAGGCAGATTAGTTGCATGCAGATTGTCAAGCACATGTGACAGAATGATTTGTTAGTCAAGACCCATAAAGACTACATCAGCTAATTCCAGTTTGTCTTTCTAGATCCGCTTAATTATATAACAACTGGCTTAAAAGACGTGTGTCAGGGTTGGGGGTCTTGCAGCATTCGAACCTGGCAGGGATATCCTACATGTATATATGAATCATGGAAATTTTACATCGGGTAAATGGCATAATATCGTCTATTCGTCACAGTCATGATCCCATTCAATCATTTACAGCTGATAATGCATGCCTTGTAGAAAAACTCCTGACGACTAGAGAGCAAGTAGTAGAATGCGGATTTGCTATAAATTTTGCCTATAGCGATAAAGCTTCAATTGTTATGAATCCCCTGGGGGCACCCATTATATGAAACTTATATGAAATCAGGCCGGCTTTATTTAATAGCATGGCACAGCTAAAAAACTGAAAATCTTTCTGTCGTGATCTAATATCAAAAGTGTCAATTTTGATCCGAACTTTGGGATTTTAATATATTTCCTCTGCACGTAAAATCTTTCCGTCGTGATCTAATATCAAAAGTGTTAATTTTGATCCGAACTTTGGGATTTAAAAATATTTCCTTTGCACGTAAAATCTTTCCGTCGAGATCTAATATCAAAAGTGTCAATTCTGATCCGAACTTTGGGATTTTAATATATTTTCTCTGCACGTAAAATCTTTCTGTCGTGATCTAATATCAAAAGTGTCAATTTTGATCCGAACTTTGGGATTTTAATATATTTCCTCTGCACGTAAAATCTTTCCGTCGTGATCTAATATCAAAAGTGTTAATTTTGATCCGAACTTTGGGATTTAAAAATATTTCCTTTGCACGTAAAATCTTTCCGTCGAGATCTAATATCAAAAGTGTCAATTCTGATCCGAACTTTGGGATTTTAATATATTTTCTCTGCACGTAAAATCTTTCTGTCGTGATCTAATATCAAAAGTGTCAATTTTGATCCGAACTTTGGGATTTTAATATATTTCCTCTGCACGTAAAATCTTTCCGTCGTGATCTAATATCAAAAGTGTTAATTTTGATCCGAACTTTGGGATTTAAAAATATTTCCTTTGCACGTAAAATCTTTCCGTCGAGATCTAATATCAAAAGTGTCAATTCTGATCCGAACTTTGGGATTTTAATATATTTTCTCTGCACGTAAAATCTTTCTGTCGTGATCTAATATCAAGTGTCAATTTTGATCCGAACTTTCGGATTTCAATACATTTCCTCTGCACGTAAAATCTTTCTGTCGTGATCTAATATCAAAAGTGTCAATTTTGATCCGAACTTTGGGATTTAAATATATTTCCTTTGCACGTAAAATCTTTCTGTCGTGATCTAATATCAAAAGTGTCAATTTTGATCCGAACTTTGGGATTTAAATATATTTCCTCTGCACGTAAAATCTTTCTGTCGTGATCTAATATCAAAAGTGTCAATTTTGATCCGAACTTTGGGATTTAAATATATTTCCTCTGCACGTAAAATCTTTCTGTCGTGATCTAATATCAAAAGTGTCAATTTTGATCCGAACTTTGGGATTTAAAAATATTTCCTTTGCACGTAAAATCTTTCTGTCGAGAACTAATATCAAAAGTGTCAATTTTGATCCGAACTTTGGGATTTAAAAATATTTACAGAAGAAAACGAAATTCAGTACGAAATTCAGTAATATTTTGATCAAATGCACTACTTGAATTGTCAATTGTCATGTAACATTTGTTTAATAATGTTACAGTAATTTTTTGAAGTTTTTATTATGGTTGCACATTTACAACTTTCGATTATGTATCTGTGAGAAATTTTTTTATGATTGTTCTCATAGCAACATCAACAAACAGTAAAATTCACGTCTGATTAAATTTTGCAGCGTTACACTGGAAATATAAAGAGGATCAGAACCAGTGTTGCCACTATCAATATCAAATAAATAATCGCTGGATGATGGAAAAATTGCAGAATGTTTAAGGACGATTTTGATGGGTATTTAGTGACGATTTTGAGGGGTGTTTAAGGACGATTCTGATGGGTGTTTAATCGCTGGATGATGGAAAAATTGCAGGATGTTTAAGGACGATTTTGAAGGGTGTTTAAGGACGATTCTGATGGGTGTTTTAGGACGATTCTGATGAGTGTTTAAGGACGATTTTGAGGGGTGTTTAAGGACGATTTTGAGGGATGTCTAAGGACGATTCTGATGGGTATTTAAGGACGATTCTGATGGGTATTTAGTGACGATTCTGTTGGGTATTTAAGGACGATTTTGATGGGTATATAAGGACGATTCTGATGGGTATTTAGGGACGATTTAGAGTGATGTAAGGGACGATTTTGAGGGGTGTTTAAGGACGATTTTGAGGGCTATTTGGGGACGATTTTGAGGGGTGTTTAAGGACGATTCTGTTGGGTATTTAAGGACGATTTTGATGGGTATTTAAGAACGATTCTGATGGGTATTTAAGAACGATTCTGATAGGTATTTAAGGACGATTCTGTTGGGTATTTAAGGACGATTTTGATGGGTATATAAGGACGATTTTGATGGGTGTTTAAGGACGATTTTGATGGGTGTTTAAGGACAATTCTGATGAGTGTTTAAGGACGAATCTAACTAAACTAAAATCGCAGCAGTGGCAACACTGAATTCAGAACCATGAGATTTCTGATTGGGATCAGAATCGTGGAATTACTAAAAGAGGTTTAGAATCGAGGGATTCTGAATGGGGATCACGGATCAGATTTATAATTCATATAATTGCAGACTGGCGGTATCCGGCAGGTCAGGGATCAGCAGGTCGGGCGAGGCGGGGTCAGCGGGCCGCAGCCGACGCTTGGATGGCATCGACAAAGACGACGAAGCGGCGATCGCGCTAGAGCAGTCGGCCACAAGGGAAGCTGAATTCGCCAGTCTACAGATCCTTGATAACAATTGTGCTGAGGTATCAGGACGGATGGGGCCAGCGTTGTCGTGCCAAATCATCAGGAAGGAGTTGACGTTGCCAGTGCGCAGTGCCGGCTTGTACGGATCGGCCATGCACCTCGGCCCGGTGTCGACCTCGTTGCCGCACGCGATGAAAAACACGCTGGCCGTGGTGCCGCTGTTGGGCTTGAAGCCGGTGCAAACGGCAAGGCGGTAGGCGCCTTGAAATTGAATCGGGGCGCAAAGGTAAA
Organism: Macrostomum cliftonense; assembly: GCA_950096795.1. NCBI lineage: Eukaryota > Metazoa > Platyhelminthes > Macrostomidae > Macrostomum > Macrostomum cliftonense. The sequence goes on from CATNEM010000152.1 coordinate 234,310, forward strand.
ATTACGAGCTATTACTTCCCAACCGACAGAAAATATAAAAATTTCTAACCTCAACAGAATCGGGAACTGGTGCACATGGCATGGCCCTTCAGCTGGAGTCGTCGACTGTGCAGAAGCTCACTTGGACCTTCCAGGCCGTCGCCGTGATAGAGTGCCACTTTGGACGCCCGCTCGTTGCCGATCGTGACATCGGCCCGCATCAGGACAACATTCGTCGCGTTGACATGCTGCTCGAGCGGGTCTGTTAGCGTCCAGGGTCGGTTTCAGCAAGACGGTCTCAGGCACCAGATAGTGGCATTTGAGTTGATGGAGCCGGTTTTTGTAACTTTGAATATTCGGCACTCCTATAGACTGGCCGAACTTTGATTTTCATTTTTTATTGTAGGGCCTTTACAGCTGAAAATTGTTGCAAATTTTGATAGCCACTTAATTTTTTTCAAGCTCATAAAAAACTTGTGTGCTTTTAAAATCCTGAAGTTCAGTTTTCTAGGTTAGTGTTTGGCGTGGAGGATGGAGTTCAGATTGAGACTGTGCAAAGAAATTAGTTATTAGTGTGATTTGGCTACCTGGGATTCTGCCTAACAGGGAGTGCAGCAGGCTTATTTTTCATGGAGAGGGTGTTAGCCTCGTCAAACCCAAAAACTTGGTTTTCTTAGCTGCATTATCAAAAAAAAAAATAAGATACGAGACAAGTTTCCAAAATCAGCAGCTTGTTGTATTGTCAGCAGCTTGTTCTATTCGATCAGCAGCTTGTTCTATTCGATTTCATCAATTTCACTTCATTCTCATGTAGTGAGAATTTCACTTCATTCTCATGAACAATTTTCAACATAGATACATTTCAACGTATTTTTCAATTTTCAACGTAGATACATTTTCAACATTTTCTTTTGAAGAGGCAGCGCAGGCCGCTGGAGCGCAGGGCACGAATGCGCCTGCGCTGCCTCTCACTCTGCCGCTGCTGCTGCTGCTGTTGCGGCTGCTGCTGCTGTTGCGGCTGCTGCTGCTGTTGTTGCTGCTGCTGCAGCTGCTGCTGTTGTTGTTGTTTTTGCATCTGAAGTTTAAGGCATTGAGGGTGAAATTAATGAAATTTAAGAAAAATATACGCTGTTTAGATGAACATATAAGTTATAAACGAAATTTTGTGTAATGTTAGGTAAGATATTAATATTAATAATACTATTAGGATTATTCAGACTACGCCAGTGAAATTTTTTAAAGAATTTTCCTTCTTACTTATATACAGAAGCATTTTGAAGATGCATGTTAAGCATGGCGCCTTCTGAACAAAATAGAGTATTTTCGATACATATCGGCAAACCTATTCCTAAATTTTACTTCCCATTAAAAATTGGAAAAATTCGTTGCGACGAGGTGGTAGAAACTACCAAAGCTGATAAGGAAGAATACATTCCACAAGTGACTATTTAGGTAATCGGCGTCAGCGACAAATCGGCGTCAGGAAGACGCAACAGCCAACCTAGGTTCCCTAATTTCTATTGGTCCGTTGTGACCGCAACTGAAACAAGGCGTATAAATAAATTTCTTTTGTATCCAGGTACCTAAAGGGCAAACCGAAGCCGAACTAGAGCATAGTGATACCACTACAGTAACTTCAAAGCCTGCAGAAACCTAAGAATAGACAGAGGTAACTCATATCAAGAATATCAAGTTGTGATTTTAATTTCCTACAGCCCAACTAGCACTAGGGCATCTGCTACATTCGAACTAAATACTGGGGCACCCAGCAGTTGATGGAAGTAGTATACTCCTTGAAGAGAAACTTATCAAATTGTGATAGTAGTCTGATCGTAGTTTTAAAGGTAGACAGACAGATTGATAGATGGATAGATAGATAGATAGATAGATAGATAGATAGATACATGGATAGATAGATAGATAGATAGATAGATAGATAGATAGATACATGGATAGATAGATAGATAGATAGATAGATAGATAGATACATGGATAGATAGACACATAGATAGATAGATACACAGACAGACGGATAGATTAATAGACAGACAGATAGATAGATGGATAGATAAATAGATAGATAGATACATGGATAGATAGACAGATAGATAGATAGATACACAGACAGACGGATAGATCAATAGACAGACATATAGACAGATAGATAGATAGATGAATAGATTAAGTAGATAGACAGACAGATAGATGGATAGATACATAGATACGTAGATAGATGGATAGATCAATAGACAGATAGATAGATAGCATGGGAAACTGAAGAATTTCCTACAGCCAAAAAACCTAAGCCAGTTAAAAAGATTGAGATTCTAAGATAGCCGGTTCTGTATTCTATAACACGCAGATTGGTAAGCTGCTTTTGCATCAATAACAATTCAGTTGGCTTAATTTTCTACAGCCCAAAATGTCTCAACCAGTTAAAAAGATTTCGCCACAAATAAAACTTGAAACACAATTTTATAGCAGCTTATGAATCTGCGTGATAGAAATAGTATAGGCACTGACTAAAAGAAATTTTGTGGCCAAAAAAATCTAAAATTTTGATTACTTATCTATACCTAATGATATATAAATATACTGCCATTATATCTAATTGAAAAAATTGCAACGTTTTGTAAATAGAATCTTTATATAGCACGAAATTAGCCGATGAAGCTTCGCAAATTTCCTAAACCTAAGAGGATCACTTTACCTGTTACGTTATTCCTACTCGTACAAGACAAGAGCTAAGTTAGCTAACCTCAGAATTAACCAGAGCGGTGGCGCGCGAAACAGTATTTATTGGCTTTAATTCAATTTCAAGGAGGAGTGGTTGGAGGGGTATTCACTAGTTGTGAAACGTAAAGTCATTTTCACCCCTCTGTTTACGCGAAGTCAAATGTTGGGGGATGACTCTGAATGTACATTTGGAGACGAACGGACTTTAATGAATAATCCAATTTACTAAGAAATGAGTCACACAGTAGCCTTTTAAATATTTACTTTACTAGTTCCTTCATAGCATCATGAACTAACACTCAACGCCTTTTCTATCCCGTGTCAATTATTATTAGCTATTATTAGTAACAATTATTTAACTGACTATAACTATTGTTGGTAGTTATTAACTGTGCTTTTTGGGCCTTCGTGAGTTATATTTCGATGTGCCTTAACGAAATTTAATTGGGTTTGCTGCAAAAGATGCCAAATTTGTCTGGGATTATTGTGCATCAATTAGTAATATGTAATTAATACTGAGATTGTATTGTACATAATTTTCGAATCGCCCATAATCAGAAATCAGAATTAGGTGAGAACGAATGAGACTTAATTATACTGGCTTTAATGTCTGCTATTTTGAAGAATCAAGGGGATGGGACATTAGAATCGGCAGTTTTTTATCAATACAAAAAATTCGATTCACCTAGTTTTTTATCTACTCGTCTGCCTATTCTGATTAATATACGTATTACTCTGTCCATCCACTTTAATTAATTATTACATGTTTATAACTGCTCTACGAGGTTGCTTAGCTGCTCTGGAAGATTTCCGTTGGGTAATAAATGATTCGAAGACATAAAATCTGAGCGTCATAGCCTGATCTACCGGTCGTCAGATTTTTGTCGTCAGATATTTATTTTCATTTACTAAATACAAGTACCTACTAGATCTCGCCTGTCTTTTTTTCTTGACCGACCTATCTATCTATCTATCTATCTATCTATGTAGCCATCTACCAATCTATCTATCTATCTATCTGTCTATCTATCTTTCTATCTACCTATAAATTTATCAATCAATCAATCTATCTATCTATCTATTTATCTATCTATCTATCTATCCATACTATCTATCTATCTATCTATCTATCTATCTATCTATCTATCTATATATCTTTCTTTCTATCTACCGATAAATTCATCAATCTATCTATCAATCTATCCATCTACCTATCTATCTATCGATCTATGCATTTATCTATCTATCTTTCTATCTACCTATAAATTTATCAATCAATCAATCTATCTATCTATCTATCTATCTATCTATCTATCTATCCATCTATTTTTATTGATCACTCTAATTATCTATCAAGTATATTGATCAGGCTAGAATTGAATTTAGATAGCAAGAATTTCACAACCTAGAAAATGTTGAGACTGTAAATTGCTGAAGCAGTTTTCTAGGTTTTGAACTTTCTTGATAGTGAAATTTCTAGCTAGCGAAAGAGCGTGTGCTAACATTTCCTATGTTTTGAAATGACTAGATTTTGAAGCGACCTGTATTAATTTATCTAGTAGGGAATCTGACTGTTAAAACGGAATCGATCAACTCCATGACATTTTTAATACACACTACGTGATAGATTAAAAAAATGACTTACCACTGTCTACCACCGCCGCTGCTGCCGCCGCTGCTGCTGCCGGCGCCCAGGCCGCCAAGGCGCCCGCCTCCTCCGCCGCGCCCGCCGCGCCCGCCGCCCCGTCCGCGGCCTTCTCCAGGCCAGTGCCGAGGATCGATGTTGCTAAAATTGTGCGAAAAATAATATTTCAGTGTCTTCATTTGTTACATTAAATTGCTGTCTGCAAAAGATAAAACGACAAACTTACCCCCGGCAGTAGGCCTGGAGCTGCAGCAGCAGAATCTTCTGCTGCTGCAGCAGGAAGCCACGGATGGTGTCCCGCTAAAATGAAAAAACTGGAATCAAAGTAACATGTCACACTTATTAAATTTGTTATGTACATAATTAAAAAAACACTTACGTTCCGCTTCCAGGCCCTCCACTTGGCGCCTCCGCGATGCGTGGGGGGGGGCGCAAGTGGAAGGCCTGAAGAGCGTCGCCGGGATCGGCGGGCTCGGCAGGCGGGCGACGGGGAAGGGGTGGGTCGGGGAGGAGGGCATTAAGACCGGGCCGGGGTGCGGGTGGGCCTGGTCGCGCAGCAGGCTGGGGGGGGAGAGGGGGTGATGGAGGAGGCCGAGGGGCGGGACGGGGTGTGCCTGCGGCGGGTGGAGGCGGTGCGGCGGGTAACGGGGGCGGGACAGGGGGTGGGGGTGGGGGTGCGGCTGCTACAACCGCCGCATAAGAGCGGCGAGTTGTAGGGCGGGTAGGAGGGGGCGGCGGTGGAGGCGGGGGCCGTGGCGGCGGGGGCCGTGGCGGCGGGGGTGCCGGAGCAGCAGCGGGCTTCTTGCCCTTTTTGTTTTTCTTAGTCATTGCTGAAATTGTAAAGATTTTGTGTACGTTTACGTTAAAAATAATTGTAAGTAATTTTTACTTAAATAAAAATATTGAAGGGCAATTATTATTTTAATTAAAGTCACCATGCTCTTCATCAGGAACCCCAAAATCACTCTCATCTTGATTACCTGATTGATCATTAGTCACTGCATTAGGCAGCTCATTTAAAGCCACATCAATAGAATTATTATCCAAGTCAGGATTTGGGTTAGCAGCTAGGAATTCAGCATGGGACCAGAATTTTACCTCTCCTCCACACTCAGCAATTTCTGTGAAAGCTGCTACACACTGGTCGAGATTTAAATTATGTGGAGAACATAATTTTGGCTGAAAGATTCCAGGGCCTTTCTGTTGACCCGTGTTGTTCTGATCAGACACAATTAATGACCAAGGAATTTGAGTAGTGAAGCCTGCTTTTTCAAAAGCTGTCTTAGCCATTTCACTAAGCTTTTTACGCATAAAGCCTACACCTTTTTGAATAAATTCATCAAAGCCAAAGTTCACTATTGGCTCAATAGTTGCTTCAGCAATTTCCTTGGCATTGGCAATACCCTCTTGCTTTTTTACTATTGCCTTTGAAAGTTCACCACATTTTTCTGACAAAGTCTTTACAAAAGCCTCATCAGTAGGTATATCTGGTGAAACAGAGTATTGTGGCTTATCATTCCTATTTATACGAATCAATACATAAGTTTCCTTTCTTTTGTCAAGTTCTTTAAGAATGGATTGTAATGAAAGAACTCTTTTTTTAACACGCTTTTTTAAACGTTCTCTCAATGCAGGGTCTCTAATTTCTTGTCTATATCTTAGTCGAAGAGCCGGGGTCCAGTCTAAAATAAATTTTAGTGATCAAATATTAGATTTATCTGCAAATAATTACAAAAAAAATTTTTTAAGTGAATATATTCTTCTGTTTGACTATGATTTTTAGCAAAATTTGTAAATTTTTATTAATTCTTGATTTTTTTTTAAAAAGTAAGGCATCTTATATCTTTTTCTATTTTATTTTAACAGAGTACATCAGCCCTTTAATATTTTTAGTAACTTCCATGCAAACTCACATTATTATAATGCAAGTTGTTTGAAGCATCTTATATAGCTAACAATGTTTTACAATAGCCTCATTATATTCAACTTAACTATAATCATAGTCAATCAGAATGTAACATATAAAATTTATGCACTAAGACAGACACAACCAATAATGCCATTTATTGCAGTTTAAGCAATTTTTCTTTCACTAACATATATGTTTGAATGTCTTGCAGCCCTTTTATAATAGTTACTAAATATATATCTCCATCATATTGGTTTCTAAAGGAACTTTTACAATAACTTAAAATGGCAGAATTGGTAATAAAAAAGAAAAATACATTAATGTACCCATTATGCTACAATTTGCAATTACTTACTTCCACATCCTTGATCTTTTAGCCAAAGATTTGCAATAGTCAAAACCATCTGAAAGTTTATTTATTAAATATGCAACTATTAATTCAAGCCTTTTGAAAGATTTGTTTTTTAGCTTTTTAAAGGTAAAGTTTAGTAAAACATCTTAACTTTTAATATAGTAAAGTTAAATGCAATCAAGTGCTGCTTGTTTAAATTAAAAATACAAAGCCATACATAGTTCTTATCTGATGTAAAAGTTTTATGTGGGTATGGTCATGAATAGTTAAAAATATGAAGAATTGTTACATGTATCCTAACTCGTAAATCTGCAAATTTATATTGCTAAGAGATTTGACAACAGCATTGTTGTTGCACGTTGCACGTTTTACATTTACGATAAATTTTGGTCTACTTCTAAGAAAATTAAAATTTTAAATTGCTCTAAGAACGATAATTTTTATTTGTGTAAACAAATTTGAAACGGTTATATAATTTAGAGGAGTAAATACTAACTTAACTTAACTTCAATATTAAGGCACTTATTGTTTGATTCGGATCAATATTATTCATGAATTGGTTATCTTACCCATTTTTATACTTATTTTCTTTATTTCTAAGAAACTGATAAATTTAAATACAGTGCTTTACAAGGCCTTTATGACGTAGATAAACAATACTTCTTTCTAAGAAATTTGAACAAATTCAAATAAAAATGTTTGCTTATTTTTGACATTTAGTCTGCTAGCTATATGATCATATTGAGCGTATAAAATGAGAAACTGAAGTTATGCTGCAGAATGCTAATATCGTTTGGCTGTTAGCGTTAAAAAGTAGTATTTAATACACTCTATCCTTATATAAGTTTGCTGCAAAACTGACAGATTATAGATTCATAGATTAATGAGCTGCATTTGTGTATGCTACAAGAGCCACTGAATTATTGCTACAGAACGTAGGAAATACCAAAAAACAACCATTTTAGCTGGTTGTTTTTGACAAATATACTCTTAACAATTGATCAAACTATACGCTTTATTGAAACGCTAAATACAGGAGCTTCAGCTTGTAAATTACGCTTGGCTAATATAAAAAAGCGGGCTTGTTAGAGCATGTACCGAATTGTCTTACCTCTTTAGTTTCAAGTTGGTACTTTTTAGTAAAAAGTAAAAAGACTACTCTTATGAGTCTAGTAATCTAGTAAAACTAGTTGGTATGAATGAATGTTTAAATGTTATTGATAGTAGTTAAAGCACTCTGCTTTACTGCGATCGATTAATTACAATTGGTAATAAAGTAAAACGCAGTGGAAGCAGAGCTTCAGTTTTTGCAGTTGGGAATTTGGGAACAAAGACGTTTCATTATGTATACCATATTTATTAGGGTCAGGGGAGGACAAAGACTGTCCCTGGATGAACCCATACAGTGTAATGAATCACCCCATTTCGTGAGGACAAATGAGACGCTTGGAGGAGGGGTGGATAGGGGAAAACAGTGAGCTATGGCCCGCTAGCAGAGCTCACCTCACCGTGAGCTATGCCCCGCTAGCGGTCTATTTTTTTCGTGAGGTGAGGTCTGCTAGACCCCTGCCAATAGGTGGAATTGTAGGCTCAGTGTGTTTTTAGAAATGTGTAGGGTTTACAACACTGTACACCAGGAGTCACAACGTGCAGTCAGCTATGGGGGCTGTGCAAGGGAAGCCTCTTTTGGTCTGCAAGCAAACACTGTTCTATGATCGGTGAGCCAAGGAGCAGTGGATCTTTAGTGGGGTGATGCTTCCCCAAAAAACCCCAAAACAGGCACTAGATAGTTTCCTGTATGCTGTGTAAATTGGATGGCCACCATTCAATGGATGAAAATGGGGGTCCTATTGAAGACTTATCTAGTTAAAGATCTCCTAAGCAAAGCGAACAAATAAGCTTTCGTTGCTGTGCTGTGTATCGGCCCAGCTTGATTCTTAAACAGTAAAATTTCTACAGAACTCCATGGAATTCCATAAAAATGGATTTTTCGAGTCTTTCTGCGGACCGAACTGTATGCCCTGAAATATTTTTAACCGATTCACAAGTATGTTTCTGCTAAATCATAGTTGCTATTAGTTATACTCGTAATACACATTTATAACTTCCAGAATACTTGGAGCAACATGAAGAGCTACCTGGACAAGAATGTGAAGCCCCAGTCCCAAGAAGCACTGCTTCGTGGAATCAAGGAATATTGGGCCACTGTCACAGTTGAGCAGTGTAACAAATTCATCAATCATGTTTACACTGTTCTTCCCGCCGTTGCATTCAACTTGGGACAGCCGTCAGGATTTTAGACTAGCGACTCTTCATGCCAATGAACTGAAATCAGGATAAACCGATAATTTCTATATCATCAACTCACCGCATGAGGTACTGCATACTTAGTAATATTTTTATAAACTGATGAGCGACAACCGACTAAATAAAAAGTAACAAGTAACGAATTGAATTCAATTCGAAAAGGTTGAGCGCCTTTTTCAATTTTTGAAAAAGGCGCACTGGACAAGGACAGTGCCCAAAGTTATCAGTGAGGAAGAAACGACGGTGGGCATGAGAGATGTTGCCTGCCTGGCTGTTTTCGAACACAGCTGTGACAGTACAGGGAACACTAGAGCTGGAGAGTGTCCCCTCTACAGTAAAAATGGGGCTCACACCAACCCCGTCCTTCCAACGATCGATACTTCTTTCTACTGAGGGAGAATGGCAGCTTTGTTTCTTAGTCGGGCTCGTCAGCTCGTCTCCTTTAGTCCCTCCCCTTCCCCTTATCACTCCCAGTCACTGACAGTCCTTGATCATGTGTCTTTTTGCATGCACATTTGTTATTTTTAATTGTATGAGTCGCATAACTATAGGTTATCTTCCAAGAATTATTCTGTACATTTCTTTCTATTCAATTCATACCTGCCTTGTGTACATGTACAAAGCACCAAGAACACCAAATTATGCGGTTAGATGACTCATGGCTCAGAGTTATTTTACTTCTAGAGCTTCTAGTTCTTGAAGTGGCTCCAAATGAAAGTACAGTGTATTTGGGTGCCGTTTCTCAAAGGATTCAAGTGCTAATTGACAGCATTGTTGAGACAATGGCGCGCTAGCTGTTGTTTATGTCCATACTCCCGGACTCAGTTTCGCTATAGTTGTAGTGGTTATGGACTCTGACTGACAATATACCGAGTACTTCTTTTCAGCTACTAAAAAATAAATAATACACGACTGTTACTTTCCTGGAATTTTTATTTATTGTTGCATAATAAATTTATTTATGGATGTTTTGCAATCGAAATGTGACAGCATATATTTCGATGGACACAATTATACTTTAGGCCATTGAATTTATTTATATTTTTGTTAGGACGTAGAAATAACTTAATTGCTATAAAGAGAATAAAACATTATTATAAATTGTGAAGACTTTCCCGCGAAATTTTCCTGCAAAGTAGAAATATAATTTTTTGCAGCACAGTGTACTTCAGAACCCCGATCAACAAGTTATAAAAGTAGAGAAAATTATTTGCCACATGGTTAGGAACTAAGTCTATTCGCATTCACTGACGCTCACGGCAGAAAGTGCACTTGCGGTTTATGTAGCAGTCCTTCGCTTCACTAAGCAGCTTTCTGGTTTCCTCGTTGACTGCTGCAACAACCAGATCCCTTGTGGCGTCGGGAAAGCTTAGTTTTGTTGTAGCTAGGACAGCCTCAAAAATGTGCTCAGGATATTTTTCTTTCCCCTCAGTTCTTGATGGGCCAACGGCATACTTAAACCGCTCGAACCCAATAATGGACAGCCTAGGCACCAACTTGGCAAAATAGGCTGCAGAGCTGCTCTTCACCCTAAGCACGTGACAAAGCCTGGGGTCAGCACCGTCAGCAAAGTCAATCGGAGAGCGAAAATTTTCTACTACATCATACTTAGACAACGTTTTGCAATGCAAGCTGATGTCGCTGATTGAAACATCAATCTCCTTGCCTTTGTGCTGCAATGCATGGGGCGGCAGCTGTGGTGTTTGAATCGTCGCAGTTGTTGAAGTGCGATTTAGCTGCAACGGTGTTGACACCTGACTTAAATGCGAAGGTCCAGGTCCCCTGTTCTCGCTCGTCCCTTCTTGATGTTGATTCAATATCATGAGCTCCAAAAATTCTACAGACGATTTAATGGCTCTTAAGTCCGCCGCCATGGACTCCATTTGAACTACCAATTGCTTGACTTCAGTGGAGAGCTCAATGATGCTTGAGTGCTCCTGACTCTGTCTTCCTTTGTTATAATTTATGATCTTCTCAACGCTCGCCAGAACTTTCTCCATCATTGTTGGATCAGTTGAATGAAGGAATTCAGATACCACTAGATCACGCATCGCAGTTTGAGCTGTTTGGTCAAGCAAAGATGCAGCAGATGCAGCAGGTGCAGCAGATGCAGACGCAGCAGATGTAGATGCAGCAGATGGAGCAGGCGCAGCAGATGCAGACGCAGCAGATGTAGATGCAGCAGATGGAGCAGGCGCAGCAGATGCAGATGCAGCAGATTTAGATGCAGCAGATGCAGCAGGCGCAGCAGACGCAGCAGACGCAGCAGGCGCAGCAGACGCAGCAGGCTCGGCTTCATGTGCAGGTGACATGCGCTGCAGTACTGTTGCAATGGAGCTGGCCTGCGCCACCGATCGTCTGACGAGTTTTGTAGCTACCGCAGCGGCTGAAGACACCGATTTTCGTTTTGCTCTTTGTTTCGAAGCCTTCTCAACTGGGGCCTGACAGACCGACGACTTGGTCGCGCGGACTGCAAGAAAGCCGTTGAAGTTGCAGCAATCTTTTTCTTGCTGTCTTCGCTGCTTTTCCGCTTCAATGGCTTTGAATCTGGCTGATCTGCTGAACGTATAGTCCAGTGATCTGGCATCACTCATGTTCTCTGGAATTTAAAATGATAATGTGGCGGCCAGGCCAGCTCACGTCAGTGCAGTTGCACTGAAACTATGAGTCTGCTTAGCTGGGGCGTTGGCGCGCCCAGCCAGACGGCCCGCTAAGCTTGTTTTGACTGACTCACGCTTCGCACCTCCCCATTTGCCCTCTGGTCGCGCGCTATATAACACCTTTGTGCGTAGAAAAAATAAATTAAATTTTTGCTCTCTCCGTTTGCTCTTGAGAGCCGCTAAATTGGTGAGCCCGACTCAGCCATTCTGTACAATGGCCAACCAATCAGCCGTCTCCCTCAAACTGCCCACGTTTTGGGCTGCCCAGCCGCGAGCCTGGTTTATCCAAGCAGAGGCCCAGTTTGCCTTGAGAGGCATCACGCAGGACGAGACCAAGTACAACTACCTGGTTGCAGCCCTCGACCAGCAGACAGCAGAGCGTCTCCTCGATGTGCTAGAGGCGCCGCCGAGGGAGAACAAGTACGCGAGTCTGAAGGAGCGGCTTAAGTCCACCTTTGAACTGACTCGGGAGCAGCGAGCCAGCCGCCTGCTCAGCATGTCCGGCCTCGGCGATCGGCGGCCGTCCGAGCTGATGGACGAAATGCTCGCCCTGCTGGGGGACCACCCGCCCTGCCTGCTTTTTGAGGAGCTATTCCGCCAGCAGCTGCCCCTGGATTTGCGCCTGGCCATGGCGAATGCGGATTTCACGCAACCGAGGCAGGCGGCGCAGCTCGCCGACAAGCTGTGGGCCAGCCGCCCGCAGCTCGCCGCGGCCTCGAGGCAGCCAGCAGCCGATCCAGACGTCCAGTCCACGCAGCTCGGAGTCGCCGCAGCCAGCACCAGCGGCAGCCGCGCCGGCGAAGCCAACGCCCACCGGACCAGGCGAAGCCGGCCCGCGCAGCAGCAGCCGAGCAATGGCTGGTGCTACTATCACCGCCGATTCGGCGCCAAGGCCCACCGCTGCGAGTCCCCGTGCACTTTCTCGGGAAACGGGCAGGCCGGCCGTCCGTGAACAGCTCGGCGGCCGGCAACAGCAGCAGCCTGCTCCTCATCCCAGACAAGCAGACTGGCAGGCGGTTCCTCGTCGACACCGGCGCGGAGGTCAGCATCTTTCCGGCCTCCGGCTCGGACGCTCGGCTGCACAGTCCTGGGCCGCCGCTCTACGCGGCCAACGGCAGCCTGATCCGCACCTTCGGCACCCGCCATCTCACTCTCGACCTCGGCATCCGGCGCTGCTCGTGGCCGTTCATCCTGGCCGAGGTCTCCCGCCCGCTGATCGGCGCCGACTTCCTGCGGCACCACGGCTTGCTAGTGGACCTGCCGCACCGGCGTCTCCTGGACGCCCGCTCGCTCGCCAGCGTGCACCTGCTGGACGGCGCCGGACCCGGACTGCAGCTCGCCGCAGCCGCCGCTGCGGACCCGTACAGCCAGCTGCTAGCCGAGTTCCCCGCACTCACCGAGCCCAGCTTCCAGCGGGCCGAGCCGCGCCACGGGGTCGAGCACCACATCCCGACAAGCGGCCCGCCGGTCCACGCCCGGCCCCGCCGCCTGCCGCCGGACAAGCTGGCGGTGGCCAAGGAGGAGTTCAGGCTACTGGAGCAGCTCGGCATCGTGCGCCGGTCCAGCAGCCCGTGGTCCTCGCCGCTGCACATGGTGCCCAAGGCCTCGGGCGGCTGGCGGCCCTGCGGCGATTTCAGGCGGCTCAACGACGTCACCGTGCCCGACCGCTACCCGGTGCCGCACATCCAGGACTTCTCGGCGCGCCTGGCCGGCTGCTCGGTCTTCTCCAAGATCGACTTGGTGCGCGGCTACCACCAGGTGCCCGTGGCCGCAGCCGACGTGCCCAAGACCGCCGTCATCACACCGTTCGGCCTCTTCGAGTTTCTGCGAATGCCGTTCGGCCTCAAGAACGCCGCTCAGGCTTTTCAGCGGCTGGTGGACTCCGTCTGTCAGGACCTGGACTTCGTCTTCGCCTACATCGACGACTTCTTGGTAGCCAGCCGCAGTCAGCAGCAGCACCTGGAGCACCTGCGCACGCTGTTCCAGCGCCTGTCCGACAGCGGCCTCATCGTCAACCCGGCCAAGTGCGAGTTCGGCCGCAGCGAGATCGACTTCCTCGGCCACCGGATCAACGCGCGCGGTGCCGTGCCGCTGCCCGCCAAGGTGGACGCTATCGCCCGGTTCGCGCCGCCGACCACCGTCAAGGGCCTGCAGGAGTTCGCCGGCATGGTCAACTTCTATCACCGCTTCGTGCCGCGCGCCGCACAGCTGCTGCGCCCCATCCACGCGGCCATGGCCGGCAAGGAGAAGCTGGTCCGGTGGACACCCGAGCTGACCGCCGCCTTCGACGGAGCGAAGCAGGCGCTGGCCTCCGCCGCCATGCTGGCGCACCCGCGGCCGGACGCGCCCATCGCCCTCACCGTCGACGCCTCGGACACGGCAGTCGGGGCAGCGCTCGAGCAGCGCGTCAACGGCGCCTGGCAGCCGCTCGCGTTCTTCAGCCGGCAGCTACGCCCGCCTGAGCAGAAGTACAGCGCCTTCGACCGCGAGCTGCTCGCCCTGTACCTCGCGGTCCGACATTTCCGCTACTTCCTCGAGGGCCGCGCGTTTACCGCCTTCACGGACCACAAGCCGCTGGTCGCCGCCATGTCGAAGATGTCAGACCCGTGGTCGGCCAGACAGCAGCGGCACCTGGCCTACGTGTCCGAGTTCACCACGGACATCCAGCACGTGGCGGGCAAGGACAACCCGGTGGCGGACGCATTGTCCCGCTGCACGGTCTCCTCGGTGCAGCCGCAGCTGCTTCCCGGCGTGGACTTCGCCGCCATGGCCCAGGCGCAGACGGCGGACACGGCCTCCCGGACCGACGCCAGTCTCCAGCTCGAGCCGCTGCAGCTCAGCCCCGGGGTCGCCCTGCTTTGCGACATCTCCACCGGCCGGCCGCGCCCGCTGGTGCCACCGGACTTTCGCCGCGCCGTCTTCGACGCCATCCACGGTCTCGCGCACCCGTCGGTCCGCAGCACGCGGCGCCTCGTCGCCGCCAAGTTCGTGTGGGCCGGCATGAACACGGACGTCAGCCGGTGGGCCCGCGCCTGCGTCGCCTGCCAGACGGCCAAGGTGCAGCGGCACGTCGCCGCCCCGGTGGACAGCATCCGCGTCCCGGACCAGCGCTTCGCCCACGTGCACGTTGACCTGGTGGGGCCTCTGCCGTCTTCGCAAGGCTTCACGCACCTGCTGACGATCGTGGACCGCTTCACCCGCTGGCCAGAGGCGATCCCGATGACCGACACTTCAGCTGCAGCGTGCGCCTCGGCCTTCATCGCCCACTGGATCGCCCAGTTCGGCGTGCCGAGCGACATCACCTCCGACCGCGGCTCCCAGTTCACGTCGCAGCTGTGGGCCAACGTCTCCAGGCTGCTCGGCATACAGCTGCACCGGACCACGGCTTTCCATCCGCAGAGCAACGGGCTGGTCGAGCGGTTCCACCGGCAGCTGAAGGCCTCCCTCATGGCGCGGCTGTCGGGACCGGCCTGGGTCAGCCTGGGTCTACCCTGGGTGCTGCTCGGCATCCGGACGGCCCCCAAGGAGGGCCTGCCGGCGTCGTCGGCCGAGCTGGTCTACGGGGCGCCCCTCAGTGTGCCTGGCGAGTGTCTGCAGCCCGCCCCGCCCGCCGACGATCACGACCAGTTCCTCGCCCGGCTCCGCGGTCACGTGCAGGCGTTCCGGCCGCCTCCGACATCCCGCCATGGCAGCCGCGCCGCCGCCTGGCCCGCCGCGCTCGACACCTGCCCGTTCGTTTTCGTCCGACGCGACGGCCATCGGCCTCCGCTGCAGCGGCCGTACGACGGCCCATTCAAGGTGCTCGAGCGGGACGCAAAGACCTTCCTGCTAGACCTGGGCACCAGGCGCGACCGCGTGGCCGTCGATAGGCTGAAGCCGGCGGTCATCGACACGGACAGCCCAATCCCAAAGCCGGCCCTGCGACCCAGAGGCCGCCCTCCGCGGCAGCCCGCTGGCGCTGAGCCGCCGGCGACGCCTCCTCCAGCAGCCCAGCTGCCTCGGCCGACGAGTCCAAGCCAACTGCGCAGCGCAAGGCCGCCCTCCCCAGCCGCCGACAGCCGCCTCGCCAGTGTCGCCCGACGACCTTCGGCACATAGCTCGATGCTGGGGGGAGCTGTGTGGCGGCCAGGCCAGCTCACGTCAGTGCAGTTGCACTGAAACTATGAGTCTGCTTAGCTGGGGCGTTGGCGCGCCCAGCCAGACGGCCCGCTAAGCTTGTTTTGACTGACTCACGCTTCGCACCTCCCCATTTGCCCCCTGGTCGCGCGCTATATAACACCTTTGTGCGTAGAAAAAATAAATTAAATTTTTGCTCTCTCTCCGTTTGCTCTTGAGAGCCGCTAATAAATCTGCTTTTAATTGAAAAAGCGTGTGTGAATACCCCTGGTCGTGAATAGCAATAAATTTTGCTTCGTAGGAATATATTTTATTAACAAGATTTCTTAAGTACATGCATTTGATTTATTTACGAAGTGTAATTTACAAATGCAACTGCTGTACTCTCACCTGATATGCCTAATGTCTCTATCAAGAGTTTGCTGCCTCTGTACTCAATCTCAGTAGTTTCCCCTATATTGGGTGCACAGCGCTTCTTCATTTCGATAGTATCAATTAGTCCGTCATAGTCAAATAAGACAAGCACCCAAACAGGTGCGTCTAATGGCGAGCGTAGTCTAGAGGATATACTCATAATGGCAGGTACTTTCGAAGTAGAAATATTTATTGACAAAAATTGCTCTAAAAGGATAAAAAAATTAAAGCCAGAAGGCAGAAGCCTTTTATGAAGGAAGAGAACTTTCTACGCAGAGAACACCCCAATCTTTCCCTGTGCCTCTTCACTATTGGACCACCGCCGTCGAATCAGAGACCGTTTCCGTAAAATTCTGTGGAATTCCATAGAATGCTATGAATTCTATGCGCCATTCCGTTGCAAGTACTGTACGTGTGGTTAATCGATCATAATACACTACCGAGTTTACAGACAAAATCTGTGACAAACTTGCGGCTATGGGCTGCCCACTCCCAGAGTAACCATGTTGCTGACTACAGTACGCCCCAGAAAAAATACAGTACTTGTTTTAACTTTGTACCCGACTTTTCGATCAGATTCACAGTTTACGGCACGTACAGACACAAATAGCTGCGCTGCACATCGGCACGAGGGCTGCACCGTCGGAACGCACTCCCAGCTCGCGCTAGGGGGTACGTATATGATCTCGGCTTGATGGGTCAAAAGCACCCATTGAGTCCAGCCTTGTCTGTCTATAAGAGCTTGAATTTTTTTCTTAGAATTGGCACTCAAAACTTGGACTTTTCGCGGTTATTAATCTAACGCAATAACCACTAGGATAACTACTTTATGTAGACAGGTTGTATCATTTACATGTAGCAAGGCGCAATGGAATTTTTCGGAGCTTTCGCAGTGTTATTTTTAGCGCGAGCTCTTTGATTCAAATATTTTAAAAAGTACTTGACTCTGGAAATTTCTTTTTCGAAGTCTCATCAAATAGAATCGCATCAATATTAAGATATTTGATGAGTGCCGTATTTAGCCATAGACACTTGTGTTTTGTTTCACTTTACAGGTGGCAAAGCGTACATTTTAAAGTTTGAGCCCGAGCTCAGACACCAATGTCGTTAATGTTGAGCTGCTCTAATTCTTAGTGTTAATTTTATTGAAATTCTAGCAAAAAACTGTGAAACGAAGCAAAGGGCATTTAATATGGCGGACGACTCGAGAAAACAGTACGCCATGAATCATCCCATCCGGGAACTATTCGATCGACTTCAACTGAACACGATTCCGTTTGAGTCCACGCATCCGCCGCTGGACACTCGGTTTATGTCAATCTTTCAACGACGCCTATCCGATCGATTCCAGGAAATCGAATTGCAGATGCAGCTGAACGTGAAGCTGGCCTACTGCAAGTATAAAGACGATTCCGTGTCAAAATTAGACATCCTGTCGCCTCTGGAGACCATGGCTGTCAGGCGATTAGTGCAGAAACTCGATCAACCAGGAGACGTCACCAAGCAGACGGAACCTGAAGATCCCAAATTTGAGAAATTCTCCATGGACGATCTATTCGATTTGATAGCAGTTGGAGTTCGAACCTCGCGACTCAGTACGAAACTTGACGAAATCAAGAAATCAGTGCTGAATGAGATCAACAACTGCGATTCGTCGGTCTCAATCTATTGTCAACTCGCTGAATTTGTCTGTGGCAACAGTGCCATACTGCTGTTTACGCTAGTGACAAAGAAAGACGCTTTTGTCTATATCAAAGGTGGTCGGCAGAGCTACCTCACCCACGACATGCTGGCACTACGCTGCTCAAATCAGAAGCTGGTGCTCACCTTCCTAATGATTATGGAAGGAGCCGACTCGGCTGTGTGGTCAGACGACTTGGAGTACCTGGAGCTGGTCTCCAGCAATGGGCTGCATAGCCAAACTCTGTTCACCAAGAAGAACAGCTATCAGCAGTGAGTGATGATTGTTTGTCTTCATTTCAGCTAGCTACACAGTCCCAGTATTTTAGAATTGGACTAGCTCTTCGGTGCCCCCCCAGGGGGGCGCAGACAGGCATTTTAAATCACTCATGTACTCAACGGAAATCTCCCTAAGCTGCTAGAAAATCTCTGCAGCAAAATTAAAGTCTCCCTATAAGCATAATATCCTTCCGTGCATTCAGAAAATCTACTGAAAGGCTCCCCGAGCAATTAGCCAATTGCCCCGAGCACTTGAAAAATCTCCCAACCAGCTAGATTATCTCTCCGAGCACCTGGAAAATTTTTGAGAGCAGTCAAAAAATCTTCCCCCAGCAGTAAAGTAAAAAGCCCCGCCAGCAGTTAGAAAATCCCCACAATCAAATAGAAACTTTCCCCGGGCAGTTAAAAATCTCCTAAGCAGACCGAAAAGCCCCCAATGAAGAAAAATCTTCGGGTAAAAAATACCCCCCACAGACAGAGAATTCCCTAACCAGACAAAGAATCCCAAGCAGAAAAAAAGTCTCATGAGCAGTTGGAAATTCTACCCGAGGCAGTTGAAAAATCTTCCGGAGAATTTAAGAAATCCCCTTTAAGCAGGTGGAAAATCTACCTGAGGCAGTTAGAAAAACTTCTCATGCAGTTAAAAAACTCATGGAGCATTTAGAAAACCCCCCTCGAGCAGTCCGAAATCACCCAAGCAGTTAGAAATCCCCCGATAAGATAGAAAATTTGTCCTAACAGTTAGAAATCCCCTAAGCAGACAGAAAATTTCCATGAGCAGCTAGAATATCCCCATCCAGCAGTTAGAAAATCTACCCGAGGCAGTTAGAAAAACTCCTCATGCAGTTAAAAATCTCCCGGACCATTTAGAAAATCCCCCTCAAGCAGTCCGAAAACTCCCAAGCAGTTAGAAATCCCCTAATCAGACAGAAAAGTTCCTCGAGCAGTTAGAAAATCCCCAAGCAGACTGAAAATCTCCTTGAGCAGTTAGAAAATCTCCTTCAAGCAGTCCAACATCACCCAAGCAGCTAAAATTTTTTTCGAGCAGCCGAAAAATCTTCCTCCAGGATAAGGTAGAAAACCCACGAACAGAATAAATCCCCCCACCAGTTAGAAAATCCCTTTTGAGAAGTCGGAAATTCCAATCAAATAGAAACTTTTCCCTAGCGGTCAGAAATCCCCTAAACATAGAAAAAACTTTTGCGAGCAGTCGGAAAATATTTCCCCAGCAGTCAGGTAGAAGCCCCTCAAGCAGACGGAAAAATCCCCCCCCCTCAGAAGTTAGAAAATCCTTTCTAGGAGTCAGAAATCCCCCAATCAAAGAGAATTCCCTGATCAGTCAGAAATCCCCCAAGTAAACAGAAAATTCCCCAAGCAGACTACCCGAACATTTATAAAATCCCCTTTGAGCAGTAAGAAGATATCCTCGAAGCAGACAGAAAACCTCCCTCAGCAATTAGAAAATCTTCCAGAACAGACAGAAAATACCCTTCGAGCAGTCAGACATCGCTAAGTAATTAAAAAGTCCTCTTCGAGCAGTTAGAAAATCTTCCCAAGCAAGCAGAAAATCTCCACGAGCATTTAGAAAGACCCTTCGAGCAGTCAAAATCCCCCAAAAAGTAGAAAAAAGTCCAGTTCGGGCAGTAAGAAATTACCAAATCAGGTAGAAAATATTCCGGAGCCGTTAGAAATCCCCCAAGCAGACAAGAAAGTTCCCGGGCAGTAAAAAATCTCCCAGAGCAGTTAGCTACCTAGCAGTTAAAAAATCCCCTGCAGCATTAAAAAATCCTCAAGTCAACCAAAAAATTCCCCGCGCAGAAAAAATCCCTCAAGCAGTTAGGAAATTTCCCTTGCGATAGAAAATCACACCGAGAAGTTATAAAATCTCCTTGAGCAGACAGAAAATCCCCGAAGCAGACAGAAAATATCACTGAGCAATTAGAGAATCTTCCCAAAAAGTTCGACAATACCTTTAAAGCAGTCAGGAATCTCCTAAGCAGTTAGAAAGTCCCTTTCAAACTGTTAGAAATCCCCCACTCACATAGAAAATTTCCGCGAGAAGTGAGAAATCGAAGAGGTAGAAAATGTCCCCCCGAGCATTTAG
Organism: Macrostomum cliftonense; assembly: GCA_950096795.1. Taxonomy (NCBI): domain Eukaryota; kingdom Metazoa; phylum Platyhelminthes; family Macrostomidae; genus Macrostomum; species Macrostomum cliftonense. The sequence continues at coordinate 254,491 of CATNEM010000152.1, forward strand.
AAAATTTTCTTCGAGCAGTCAGAAATTCCCAAGTAGACAGAAATGTTCCCTAGCAGTTAGAAAATCTCCCAAGCAAATCCCCAGTTAAAAATCCCCTGTTAAAAATCCCCAGTCACTAAGATAATTTCCCCAAACAGCAAGAAATCCCTAAGCAGACAGAAAAATCTCAATAGGAGGTACAAAATCTTCCAAGCTGATAAATCTCCCCCGAGTAAGGTCGAAAATCCACTAAGCTGACAGAAAAACCTCCACGAGCATTTAGAAAATCCTCTTTGATCAGTCAGAAATTCTCCAAGCTGTTCCCTTCGAGCAGCAAGAAATCTCCCAATCAGATAAAAAAATTCTCGGAGCAGTTAGAAATCTCCCCGAGCAGTAAGAATATCTCCTTAAACAGTTGGAAAACTTCCGAACAGTAAGAAAATAGCTTCGAGCAGTTAGAAATCCCCTGATTAGATAGAAAATTACCCCGAGCAGTTACAAATCCACAAAGCCGACAGAAAAGTTCCCCAAACAGTTAAAAAATCTTTCGAGCAGTGAGAAAATCTCCCCCAACGGTTGGAAACCTCCCAGCAGTCAGAAATCCCCGCAATCAGATAGAAATCTCCTTAAACAGATAAACAATCATCAAAGCAGACAGAAAATCCCCCGGGCCATTTAGAAAATCCCTCTCGAGCAGTCCGAAAACAACCAAGCAGTTCCCTAATCAGATAGAAAAATTCATCGAGCAGTTAGAAAATCTCTTTCAAGCAGTTAGAAAGTCTCTCTGAGCAGTTAAGAAAAATCCCAAAGCAGACAAAAAATCTGCCTGAGCAGTTAGAAAATCTCCTTTAAGCAGTTGGAAACCTCCCAGCAGTCAGAAATCCCCGCAATCAGATAGAAATCTCCCTAAACAGATAAAAAATCCTCAAAGCAGACAGAAAATCTCCCGAGCAGTCTGAAACCCCAAGCAGACAAAAAATCTCTTTCGACCAGTTAGAAGGCAGAAAGTACCAATCGAGCAGTCAAGAAATCCCCTAGCAGTAAAAAGTTCCCTTGAAACACTTAGAAATCTTCAAATCAGTTAGAAAATTTTCCCGAGCAGTTAGACATCCCCTAATCAGTTAGAAAATTTCCCCGAGAAGTTTGAAATCCCCCAATCAGACGGACAATCTCCCCGAGCATTCAGAAAATCCCCTTCTAGCGGTTGGAAAAACTTCCCGATGCAGTAAGAAAACCTCCTTGAGCAGTAAAAAAGTCTCCCAGAACATTTAGAAAATCCCATTGGAGCAGTCAGAAATCCACAAGCAGTTAGAAAGTCTCCCAGCACCCTAACAGTCAGAAAATTTATGAGTCGTTAGAAAATCTCCCAAGCAGTTTGAAAACCCCCCTGAGCATCTAGGAAATCCCTAAAAGTGTAGAAAATTGTTCCCGAGCTTGTAGGAAAATCACTACAGCAGATAAAAAATCCTGCGAGCTGGTAGGAAGTCGCTATTGTAACGCCTTATCAAAGACACTATGCGCTTTAAGAAAATTAAGCTAATCAAAATTTAGGATTTGGCAGGCTATCAGACTTACCGATCAGTATCGTGCTCGACGAAGACCTCTTAAACAGCTTTTGCTTCTTTGAAAAGTTTTCTCAATCTAACAGGGCTACAAAAACTAACATTCTTTACTTACTGACTCGAGACATGATTGGCAAATTCACTGCAGAACGGCCCACGGCTACTTTAAATAAAAATATTACGCTCAAGCATTCACACTTTTAGGCCACTTTATTGAATTTTGGCTCTCCAGCTGGGCGAGAAATAATCGATCGCTAATAAAATGTACACAGATCGCTTGAGCAGTTTTTCTATTGCCCTTGTGCACAACCATTAAGCTAGGGCTGGGAAAGTGTACTCTAGCTAGGTGAGAAAATTTATAATCTCTTCTTACCGGCGCGACAATTAAGGTAAACTTTGAGCAGTGTACTCTAGCTCTATAACTCAACCTTTTCAAATAAGAAATTAGACAGTGCAGAGTTTGAGAATTATTGGCCCGCGAATTGGAGCAGTGTACTCTAGCTTTATGACGCAACCTTTTCAAATAAAAAAATTAGACAGTGCAGAGTTTGAGAATTATTGGCCCGCGAATTTTAACTAAGCACAAAACTTTATGACGCAATCTAAAATAAAATCACCATTCTGACAGTGCCGACCTTGACCTTTGTTGGCCTCGCATTGAAAGCATAGGAAAAACTCGTTTTTCGAATATTTAATCTCCTTCCACTTTAAGCAGAGCTTGCAAACTTTCACGGTCTCATCCTTAAAGAATTTGCAATCTTTTGGCGAAAATTTGATCAAAATCGGTTGAGCCGTTTGAGCTCTACATCGTTCCACACAGACAGACAGACACACCGACATTAGACATTTAGTATAGTAGAAGGGAGCCAAGCTTTCAATAAGAGGTGCTAAATATGCTAGATGGAGGGGGCTAAAGTCGCGTTGCCCCCTTGTCTTCGCCCCCACAGAGCCCATATAGAGATCAAAAAGATATAAATATGGGCTATAAATTATAATAAACTATAAATTATAATAAAATTATTATCCTAATACTCGTATACCGGGCATACAAAGACCAATTGACAAGGGGGTGAGAGTGCGAAAGCGTAGTTTACGACCTAAACTCCTACCAGTCCAGTGTTATCCTTTCATAAAATCGAAATTTCCCAGCGCGTAAGGCACAATAAAATATTACCATGTAGCAACTTACAGTAATCTGCTCTGCTTTTTTAACAGACTTGTTTCGTTTTTCATTGTCTTGAACTTAGGTGTGACATATTTAAGTGGATCGCTTTCACAGACTCGAATTTCACATCGTCGAAGCGAAAAACATCATATACCCGAGTTTTCTCCAAAAGGAAGAATCCTTAGACGTAGTTTATAATCGGTTTTTTGAAACGACAGCAATTTTTTTTGTCTAATCAAATGATCATGTGTATTAATTTAAAACACACTCCAATTACACTACATGCCTTTTCCAATAGGAAATTTTGCTTAAGTTGCTTCATTCAACTGTTTAATATGGGGAAGTCATATTCAGTTAGAATTCAACCATGCCATCATGAAATCCTACCGCAAAAACCTTCGCCGCAGCATTATATTCGCATTCGGTGAGTTTCCAGTCACAGCCAGCCTGTTAGAAATTGTTGAACGAGAGCGAGCCGCCACAGGAATAGTTAGCGGCTTCCGACGGCAGAGTCAGTTCTCGGACGAGCACGCGTCCTACATGCTGCAAAGGCAACGCAGCTACGACCAAGATTCCTCTGGTGCTCAGCCGAGTCGGTCTAGTAACATCATCCAACGCGACTCAAGGCGGCACATCCAGTACACTGAGAGTGCTATTGGCCGCTTCAACGTGGCCCCAACCAGCTCAAAAGCACAATCGCAGCTGGTCCAGTCGAAGAGTACCGACGCATTGAACAAAGACCAGTTTGAACAATCGTTTCGTAAAGATTTCAATCAGTCAAACATCTACGCCAAGACAATGGAGGACTTAGTTGTGAGTATGCAACTTTAATTCTGACAGGGGAGCAGTCTGGGCTTCATAAAATTCAAAATTTGTGCTAGCTACCACTTTATCGATCATTCAAAAGGGCCTGTACAGGCCCTAAAGTACACCTGAACTTTAATCCCTGTCTCCGATAGTCGACTATGCAACGAGGATTAATGACTGATCGCAACGACATGCCATCCGACAAGCGTTTCATGGAGGTGAAGCTGAAAACGCCGCGCGAACTATCTACCATCGATGCCAAGTCGCACGTTGTCAAATTTCAGCGCAACGCCAAAGCTTTTGTACGCGTTGACTCAATTGACAATAGTCCGTATCCAAAGCTAGAGACTCGATATGCTAGGCACATCTGCGCTCAGAAGTACTTGTCACTTTCTTCCGCCTTTACAATACTGGTGAGTACATAGCTATATAGTTTCCACCCTTTTGTTTAACAGTTGATGCTTAGACTGCTATTAGAAAGAATAGCGGTACAAACCAGATATAAAATAACGTTACCTTGCAGCGCAGCAGTCCGAACAGTATTTGCTTCGATACTGAAGCAGAGAAAGTCCTGCTAGAAACAGTAATGCTCCGCGACGTGTACATGCCACGGGTTGTCATCGACAACCAAGTAGTTGACTTTGATCGGTCGGTCAGCTTTCTAGAAAAAGCGTACGGCGTTGTTGTACTGCGAAATCCCGGTATGCTACCTGCGGAGTGGTGCTTCGTGCCGTGCTACGACACAATGCGCTACGGACCTCCCGGTATGCGAATCCAACCTCAGAACGGCATCATACCGCCCGGCGGAGTGCAGCTTGTCAAGCTCAAACAGACAGTCAACGTGCAGGTGCTGCGCGATCCCAGCTGCCTGAACCAACATCTGGTTATTCACGTGATGACGGGCGGAGACTACACTGTGAAGCCGCGAATTGCATATAGACGCAGCTGTTACGGCATGCCGCTGGAAGAGTTAGTCCAACTCGCTCAGCCTGTTGGCAGATTCGCTCAAGCTGACACACTGCAACAGCTTCTGCAACAGCAACAGCAGCAAGCGCATCAGGCGCCATTGCAAAAACCGCCAGATCAAGGCGGCCAACAGCAGGCTCAGCAATCGACGCAGCAGCAACGGCAACAGAAACAACAACAGCAGAAGCAGCCGGAACAATCGCAGGAGCAGCAGCGACAGCAGCAGCAAAACCCTTCCGCAATCAATGACTCGATGAAGCGGAACGAACGGCGGCAGACAAACATCGGAGCGCTTCTTGATGATGTTACTAACAGTGGAGGCGGTGGCGGCTCCCGGATCTCGTCGGGTCACGATCTGAGCGCCAAATATCGATTCTACGCTCTGCCATCGAGGACTGCACAAACTTCGCCGATGCATCGCTTCCTAATACCTAAGGAGCTCAAAATCCTTGTTGAAACTGCTCGAAGAAGTTGTTTGAAGAAGCCGGACCTGTTCAGACGCGGCGGTTATCATCGAGATCTGCAAGAGATTCGCTGGCTACTTGACAATGTTGAATCTTGGAACGCTGAGAGTCGAATTTCTAGTGTAAGCGCTTATTCGATACTAGAAGCCATTGTGCTGTTCTTTGACTGCCTGCCCGACAGTCTGTTCCCGTCACAGCTGTATTCGACTATCATGGACGCGTCCAAGAGTTTCAAGAATTCACTTGAGGTCAGTATTGTTTAAATTGCTTGATTGACATACTTAGCAAAAAGTATGAGAATTTGTAATAATTTGATCCAATCTTTAACACTGTCAGATCTACAATTGTCTACCCGAAATTAATGCGAACGTGTTCGTCTATTTGATCACATTTTTAAAGTTGGTTCACTCGCACAGTTCGGAGAATGATACGGACCTGCCGCTTTTCGGTAAGTTGCTGAAACCTGATTGCATTGCGAGTTTTCTGCATCATCAGCTCTGTTTAGTAAGTATTTAGTTTTGGCTCTGTAACTCAGTCACTTTGTTCCTATTAAATGGCTGAATACTGAAGTTTCACCGGTTCCTGTTGCTACAGACTGTCACCCCGTCCTGTAGCTACAGACTGTCACCCCGTCCTGTAGCTACAAACTAGCTAATTAAAAGCTTCTGTTCCAGCACGTTTATCCAATCTGCACATGCTGTTGTTTAAAATAACTCGCGCAACCTACCAAAACCTTGCCACACAGCCGACACGTTCGCGGACGTGCTCATCAAGCCTCCAGCCGCTCTGAGCCTGTCTCAGATACCGAAATCCGATCGAGATAGCAAGCGAAAATTTCTCGGCTATTTTCTGGCAAACGATGTTAGCCACCTGTTTCAAATTGACCTGCTGCTCACTAGGGACGAATATCCCCTGCTGGCTCGGCATCTTGTACGCACTGGTACTAACTGAATTTTTTAACTTGTGCTTAGGTGACTTACATTTTCCGGTTGAATAATGACAAATTATCAAAAAAATTTCACTCAATCAATCATTAATTGTTTGACGTTTGTTATCGCAAATCCTAAAAGTTTTATGAAATCGACCCTGTTTAAAATGCAAATTTATTTAGAATAAACTTAGTAAACAGTGTTTTGTTTATTCAATTTCAGAAATCAAAACGGGCTTAAATTTTTATTTAAATATATATATATATGTATGTATATATATACATATAGTATTTTCATAATTTATTTGAGCCATTGATCTTTACAAGCGATGCCTACTAAGTAAATTTTAACTTCGTCTGCTATGATGCGGTTGTAAGACTTTGATTGCGCTTGTCGTGCCGTAGTAACGAAGCAAACTCTTGTTTTAAGAGATAGCTCAGCTGTGGAAAAAACTCAAACCTATCTGATGACCACTCTGCTCTTTATATTATTTTGGACAAGCCTGACGGCAACGTGCCGCCCACAACATACTGATAAAGCGATGAATCAGAATAACGTGCCGCACGTGGACACTACGAGCAACAAGTACATTAGTTTTAGCAAGTAGACACGTTCAGTACAGCATAGATAATTTAAATGATCATGAGCATAGTTTAAACGGCGCCACATCCCCTCACCACAGAGGAGTGAGCCGCTCGGGCGGAACTCCTTTGTTCTCGCGTTCGCTGCGCCTCGGGGCCGTCGGCACCTCGATTGCGGCACTCGGGCTGCCCGACCTCGGGGTATCGGGCTCGGCCGGAGTCTCCTCAGCCGCCGTCTCCGGTCCGCTCCGGTCCGGCCTGGCCGTCGTCTCGACCGGCAGTGGCCGAATTTGGTCCCGATGGGCAAGCACCGGCCGGCTGTTGTCGCGGACGATCACCGCCGTGTTGCTCCCAGCTTGGACCACGAAGCGGGCGGGCTCGGCTGCCGCTCTGGAGCTCGGCTGATAAACGATGGGCGCGTCGATCTCGAAGGTCATTGTCAACGGGCTCCTCAGCTGTCGGCCCATCAGCGCCGACGGACTGCCCCGGCCGTCGCTTCTCGCCGTCGAACGGTAATTGAGCAGCAGCTTGGCCAGGTACGCCTCGAAGGAGCCGCGGTGCGCTGCGAATGCCCTGAGCCCGTTCTTCACCGTCTGGACCATGCGCTCGGCGCAGCCTTTGGACTGCGGATGGTACGGCGGCGAGTGCACCAGGTTGCACCCAATGCGCTGTAGCCACTGCTGCAGCTCGCCATCGCAGAATTCCGGCGCGTTGTCAGATACCAGGGTCCGGGGCACGCCTAGCCTCGAGAAGATCGCTCGAAGAACCCGCAGCGTCGTCTTAGCCGACCAGTCGGGGACCAGCACCGCCTCCGGCCAACCCGAGTAGGCGTCCACCACGATGAGGAGGGAGCCGGCTCCTTGCACGTGCGCGTGGTCGATGTGCACGCGCTGCCACGCCGTAGTCTCTGCTGGCCAGGAGTGCGTCGTGCGGGCCGGTGGCGCGCGGATCTCCGCGCACTTCACGCAATGCTTGACGTATCGCTCAACATCGTCGCAGTGGCCCGGCCACCAGGCCTCTCGCTTGAGTCGGTTGCGCGTCGCCAGCGCTCCGCAGTGGGTGTCGCCGTGTGCCGCTTGCAGCAGCTGGGGTCGCAGCGCGGCTGGCGGCACAACCAGATCACCGAGGCAGACGACACCATTCTCGACGGATAGCTGCTGGCGCACGCTCTTGAAGGGACGTTCGGCCGCGGTGCAGTTGCTCCAGACGTTGTCGCGAATCCGGCGTTTGATGCCCGGAGTCGGTCGCCGTTGCCTGCCGGACGTCCTCGAGTTTTAGCACGTCAGTCTCCGTCCAGTGGATGACACTCTCGACCGCCTCCAGTTGCTCCGGCTTGTCCTCGAAATCGAGCCTCGACATCGCGTCGACATGTGGGATGCTTCTTCCGCGGACGTACGCGATATCGTAGTCGAATGCTGCCAGTTGGATCGCCCACCGCGTGATTCTCGCCGACGTGACCTTCGGGATCTCCTTGGCTGGACTGAAAATGAACTCCAGCGGCTGATGATCGCAATTCAGGGTGAACTTGGCCCCTAGCAGAAAGTGTCGCGCTCGCTGTGTTGCCCACACAATAGCGAGGGCCTCTCGCTCGATGTTGGAGTAGTTCTGCTCCGCCGCTGTGAGCCGTCGAGACAGGTAGATGACTGGATGCTCGTCTTGAGTCAAGATAGCCGAGATCGCTTTCTCGCTGGCGTCTGTTGTCAGTGTGGTGCGCTTCGAGGCGTCGAAGATGCGAACTACTGGATACATAGCCAGAGCCTTCTTGAGGTCGTCGAATGCCTTCTGTTGATCCTGGCCCCACTTAAATGGCGTCTGCTTGCTTCTCAGCGCTGTGAGTGGCTCGACTCGTTCAGCATAAGCCTGGACGTACCGCGCGTAGTAGTTCGTGAGCCCCAGAAACGATTCGAGCTCCTTGCGATTCGTCGGTGCACGGGTCTGCTGGACTTTTTCCACCAGCTTGAACTCCATTAGCTGAGATCTTGTAACCGAGGAATGAAATCGTAGTGCTCCTGAAGATGCACTTACGCTCGTTGATCTGCATTCCGGCCGCCTTGAGCTTGCGCAACAGTTTCTCGACCTTCTCATCCAGCTCGGCCTCAGACCTGGCTCCGACACAGACATCGTCCTGGTAGATGACCAGGTTCGACACTAGACCACCGATTGTTGCTTCCATAGCCGCCTGGAACTGTGCGCTCGCCGTCTTCACGCCGTATGGCATCCTTGTCCAGCGTAGCAGTCCGATCGGAGTGTTGATCCTGAGAATTTCCTTTGAAGCCTCATCCAGCTCAAGCTGGTTGTAGGCGTCTGCCAGATCGATAGTGCCGAAGTGGGACATTCCCGCAAGCTCGCAGAATGCCGTCTCGATGTTGGGCAGGGGGTTCGAATCAGCGTAGATTTTTGGGTTCACCCCAATCTTGTAGTCGGCGCAGATCCTGATGTCGCCGTTCGGCTTCCTCACGACCACGATCGGAGACGCCCACTGACTGCCTCCTGGCGCGACTGATTCCAGAACACCGCTGTCAATGAGCTTCCGGAGCTTTGTGATGACCAGTGGCTTCAGGTGGATTGGCACCGGTCGCGCCTCGAAGTAGCTCGGCCGGGCGTTATCCTTCAGCAGGATGCGGGCCTTGAAGTCACGCAGCTTTCCGAGGGGCGTCTCCTGCGCCTGTCCCACGTGGTTGAGGCAGACGGCATCCAGATCGAACCGCAGGAGGTCCGTGCCGAGGAGCCCGTGGGTCTTGCTGCAGGCCGCGACCGTGACTTCGACGCAGGCCATCTTGTTCTCCAGCTCGACAGCCGCTGTGAAGCTGCCGAGAGTCTTGATTATGGAGCCATCGATACTGTTCGATACATCGATATCGAACTGTCGGAGTTGCCGCTTGCACTGCCGCAGCCTGGGCTCGCCGAGTCGCTTCCAGAAGTTATGCGGGATGATGGTGGCGTCCGATCCCGAGTCCAGCTGCATCGCCAGAGCGTGACCGTCGATCAGCACGGTCTTCAGGCTGCTGGTCTTGTGCTGCTGCGTGCTGCTAACAGAAAAGATGGGTCCACCCTCCGCCGCTTCGGCCGCCTCGACTTCGTGGGCTGATCTGGGGGCAGACTTGCACACCGCCGCGAAGTGGTTCCGCTTGCTGCACTTGTTGCAGGTCTTGCCTCGAGCTGGGCAGCGGCCGGGTTGGTGCTGCATACCGCAGGAGCTGCAGGCTGCTCGTCCGTCCCGCCTGTTCTTGTCGATACTGGCGATGGAAGCCTGCATTGGGGCTGCCGTCTCCCCTGTCTTCTGACTGTCCGCGCCGCCGTACTGCTGGATCAGCTCGAGTTGCTGGATGAACTCAACGCTGCTGTCGAGACCCACCGGCTGGGTTGAGCCCTGAATGTGCTCCAGAATCCGGCTGCGGTGCTGTGCGTTGTGCAGCCCGCTGACAAGCATCGTCTGCATGAGCTCGTCCTCGGCAGTCTGGTGGCTGTCCCTCGCGTTCAACTTGTCGAACTCACAAAAGCGTGCGGCATCCCGAAGTCTTTGTGCAAAGATCTGCACTGACTCCGACGGCTCTTGGCGCATTGACATAAATCTCGATCGTTCAGCAATGACAAGCTTCTTCTTCGGGAGAGTCTTCTCAATGATCAATTTTCTAATGTCTGCGAAGTTCATCTCCTCCAACTCCTTGGGCTTTGCCATGACACTGACGATTCGCACTGCATTCACGCCGGCTTTCGCTAGAAAGAGGTCGGTGACCTGCCGATTTTCAACCGTGTCCGTGAGATTCTTGCTGCGGCTGAGAGCTGCGAAGCTTCGTAGCCAAGCTTCCGTCATTGCAGGGTCATTCAGCGGCAGATCGTCTGCTCGCGACGCCATTGTCGTGCCGTAGTAACGAAGCAAACTCTTGTTTTGAGAGATAGCTCAGCTGTGGAAAAAACTCAAACCTATCTGATGACCACTCTGCTCTTTATATTATTTTGGACAAGCCTGACGGCAACGTGCCGCCCACAACATACTGTACACATAAAGCGATGAATCAGAATAACGTGCCGCACGTGGACACTACGAGCAACAAGTACATTAGTTTTAGCAAGTAGACACGTTCAGTACAGCATAGATAATTTAAATGATCATGAGCATAGTTTAAACGGCGCCACAGCGCTAAAGTATAGATTTCGATTTTTTTCACTTGAAGTTCTGCTGACTGCAGTTAGTCTTACCGTTAAATTAATGCGTGCAGTAGTTATGGGGCAGGTTTTTTACTTCCTCTGTAAATTTATGACCCTAATTGATGTATATGTACATTAAAAAGATTGCATGCACACGGGGATATTATCTTTATACCTAGCCCACTCGAAGTCCTTAAGTTGTGTTTGCAACGAGGCACATTATACAGTGTATTTACATAATCACCAACACAAATATAAAAATTACGAAAGAATGAACGAACTCGAGGTAATTGCTTCCCAATCTCTGATAGCGAATTAAACAACCGAATAAAGATTATAATTCTCCATCGGCTGGCTCTGGATCATCGCACTTTGGGATCCTCCCTGTCGCCATATCCCATTATACCTTCTTTCTCATAGTCCTTGATTCGGCCTTATTTCCTCTCGTATTTAGTACCAAATTTGCTGATTGTTAGTTCATTCCTAAATCACCGTTATTCATTACTTTGATTTGCAAATTCTACACACACACACACACACACACACACACACACACACACACACACACACACACACACACACAGTGACACAGCCAGTGGCCAGTAATCGAGTAACGATTTAGTATAGTCTTTACTCGCGGCATTTATTTCATATTAACAAAATAAAAAGGATAGAAACAACTTTTTTGCTTAAGAACCGTAAATAGACAGTAGATTTTACTACTTTTATTGTTTTTTACTAGCTTCAATAAATGTACAATCAGCTATTGCTATTTATAACTGTAAATAGCGAATATTTAACTTTGAATTAAATTACTGATTAAGGTCATAATAAAGATACTCAAGCTAAACCGGCAAGAGAAGTCTCTATATTTTTGTAATTTTTTGCAGGCATCGTAAAATGAAATTCAAGTTTAAGGAGGACAACAGTTTTGGTAATAAATCTATTTACTTGTGTCTGACCTTTAAGTATCATTTTATCCAATGTTCATTTCTAGCTAGGCCTAGTGCTTAGGATGTAGTGACCTTGCTCCTTTTTTCAGATTTAGACACTAGGGCTAAATATCCAGCTATTTTAAGCTACCTTATTGTTAAATTAGATATAAACATTACGAGTTAAAATTTGGCATCCTGTGTAATAAAATAATTTTCCATCTTTAAAGTAGCTCTTGTTTAGACTTTTGTTTCCTTAAAAGTTTAAAGTAATTCTTTGAATTAGGTGCACATTTATAATTTAATTCATGCAATAGAATGCATTTAACAAATAAATGTACAATACCTAGTCAACTATTAGCTTACAATTGTATTATAGCTCCCTAGTAATCTAGCTATTAGCATGGCTAAGCAAGAAACAGTTTTGTCATTTTATGCATTAGTATAGGTGTCTAGCATTTCCAATTTAATTTTATAGAAGTAAAAAATAAGCATTACTGTGGCATTATTTGTAGGCAAGAAATTGTAAATGATTTTTCAAGCTTATACAAGCATATATATGGAGCTTTTGGAATTACCTGACCATTTATAATAGTTACATATATAGGTAAGTCACTATTGGAAAAAGTAGCTATGCTGCAACAGCAATGAATTAATTGTGATGTGCATGCTTGTTTTGCCAATAGAAATGACCAAGTGATTCCCAAAGTTGTACGTATACATAGTTTCAAGCAATTAGCTAGCTATCATTTATAGAAGTTTTTGTTTGTCTACTATAGCAAATATCATCTAAAATCTCTGAAATTATTTGTTTAACAGATAGCTAATATTTTAATCTTTATAGTACTATAGTAGTATTTTATCTCTATTTTTAATTTTTATGCATTTTCATTTTTTCATTTTAGATCAAAGGCTAAAGGATTCCCGCAAGATCAGGGAGAAATATCCTGAAAGAATACCTGTAAGCTTTTTTTTAATTGCTACACCTTGTGTTGAAAACAGAAATGCATGCTAGCATTATTTTCATGTTTACAGGTAATAGTAGAACGAGTTGCCAATTCGCAAATCACTGACATTGACAAGCACAAGTTCCTTGTGCCTCACGATATAAGCATGGCGCAGTTCATGTGGATAATTAGAAAGCGAATCCAACTGCAGCCAGAGAGGGCCCTATTCCTCTTTGTTGGAAAGACAATTCCACAGTCTAGGTAACCTACTTAAACTTTTTTGATAATTATTGAGATTATCAGTGAGTAATGAGCTACTTTGTATCAATTAACTTTTCAACAGCGCCACAATGGGCCAGATCTATCAAGAGCACCAAGATGAAGACGGCTTTCTCTACATTGCGTACAGCGGAGAGAATACTTTTGGCATGTGACTTTACTGCTGTACAACCCACCTAGCTACAACTAGATTCACCGCTGACTCCAGCTGACTCATTTTGCTAAATGTATAATCAATAATATACGTTTCAAATATTTTAGTGTCCTGTAATTTACTTGCTAGTAGTATACATAGAGTATTGCTGTGTTGAGGCATAAATTATTATGTTGTTACAGTTGTTTTTGTGCTTTCTAACTTCTGTGTAATGAAATAATTAATGTCACTGAATCAGCATAAGCTCTTTATCTACCATCGTTTTATCCATTTTTAATGGTTAATTTTACGCCTTTTTAGACTTTCGTTTTTATTGAGTGATTCAAAATCTCTCCTAGAAGAGAAGATCGGGACTTTATTTCTGCCTGCACTTTCATTTTATTCAGAAATTTAAAAAAGCTAATTTTTTGTTTGCTATAAATCCGCTATTAGGGAGTTTAATGCCATGATATTTGCATGCGTGTTGTGCTTCATTTTATAAAGTTTTTTTCAGCTGATTTTGTATCTATTATGTAGTCTTAAATTGTTTTACGAATACGTTTATATCCGTTTATAGAATGACATTGAAATACAGGTTTTGCTATTTCAATGTTATTCTTATGTCTTTATTCAAGCACCCAAAATATTTATTAGTCATTTTTTATTTAAATAAACAAAAACTATAAACTTTGACCTTGTAATTACATTTTCGCATTTTTGTTGTATTCGCTTATAAAGTTTATTTGCCACAAAAGTCTGGTAAATAATTAGTAAAGTTCGTACGGACTGGGACATTCGAAATACAAATACGGTAACTTCCTAACAACAAATAGTTAACATTTAGCGGGGATCAAAGTTTAATTACGTAAAAAATCAATCCTAATATTTTTAACTAAATCACACACTATAAAAGTTTAAATCGCAAAAAACATTTGATGTTCCAAAATTAGGCAAATCGTTATACGACGGAAACAAAAATTGAATCAACAACAATGATTGCGGAAGCTGATATAGGATATTATATTATCGATCCGACTACGTGATAAAGACCACTTAGCAACTAAAAACGATTTCTTGCTTTTCCCTGGTTCTAAACCAACTTTCCTATTAAAGATTTTCACGAAATCACAAAGAAATTGAACAAAATAAAACAGGAATGTTACACTATGTAAAAGTTGCTATGTAAAAAAAGCGTTGGAATGTTTAAAAAAACTATTTAAATCAAGAGGGCAAAAATCGACAGCAACAAGATTTCAAAATGATAAATCATTTATAGGGCAGATAAATGTCTGCATAAATAATAAATAATGATTTTAAAGATATAATTTCTTGCCAGAAAGGTAGCTATTAGTAATACTAATAGTACAATTCTAGGGGAATGTATTCGTAAAAGATAGGGATGAATCAAAGTGTTAAAATGAATTACATTCAAAGGTTAAAACTTGTGCCAGCACAGTAGCAGAGCTGAGTGCCATGCAGAAAGAGGATTACTTATTGTTCTCTGCATGACGCTACAAGTGCAATTGATAAAGCTAAAACAAGTTAAAATGACAAAATGTCCAATACAATACATAAAAAATCATTTTAAAACATTTAAATGTTGCCGAAAATTGTATTACACTATGCAAGTAACTATATGAGACGTGTACACATGATATAGTAGCAACAAACAGTAAAACAAAACTATTAAAAATTCCGCTATAACCAGCATCATTTGCTAAGTACAATTTTGTTTGTCAAAGTTAATATTGGGTGGAAATATAAAATTCTAGCGAAAAAATTCACTTATATTACACAGAAAATGATCCTAGCAACTTAAAATGTCATTTTTATGCATACATGTACATGTATTTTGACAGTCTAACTAAACCATCAGTTGGACAGTCTAACTAAACCATCAATTGGACAGTCTAACTAAACCATCAATTGGACAGTCTAACTAAACCATCAATTGGACAGTCTAACTAAACCATCAGTTGGACATGGACAGTCTAGCTAAACCATCAATTGGACAGTCTAACTAAACCATCAGTTGGACAGTCTAACTAAACCATCAGTTGGACAGTCTAACTAAACCATCAGTTGGACAGTCTAACTAAACCATCAATTGGACAGTCTAACTAAACCATCAATTGGACATGGACAGTCTAACTAAACCATCAGTTGGACAGTCTAACTAAACCATCAGTTGGACAGTCTAACTAAACCATCAGTTGGACAGTCTAACTAAACCATCAGTTGGACAGTCTAACTAAACCATCAGTTGGACAGTCTAACTAAACCATCAGTTGGACAGTCTAACTAAACCATCAGTTGGACAGTCTAACTAAACCATCAATTGGACAGTCTAACTAAACCATCAGTTGGACATGGACAGTCTAGCTAAACCATCAATTGGACAGTCTAACTAAACCATCAATTGGACAGTCTAACTAAACCATCAGTTGGACATGGACAGTCTAGCTAAACCATCAATTGGACAGTCTAACTAAACCATCAGTTGGACATGGACAGTCTAGCTAAACCATCAATTGGACATGGACAGTCTAGCTAAACCATCAGTTGGACATGGACAGTCTAGCTAAACCATCAGTTGGACAGTCTAACTAAACCATCGATTGGACAGTCTAACTAAACCATCAATTGGACATGGACAGTCTAACTAAACCATCAGTTGGACATGGACAGTCTAGCTAAACCATCAATTGGACAGTCTAACTAAACCATCAGTTGGACAGTCTAGCTAAACCATCAATTGGACAGTCTAACTAAACCATCAGTTGGACAGTCTAACTAAACCATCAGTTGGACAGTCTAACTAAACCATCAGTTGGACAGTCTAACTAAACCATCAATTGGACAGTCTAACTAAACCATCAATTGGACATGGACAGTCTAACTAAACCATCAGTTGGACAGTCTAACTAACCCATCAGTTGGACAGTCTAACTAAACCATCAGTTGGACAGTCTAACTAAACCATCAGTTGGACAGTCTAACTAAACCATCAGTTGGACAGTCTAACTAAACCATCAGTTGGACAGTCTAACTAAACCATCAGTTGGACAGTCTAACTAAACCATCAGTTGGACAGTCTAACTAAACCATCAGTTGGACATGGACAGTCTAGCTAAACCATCAATTGGACAGTCTAACTAAACCATCAATTGGACAGTCTAACTAAACCATCAGTTGGACATGGACAGTCTAGCTAAACCATCAATTGGACAGTCTAACTAAACCATCAGTTGGACATGGACAGTCTAGCTAAACCATCAATTGGACATGGACAGTCTAGCTAAACCATCGATTGGACAGTCTAACTAAACCATCAATTGGACATGGACAGTCTAACTAAACCATCAGTTGGACATGGACAGTCTAGCTAAACCATCAATTGGACAGTCTAACTAAACCATCAGTTGGACAGTCTAGCTAAACCATCAATTGGACAGTCTAACTAAACCATCAATTGGACAGTCTAACTAAACCATCAGTTGGACAGTCTAACTAAACCATTAATTGGACAGTCTAACTAAACCATCAGTTGGACATGGACAGTCTAGCTAAACCATCAATTGGACAGTCTAACTAAACCATCAATTGGACAGTCTAACTAAACCATCAGTTGGACAGTCTAACTAAACCATTAATTGGACAGTCTAACTAAACCATCAGTTGGACATGGACAGTCTAGCTAAACCATCAATTGGACAGTCTAACTAAACCATCAATTGGACATGGACAGTCTAACTAAATCATCAGTTGGACAGTCTAACTAAACCATCAATTGGACATGGACAGTCTAGCTAAACCATCAATTGGACATGGACAGTCTAACTAAACCATCAATTGGACAGTCTAACTAAACCATCAGTTGGACAGTCTAACTAAACCATCAGTTGGACAGTCTAACTAAACCATCAGTTGGACAGTCTAACTAAACCATCAATTGGACAGTCTAACTAAACCATCAGCTGGACAGTCTAACTAAACCATCAATTGGACATGGACAGTCTAACTAAACCATCAATTGGACAGTCTAACTAAACCATCAGTTGGACAGTCTAACTAAACCATCAGTTGGACAGTCTAACTAAACCATCAGTTGGACAGTCTAACTAAACCATCAATTGGACAGTCTAACTAAACCATCAGTTGGACATGGACAGTCTAGCTAAACCATCAATTGGACAGTCTAACTAAACCATCAATTGGACAGTCTAACTAAACCATCAGTTGGACATGGACAGTCTAGCTAAACCATCAATTGGACAGTCTAACTAAACCATCAGTTGGACATGGACAGTCTAGCTAAACCATCAATTGGACATGGACAGTCTAGCTAAACCATCGATTGGACAGTCTAACTAAACCATCAATTGGACATGGACAGTCTAACTAAACCATCAGTTGGACATGGACAGTCTAGCTAAACCATCAATTGGACAGTCTAACTAAACCATCAATTGGACAGTCTAACTAAACCATCAGTTGGACAGTCTAACTAAACCATTAATTGGACAGTCTAACTAAACCATCAGTTGGACATGGACAGTCTAGCTAAACCATCAATTGGACAGTCTAACTAAACCATCAGTTGGACAGTCTAGCTAAACCATCAATTGGACAGTCTAACTAAACCATCAATTGGACAGTCTAACTAAACCATCAGTTGGACAGTCTAACTAAACCATTAATTGGACAGTCTAACTAAACCATCAGTTGGACATGGACAGTCTAGCTAAACCATCAATTGGACAGTCTAACTAAACCATCAATTGGACATGGACAGTCTAACTAAATCATCAGTTGGACAGTCTAACTAAACCATCAATTGGACATGGACAGTCTAGCTAAACCATCAATTGGACATGGACAGTCTAACTAAACCATCAATTGGACAGTCTAACTAAACCATCAGTTGGACAGTCTAACTAAACCATCAGTTGGACAGTCTAACTAAACCATCAGTTGGACAGTCTAACTAAACCATCAATTGGACAGTCTAACTAAACCATCAGCTGGACAGTCTAACTAAACCATCAGTTGGACAGTCTAACTAAACCATCAACTGGACAGTCTAACTAAACCATCAGCTGGAAAGTCTAACTAAACCATCAGTCGGACATGGACAGTCTAACTAAACCATCAATTGGACATGGACAGTCTAGCTAAACCATCGATTGGACAGTCTAACTAAACCATCAGTCGGACATGGACAGTCTAGCTAAACCATCGATTGGACAGTCTAACTAAACCATCAGCTGGAAAGTCTAACTAAACCATCAGCTGGACAGTCTAACTAAACCATCAACTGGACAGTCTAACTAAACCATCAGTTGGACAGTCTAACTAAACCATCAGTTGGACATGGACAGTCTAGCTAAACCATCAATTGGACAGTCTAACTAAACCATCAATTGGACATGGACAGTCTAACTAAATCATCAGTTGGACAGTCTAACTAAACCATCAATTGGACATGGACAGTCTAGCTAAACCATCAATTGGACATGGACAGTCTAACTAAACCATCAATTGGACAGTCTAACTAAACCATCAGTTGGACAGTCTAACTAAACCATCAGTTGGACAGTCTAACTAAACCATCAGTTGGACAGTCTAACTAAACCATCAATTGGACAGTCTAACTAAACCATCAGCTGGACAGTCTAACTAAACCATCAGTTGGACAGTCTAACTAAACCATCAACTGGACAGTCTAACTAAACCATCAGCTGGAAAGTCTAACTAAACCATCAGTCGGACATGGACAGTCTAACTAAACCATCAATTGGACATGGACAGTCTAGCTAAACCATCGATTGGACAGTCTAACTAAACCATCAGTCGGACATGGACAGTCTAGCTAAACCATCGATTGGACAGTCTAACTAAACCATCAGCTGGAAAGTCTAACTAAACCATCAGCTGGACAGTCTAACTAAACCATCAGTTTGACAGTCTAACTAAACCATCAGCTGGACAGTCTAACTAAACCATCAGCTGGACAGTCTAACTAAACCATCAGTTGGACAGTCTAACTAAACCATCAGTTGGACAGTCTAACTAAACCATCAATTGGACAGTCTAACTAAACCATCAGCTGAACAGTCAAACTAAACCATCAGTTGTACAGTCTAAACTAAACCATCAGCTGGACAGTCTAACTAAACCATCAGTTTGACAGTCTAACTAAACCATCAGCTGGACAGTCTAACTAAACCATCAGTTGGACAGTCTAACTAAACCATCAGCTGGACAGTCTAACTAAACCATCAGTTGGACAGTCTAACTAAACCATCAGCTGAACAGTCAAACTAAACCATCGATTGGACAGTCTAACTAAACCATCAGCTGGAAAGTCTAACTAAACCATCAGCTGGACAGTCTAACTAAACCATCAGCTGGACAGTCTAACTAAACCATCAGTTGGACAGTCTAACTAAACCATCAGCTGGACAGTCTAACTAAACCATCAGTTGGACAGTCTAACTAAACCATCAGCTGGAAAGTCTAACTAAACCATCAGCTGGACAGTCTAACTAAACCATCAGCTGGACAGTCTAACTAAACCATCAGCTGGACAGTCTAACTAAACCATCAGTTGGACAGTCTAACTAAACCATCAGTTGGACAGTCTAACTAAACCATCAGTTGGACAGTCTAACTAAACCATCAGTTGGACAGTCTAACTAAACCATCAGTTGGACAGTCTAACTAAACCATCAATTGGACAGTCTAACTAAACCATCAGTTGGACAGTCTAAATAAACCATCAGTTGGACAGTCTAAATAAACCATCAGTTGGACAGTCTAACTAAACCATCAGTTGGACAGTCTAACTAAACCATCAGCTGAACAGTCAAACTAAACCATCAGTTGGACAGTCTAAACTAAACCATCAGCTGGACAGTCTAAACTAAACCATCAGTTGGACAGTCTAAATAAACCATCAGTTGGACAGTCTAAATAAACCATCAGTTGGACAGTCTAACTAAACCATCAGTTGGACAGTCTAACTAAACCATCAGCTGAACAGTCAAACTAAACCATCAGTTGGACAGTCGAAACTAAACCATCAGCTGGACAGTCTAAACTAAACCATCAGTCGGACAGTCTAACTAAACCATCAGTCGGACAGTCTAACTAAACCATCAGTTGGACAGTCAAACTAAACCATCAGTTGGACAGTCAAACTAAACCATCAGTTGGACAGTCAAACTAAACCATCAGCTGGACATGGACAGTCTAGCTAAACCATCAGTTGGACAGTCTAACTAAACCATCAGCTGAACAGTCAAACTAAACCATCAGTTGGACAGTCTAAACTAAACCATCAGCTGGACAGTCTAAACTAAACCATCAGTCGGACAGTCTAACTAAACCATCAGTCGGACAGTCTAACTAAACCATCAGTTGGACAGTCAAACTAAACCATCAGTTGGACAGTCAAACTAAACCATCAGTTGGACAGTCAAACTAAACCATCAGTTGGACAGTCAAACTAAACCATCAGCTGGACATGGACAGTCTAGCTAAACCATCAGCTGAACAGTCAAACTAAACCATCAGTTGGACAGTCAAACTAAACCATCAGTTGGACAGTCTAACTAAACCATCAGTTGGACAGTCTAACTAAACCATCAGTTGGACAGTCAAACTAAACCATCAGCTGGACATGGACAGTCTAGCTAAACCATCAGCTGAACAGTCAAACTAAACCATCAGTTGGACAGTCAAACTAAACCATCAGTTGGACAGTCTAACTAAACCATCAGTTGGACAGTCAAACTAAACCATCAGTTGGACAGTCAAACTAAACCATCAGTTGGACAGTCAAACTAAACCATCAGTTGGACAGTCAAACTAAACCATCAGCTGGACATGGACAGTCTAGCTAAACCATCAGCTGAACAGTCAAACTAAACCATCAGCTGGACAGTCAAACTAAACCATCAGTTGGACAGTCTAACTAAACCATCAGTTGGACAGTCTAACTAAACCATCAGCTGAACAGTCAAACTAAACCATCAGCTGAACAGTCAAACTAAACCATCAGCTGGACAGTCAAACTAAACCATCAGTTGGACAGTCAAACTAAACCATCAGCTGGACATGGACAGTCTAGCTAAACCATCAGCTGAACAGTCAAACTAAACCATCAGCTGGACAGTCAAACTAAACCATCAGTTGGACAGTCTAACTAAACCATCAGTTGGACAGTCTAACTAAGCCATCAGCTGAACAGTCAAACTAAACCATCAGCTGAACAGTCAAACTAAACCATCAGCTGGACAGTCTAAACTAAACCATCAGCTGGACAGTCTAAACTAAACCATCAGTTGGACAGTCTAACTAAACCATCAGCTGGACATGGACAGTCTAGCTAAACCATCAGCTGAACAGTCAAACTAAACCATCAGTTGGACAGTCAAACTAAACCATCAGTTGGACAGTCAAACTAAACCATCAGTTGGACAGTCAAACTAAACCATCAATTGGACAGTCTAGCTAAACCATCAGCTGAACAGTCAAACTAAACCATCAGTTGGACAGTCAAACTAAACCATCAGTTGGACAGTCTAACTAAACCATCAGTTGGACAGTCTAACTAAACCATCAGTTGGACAGTCTAGCTAAACCATCGATTGGACAGTCTAAACTAAACCATCAGCTGGACAGTCTAAACTAAACCATCAGCTGGACAGTCTAAACTAAACCATCAGCTGGACAGTCTAGCTAAACCATCAGTTGGACAGTCTAACTAAACCATCAGTTGGACAGTCTAACTAAACCATCAGCTGGACAGTCTAAACTAAACCATCAGCTGGACAGTCTAAACTAAACCATCAGCTGGACAGTCTAAACTAAACCATCAGCTGGACAGTCTAAACTAAACCATCAGCTGGACAGTCTAAACTAAACCATCAGCTGGACAGTCTAAACTAAACCATCAGCTGGACAGTCTAAACTAAACCATCAGTTGGACAGTCTAAACTAAACCATCAGTTCAGTTAGACTGAAAGTAAACTGAAAAAAAATCGACTGAGTTAAACCTAAAAGTAAAATTTCACTTCTCACAACTGAGCTATCCCCAACAATCAATTCCGTGGAATGCGTTTACCAGAGCTTGAACGCTGCCTGTAGCCTGAGGATGGCCGGCTAACCCGCTGCGAGGCCAGTTGCTGAGGCGGCTGAGGCGGCGGCGGCGGCGGCATCTGCTGCTGCGACTTGCGGTTCTGAGCCGCTTGCTGCTGCTGCTGCTGCTGCTGAGGCTGCGACTGACGCTTGGTGTTCACCGACAGCACCGGCTGGGCTTGAAGCGCCTGCGGCGGCGGCGGCGGCTTCGGCGCCTGCGGCGGTTGATTCCTAGACAACGGCAGGCTAGCCAAACTGCTGGCCGCCGTACTGCGTAGTCTCGGCTGCGGCTGCGGCGGCTGCTGGTACTGCGGCTGCGACGGCGGAGGGGGAGCAGCAGAAGCGGCCGAGGCCCGAGGATCGTACTGGTACTGGCTGGCTGACTGACTGGGCGGTCGCGGCTGTGAAATTTTTTGTTATTTTTGTTATTTTTTGGCTGGTTTGAATCCCAGGATCATTAATTTGTCGAAATTAAATCAATAAAAATGTTGGCACCCAAGGCACAGCCGCAGCTATAGTTGCGCAGTGCGTGCATCCCAAGGCTGTGTACAGCTGCTCAGTCTTAGAGGGCCAGAGGGGCCGCAACACCCACTCTAAATTTATCCAGCTCACGATCTGAGCTGGATGGACTGAAGCAATGCGGGATTATAAGGCACAAATTTTATCCTAGAAATGGAGCTCGAACTCACGACCACACTAGGCTACAACTTCCCTTGTTGATTTGTTGAAAAAAATTTTTCAACAGAAACTACCCCTCTGAGACTGGCTGATACTTCGTACGTCCGGAGTTCGAGTCCAAAAACACTCAAGAAGAAGATAAATTAACTCTATTAAATCACAAAGCTTGTTAAAGTAGAACAAACAGCAAAATTACAGCATTTTACAGCAACAAAGATCCCTTATTACCGGATAGAGATCGGGCACGCTCTGGCTGATCTGAGATTGAGCGTAGGAGCGAACGCTAGGCGCGTACACGCTTGGCGGCTTGGAGCCTCTCAGGCTTTGATTGTGCCGATCGATAGCCGACTGGGTCAGGGCGTTCTTTCTCAACTCCTCGGGACTCGGCTTGCAGCAGGCGC
Source organism: Macrostomum cliftonense (assembly GCA_950096795.1). Lineage (NCBI taxonomy): Eukaryota > Metazoa > Platyhelminthes > Macrostomidae > Macrostomum > Macrostomum cliftonense. The sequence continues at coordinate 277,607 of CATNEM010000152.1, forward strand.
ACAGTTTCACACTGAGCCGATAGATAATTAAACAGTCGAATACAATGAAACAGACGAACAGTACGATGGCGAAGCTGCATTTAGTCATGACTAATTCGCCGCAACTGCCGCATTGATTTGATGAGCCGCCCTGTTGCGACTGCATATCGTAGAGCTTTACCATAGCCTGTTGCAATTCGTAGCCAGTGATGGCTAGACCGGCGCAAACTACTACTATAAATAGGGCGCCGCAGATGAGTAAAAATATGCTGAACTGGCGGCCTCGACTTATGCTCAGCAAGGTTAGGATGGCAAAACCGATGGTTGGCAAGCCGACCCAGATACCGCTGCCGAATACCAAGTAGTCACGCTTGAAACTGTCAATATTGGTTTAGGAGCGGTTCCATAGGCTGTGCTCAGAGGGAATCTTCCTCAATATTGGCTTTACGAGCGGTTCTATAGGCTGTGCTCAGAGGGAATCTTCCTCAATATTGGCTTTACGAGCGGTTCTATAGGCTGTGCTCAGAGGGAATCTTCCTCAATATTGGCTTTAGGAGCGGTTCTATAGGCTGTGCTCTGAGGGAATCTTCCTCAATATTGGCTTTAGGAGCGGTTCTATAGGCTGTGCTCAGAGGGAATCTTCCTCAATATTGGCTTTAGGAGCGGTTCTATAGGCTGTGCTAAGGGGAAATCTTCCTCAATATTGGCTTTACGAGCGGTTCCATAGGCTGTGCTCTGAGGGAATCTTCCTCAATATTGGCTTTAGGAGCGGTTCTATAGGCTGTGCTAAGGGGGAATCTTCCTCAATATTGGTTTAGGAGCGGTTCCATAGGCTGTGCTCAGAGGGCATCTTCCTCAATATTGGCTTTACGAGCGGTTCTATAGGCTGCGCTAAGGGGGAATCTTCCTCAATATTGGCTTTAGGAGCGGTTCTATAGGCTGTGCTCAGAGGGAATCTTCCTCAATATTGGCTTTAGGAGCGGTTCTATAGGCTGTGCTAAGGGGGAATCTTCCTCAATATTGGCTTTAGCTTCGCAGCGCAGGACTGAAGGCAGATGCCTCGATGCTCCTCAAGCTTGGTGGTGCCGGGCTTCTTCGGAATTGCGACGATGTGGGCTGTAGTCCATTCGTTGGGCGCACCCTCACCGGAAAGCACGCGGTTCATCACTCTGGCGACCTCAGCGGCCACGCAGTTGATGCGCAATGCTTCGATGGGCACCTCGTCCGGACCCAGCGCTTTGCCGCCCGGCGACTTCCGAGCGAACCTCACAACGTCGTCTGGGCTGATTGGTGCAACGCTGAAACTCTCCTCCGTCGGCAACGGCGTCTCCGGCGGCAGCGTCAGACTGTCGGGCAGCGGGGGTGGCGGCGCGTTCACGATGGCGGCGAAGAACTCGCGCAGCTCTGTTATCGCGGTTGCAGCCCGTGCTCGATCCCTATCTGCGACCGGAGCAGAACGGGTTTCGGCCCCATCGCGGCACAGTGACGCAGATCCTAGCTCTTCGGCGAGTCATCGAGGAGGCGCGGACACGCCAGTCGATCCTGATTGTTATCTTTGTTGATTTCAAGAAGGCCTTCGACTCGGTCGTCAGGGCCGCGCTCCCCAAGGTGCTTCGGGCGTACAACGTGCCAGAGCAGCTGATCGCCGCGGTCATGGCGATGTACCGCGAGACGACTGCTGCAGTTTCGACACCGGACGGCCTGTCGGACTTCTTCGAGACATCCTCCGGGGTGCTCCAGGGAGATACGCTGGCGCCGTTCCTGTTTATTCTGGTGCTTGATTGGGTGCTACGGACTGCTCTGCCTACCAACGACGACGGCTTTCTGCTGCAGCGACGCGTGGGTCGACGTCAACCGGAGAGGCGGCTCAGCGTGCTTGGCTACGCCGACGATCTCGCCCTGCTGTCCTCGACCGTCGAGGGCGCCCAACAGCAGCTGGACAGGCTGGTTGCCGTTGCAGCGAGTGTCGGCCTGGTGGTCAACGCGCAAAAGACCGTCGTGCTCTGCGTGCCGAGCAACATCGAGGCTGCAATATCCTGCCGAGGCGCTGACGGCCAGGCGAAAGAACTTCCGCGCTGTCAGCAGTTCGTCTACCTCGGCGGTCTGGTCCCTGACGTCCGCGAAGACCTGCGGCGTCGCCGAGGACTTGCATGGGCTGCCTTCCGTTCGATAAGGTCAGTCCTGCAGTCCGAGGCCCTGCCAGATCGCCAGAGGGCGGCGCTGTTTCGGGCGGTGATCGAGACCGTCCTGCTGTACAACGCCGAGACCTGGACGCTGACAGACTCGCTCGAGCAACAAGTCGACGCGGCGCACGCTGGCCTGCTGCGCGCCGCCTTCAAGATCAGCTACGAGCGGGTTTCCAATGCGGCACTCTATCGCCGCGCCGGCCTGGACCGTCCAAGTCAACTTTTGCGCCGACGGCGACTCCAGCTGGCAGGCCACGTCATCCGCGCCGAGTCGTACTGCCCCGAGCCGGTGCAGGAGGTGCTGCTGCTCACGCTGCAGGCGCCCTACCGGCGAGGACAAGCGCGAACTCGGCGTTTCGTCGATTGCCTGCTGGCTGACGCCGGCGCCCCCGATTCTGCCGGCGGCGCGGCCTTTGTTCGCGGCCAGGCCCTGAGGCGCGCCCTGTGACGCTGCTTTCAACATCTTGACAGCGTACTTTGTTGTTGTTGTTGTTGTTGGCTTTACGAGCGGTTCTATAGGCTATGCTCAAAGGGAATCTTCCTCAATATTGGCTTTACGAGCGGTTCTATAGGCTGTGCTCAGAGGGAATCTTGGGAATCTTCCTCAATATTGGCTTTAGGAGCGGTTCTATAGGCTGTGCTCAGAGGGAATCTTCCTCAATATTGGCTTTAGGAGCGGTTCTATAAACTGTGCTAAGTAGGTCGATTCTTAGAAGCCAATAAAAATAGCTAGAAATACCAAAACAACAACTGCTTACCCGATTGCAAAACACTCAAATATCACTATGATAGCTGCGAATGCAATTAACAATCCGGACAATATTTTAAACATTCGCTCTCGTTTCTTTCGATACACGGAACCGGTGGTGGCTCGCGAGGGAGCTCGGATCGAGCCGGCCGTGTACCGAGCCGATCCAGCTGTCCCCGGGCCCAGGCGCGACGCCGTCACCACCGTCCCAGTCTGGCCGCTGAGCACCGTGGCATCGTCCGGCAAATGTTGCTGCGATCCTAGCTCTAGCTCAGGCGGCGCGCCGCTCCAAGATTGATTCAACGATTGGTTGAGCGAGGCGGCTCGGTGCAGCGGGTTGTGCCGGCCGCGTGACACGATGCCCGAGTCGGCTGTGAACACGCTGGACGCGTCTAAGGCTGATCGGGCCTGGAAAACAAAACGATGCAAATAGAATTTCAAATTTCCGCCAAATTTGTTTAAATCTGTGTAGTGAGCAAAGGAGGCCAAGCGGGCAATGCAGGTGTTGCTGTAAAAAATTCTATGGTCAACCATAACTTACGAGATTAACTACCTCGATTGGTTTAGAGAAGATGCATATCCTTGCTAATAAAAAAATCCAATTGCTAAATGTGTATTAGTAACCACAAGAATAAGCAGGAAGAAATTGATAGTTGCTTTGGTAAGTGCACGTTAGACAATAGAAATATTGGACTATATAAAAACAAGAATACTTAAGAATTAAAAAATACATTTAAAATCAAACTCAGCTTTACAAAACTAAGAAGCTTAAAATTATAGAATGTTCCTAAGTACAAAAACTTATTTATAATAAGTTTAAAGAGCATTAAATGAATAATTATACTATGAATATGAAAGATATAAAAATTATAGGCACTGGCCTAATATTTGTGCTTTATATACATATTATATAAAGGGGCTGCATAAAATTTTTAAGCATACAGGCAAATCAAAAGTTGTAGTATAGACATTTGTGTAAATAATATATTATTAACCAATTTCTTTACTATACTTTATTTTTGTTAAATTACTTTTTTGATTAGTTTATATTTTATAAATAAAGTATTTATTTAAAGATTATTAAATTTTTTTTATTATTTCATAAATATAATAAAACGATGCTCTATATTGTATCAAACCAAGCGTTTATACTTATAGAACTATATACAACTATTGATACAACTATCATACAACTATATAAGCGCTACTGGATAAACAGCAACTTAGCTAGTCCATAAATTAACTATAACCTACGCAAGACATAATGGGACCTACTAAAATAATTTCCACGAGTGTAAGAATTTCCTCGACTACGAACTACGAAAATTCGTATCGTAGTATTCGAACTACGACTACGAACGTACGACTTTCCATTTTATTGATTCCTTCAAATACACAGTTTTACCCCACAATATAATGCAAGAGGATCGGACAGAGCATGTTATGGCATTAGAGATCTATCTATGGGACAGTTCACCCATTCAATAAAAATACTCTTCCTAGAATAAAAACCAGTTTGCTTTTCCGCCATTACAACTTTAGACTGGAATTAATAAAGTACGGACTAAAATATCTGTGATAAATTAAAATTATTATGAAATGTGTAATTCCTTAGATTTTCTTGATGATTTAAAAAACCTAATGAATAGATACTGAAAATCGTCGACCATTTTGTTGTAGTTTCTGTGAACGCGGAAATAAAAAGATTTAAAATTTATTTTCGGTTAATTTATTTTTTAATGTCAATTAAAAATTTCCGAACGGTTTAATAAAAACTAAATTATAAAAGCTATAGTAGGTTAATCATGATTTTTATATCGTGATAATATGTCATGATAATATCTACTTTTGCTTGTGCGTCTTCTCTATCTTTCACATTCGTGTTCAACGGAGATTATTAGTAGAATTTATTATCTGCTAACCATAGGCAAAACCATAGGCAACAGAGAGTAACGCAGAGTCTCAGATTCTGAGAACTAAGACCCACATACATGTAAAAAAATAGCGTCAGGTAACACGCTTCTTGTTAATATTGGCAGGCCTGTACTACAGCCATACATGTATGTACCATCTACATGTATGTAGATTAGTCCAATTTTTTCGCGGATTTTAGTAATGCTAAAGCTATACTGATAGCAAAATTTCCACTACTTTTAGTAGTTATACACTGTACTTAATTAAAAAGGAAATTTATGCTGTGCAATAATCTTTTTAATATAAGAAAGCTATAGCTCTACGTACTGTAAGCTCGACTCTAGAATCCATCTAGGACAACACCAACGTAACAAACAAAACAAAATACTGTAAGCTCGACTGAAGAACAATAATAAAGCTAAGACTGAAAGCTATAGAAATATACAAGTAATGCAGACCACGTGTGCATCTATTTTAAATGCATGCTGCAGCGTGGTACTCTGGGTGCGCACTTGATCTGCACTTTGACAGGGCAAGTGAAATTGCGGCTCGCAAATTTGGCTAAAATTTGCACTGTGTACTGCATGCGTTTCCAGTGTGTGACGCCAAACAAATTTAAACTACATGTATACGATACTATAAGCAAAACTGCGGCAAACATCAAAGATCCATAAATTCAGTAAATTCTAATTATAAATTGATTTGGGCTTTTGGACGTTAACTGGCACGCCAAATTGCATTTAAAGTTGTTGGAAGCTACTAATTAACTTTCTAAATTTAAGCAAAATAATTCGAACTAAAATAAATTACTATATTTTGTTGCTCAATATTATTAAAATATTAATTTTTTTTACAATTACAATGTCCCATTAAAGATGCGCAAAATTCAGCTCATAAAAATAATCAACGGCTAAATTAAACTCTAAGCATTCTATAGATTTAGTTTTTATGCATGACCCACGGGTGTAATTTTCTGTGAATCAGGAATCGTGCACCGCACCCGAATAAGATATCACACTTTATCTCAAAAAGCACTTTTTACATTCATGTCTCCTAGTGCACAGAAATAAGCTCGTGTTTTATAGATTGCTAACTAACTGCACAAAGTTAAGTTCCACCGTATTGCGTGTTTCTATCTCATAAATGGTTTTAATGGGGGCATTTAAGGTGTATGACGTAGGTGGATCATAGCAGGACATTCCTGCAGGTTTGAGTTGCATTATTATGCATACATTTAAAAGGATCCAGGACATGTATGTAGTTTGCCTGCATCTTCTGTAAGAAAATAACTAAAATGGACGAATTTTCCTAGAAAATTTGCCAACGACTATAAATAACAACAAACTATATTTATTAAGTCGATTATTTTTACTGGTAAGTTTACAATTATTATAGTCAACGCTTCCGACACTTGTTGTGCAGTTCAACTGACCTTCAAACTGGCGTCATTTCATCACATTGTAAGTACATAACAGAATTCAAAACAAATACAAACTAAGGCATTGCCAAGTTAACATCTAGAATAGCTACGGAAGATTCTTTGCAATGTAATGTGGTTCGTATTATAAAAATCGACACACATAGCCCGACACCCACGCAGTTTACGCACATGAATTAACTGTGGAAAGCAATAACCTACTATTAGGTATTAGCTAAGATATAAAAATAATTCTTTTATAATAATGAAATTTGCGAGGGCTTGATGACTAAATGGGGGCGGGCGTTCTTTTAGTGCAGAAGAGGGCCAGAACGGGGTCGTAAATACAACAAAAACCGGCGCAAAGCTCACTGCAGTAGGCAATAGCCGGTTCACCGGGTTTAAGCAGGGGCCACCCACACACTGACACATAATGCACCCATCCACTGCATCTGCTAGTCTTCACAGGATGGCCTCCTCTCTCCCGCTTGAAAACCGGTCATTGTTAAATTTATAGCTGCCAAGACTAAAAAGTCTCTTGTTTGTCAGCGGAAGTGCATTTAAACTACAGAATGCTCTTTATTTATTTTCGATTTCCTGTTTCCATCATTTAAAAAAATGATTCAGTTGATAACACTCGGAAAGATAATTATAAAGCGACTGTTTTTAGCTTGAAATTTTTCGCAACAAATGATGTTAGATAATATTAAATTGCATCAATTTTATTTGGTATAAAAATTAATGCATCGTTTGTAATGTCAAGCCATGGAATTCGGTTTGCATTCAATGCATGAAATACTATTATGAAAACTCTATTGATATTGGTGAGCAAATTGCAGTTATTGAAGGCAGTTAATGCTCTCAATAAATTCTTCACAAACAATCTATTCTCTACAATTACGTACTATGCACTTGACGCAATCATGGATAAATATATGAAGAGCAGGATAACATGTACATGTATGAGCAACACACTTACTAACAATAAGATTTATCTATAACTGCAAGCAAAATTTTTAATGAAAGCACAAAATTAACGGCAAATTGTACAATTAATAGTGTATTATAATAATAGCAACAGTAATCTGGCAAATTAAAATCATTGTTTGGTATTATTTAGGCAGACTTTCAATCGGGTTAAGCATTTAATCGATTATTCATCACACAGTAGACAAAAAACATTGACTTGCTGCCATAAAAAACATAATTTTTTCGAGGTGCAGTTGAAAATGTTTGTTTAGGTTTAGCTTATAGATGCTCGCAGTCTGCAATTACCAGTGGTGAATCATCGTAACACGGCTCATCCTTGATTGACACACGACGCAACGGTTGCTGCCGCTGCTGCTGCCGCTGTTGCTGTTGTTGTTGTTTCTGCTGAAGCATCCTTTCTGTCAGGGCGATTTTCAGCTTGGCCAGCACGTCAACACTGGAGGCTTCTCCGCTGCAGGCCATGGACAATTCGCTTTTACAAATCGGCGAATCATGCTGTACTTTGGAATCGGTGGTGGCCGATGTTGACGAGTCAGCGTGTCGCTGATCCCTCGCCTGAACTAGCTGGGGTCGCATAGCTTTCTCCGAGAATTTGTACACCTTCTTCTTGCGGAACTCGTGCGCCTCAAAGTATTTACCGATGTCGCGGGAATGACTGCAAGGTAAAAGAAATCAGTGTGGGATAATTCGATGAGTGCTCGCCTCACAACAGCAAACAGTTTATGAAATTAACAAAAATAAGTACCTACCGAATACCGCGGGCAAAGCACTCGTAGTTATCAGTCCGGTTGCCTTTGATGAACTGCCACAGGCGAGCAACTGACACGGGCTGCAGCACCTTGAATAGCCGGTTGTCCCGATCTAACCAACGAATTAGACTAGAACAGCTCTGATTGTTGAGCAGCTTGAGCAGAAATTGATGAATCATCGGTTTGTGTCCTGTAATAAAAAACGAAGCGATTACAGTTAAAACAAACATGTCACTTGCATTTTGTCAAGCTATGGCTACTTTTTAAAACGTTTCTATCGTTATAAAAGCGAGAGGACTCACCATTCCAAATGAACAGTTCCGGCGCAGACAGCTGATAGGAACAAATCTCTTCGTTATCACTAAGCGGGTAGGAGCGCTTACGCTTGCGCTGTGTGGCGGTGGGTGCAGCTGGTGTCGAGTCCGAACAGAAACGCTTCGACAACTCCGGTTTGAATGCTTCATCACTGTTATCCTGCTCTCCAGATTCTAGCGTCACTGATTCGTCTTCAAACTTAGGGGCTGGACGCTTCAGAGCATTATGACACGTTAGGTTCAATGGTTGCTCTTGAATTGAAGCTTCCGTTGACTCCTGCTGCCCTTTCTGTTGCAGCTGTTGATAGAATAGCTGGCTGAAATACTCGTACTGCTGTTGAGTAAATGCTTCTGACGGACCAGCAGTTGCGGCCAAGTTGGGCCTGACAAATAGCGACAATAGTTCAGGCGGAAATTGAGACATTTGAAGCATTAATTGTTGCTGCTGCTTCTGCTGCTCTTGTTGCTGCCTACGCAAGCTTTCGAACACTAATTGGTCCATGTCACCGTCGCTTGAGGCCTGATAGTCCACGCTGGAAACGACGCTTGTGGCATCAGATAAACTGGAACAAAGGCAGCAGCAAGAGCATTCAATCAAAACACACACAGTTCACATAGCAATGATTACTTCGTGATTAGAAATCAATTTTGTGCTATCATAATTTAAACAAAAGCATCGCACGGTACTTACTCTTCGAATTTCTCGACAAGCAGATCTTGTAGAGACTTGGCATTATCGGCCTTGTCCAACTTGGAACGTAGAATCGCTTTGATTGGGGCCATCGTAGCTACTGTAACAGAGGTTCGCTTAACTAGTCTTAGAACTTAAAAATAGTAGTGGTGAAGGTCGAATTGCTTTCTCTTGCTTGGCCTCACTTGTACGAGCGTAACACAAGAAATGTTTCTTGACTGGATTGCAAAGACTTAGCGGCACATAAGCTCGTATTTATAGTTTTCTAACTCTTTTACCCACCCCCTATCCAGTGGTCACATTGGACGCTGTGTATCTCTTCGTTGACACTTCGTTGCTAATGACAACTGTACAATTGGCTAATAATAGGCTAAAAATATACACCAGCCTTTAGCCACACAGTAGGAGCCAATGTAAAACCGTACTTGCATTCTAAAAATAACATTTGCAGACGTATTCGCTTCGTATTAGCGCGTACAACAATAACAGCAGAATTGTGAAAGCATCTTTCTTAATGCCACGCAGCTTCCCATAATGCACCCAATTCACAATTCCATTCAAACTGATGCTGGGTGTGCCAGTAAACAGCTGTTTACCCGACGTTTTCCATATTTGTTGTTTAATTCCAGTTAGAGGTTAAATTAAATTTGGTGGGTGCCTCTTGCAAGTGGATCACTTGAGGAATTAATTCGGTACTTTTGCTTTTTCAGCAACTCACTGAAACAAGGCTTCCTGTAAGCTACAATGTCAACAACCCGATTGTTGATTATACATTTGACATTACCTTTGACAGAGTGCTTTCACAGTCTCTTAACTTCACATTCCCTAAACTTCATATTCCCTAAACTTCATATTCCCTAAATTTCACATGCCCTAAACTTTAAATCCCTTAAATCGATTGAATTGCATTCCCTTGCCTTAAGAGGGATTTGAAGTCTCGTGCACTTAGGGTGCGTGAAATTTAGGGAATTTGAATTTTAGAGGATCTGAAGGAACTGGCAGTTCGGGGATGTGAGATTTAGGGATTTTCAAACGCCCCCCTTTGACATAACCTGAATGACAACTCAACAGTCTGTATAATGTCTTAATATAGGCCTAGTCTTAATAATGGCACCTAAATATCACTAATGACGCACCCTGAAAAGACTTAGCGTTGACATCTCAATTGCCTATATAGCCATATAAATTTAAAGGTCTAAATTACACCAGCTCTATCAGCCAAATAAATTTTCAATAGCTCGTTGTCATTTGATCACCGCAACTGGTAGCCTTAGACTTGTCAAAAGTTCCCTAAATAGCTAAGCTCAACGCATATTTAATCACTATCAACAGAGTAACCTACATGTATTACATGCATGACATTAAAAAACATTAGTAATTCGGATGCCTATCTACATTTTCAATCGATAAACAGTTGTTTTTGCTTAGAAATTCCATATTTATTTCCAGCATCAACGGAATTTCAGATTGCGTATGACAGTATCTCAGAATAAACGTTTTTGCTTAGCTAGCTGAGCAAAGCAACACGAAAAACAAGCAAGTAAATTTGGGCTAGATCGTATGGCGTACGCGTCTGCTGCTTACGCAAATTGCAGCTAAAAATAGAAGCAGCTCTGTGCTGGCTATTATTCCTGATTTTATTTGTCTCGCTCTGCTAGCTTCGCTTCATTATACTGCACCAATTTTAGAGGCCAGCCAGCCCCCTGTAGTAGCCGCACGCACGCAGGCAAATGCTAAAATTTTCCGACATGGAAAACTATAAGAATCTTTATTTGCCTGTTCTATTTTTAGAATTCAAAGTGCGTCAAAATGGGTTTGGCGTTTCGGGAAGCCTCGCGGGCTTGTCCTGAAGGAGTGCTGATAAATAGCATCTGGAAAGGGAAACATTCGTATTCCATCCTGCTTTGTGATACATAAATTTCTAACAACGAAAAAAACGTTGAAAATCTTTGTTGCGAAGTAGTTTTAGAGAGACTGATGAGAAATTCAAATTAAGCATCCGAATCGGATGTTTCTTTTCCAGCTAGGCTCTAGAATTCGAATTCCATGGCATTAGTTAGCACCATTTTTCTCTGCAAATGCAAAATTTGCCCGCAGGGTTAAGCCGCAGAGTTCACAACGTGAAAGGCAAAAAGGGCTGTAAAAGCACGAGTTTTTAAGTTGTTTATCTACGTTAAATCTCACTCCGCCCTTACTTCTATGTCGCTTTCGCATAAAGTATTTACACGCAGTTTAACCTACCGTGTGTACATTAATCTATAAATAGATTAGCTCGTGCGTCACTACAATAGTGCTGTTTTACTTTATCTACCGACCCTTGCAACTGAATTCGAAATCGTTAAGGGTCCCTAATCTAGATTCTATACATTAAAACTTTGATCCATACATACGTTCAAGAGCTACCATAGAATTTGTTATACAATGCATTGGAGTGTCAACAATGTCCGAGTTCAGGAATATAAAATTAAACGGAACTTGGGAATTATCAACAATAGTCAATAATTTAACAAAGTAATAAATAAACAAATGATTAATTTAAACAGGTCAGATGAAATTTAAAATGGAAGGTAATGAAGGTTATTTTGGGTGGGTCAAAAAATTGTATATTGAAAATTGATAGTAAAAAAACAGGTTGAATTTGAATAAAAGACTAAACTAAATTTGCGTTTGTTATACTGATTCCTACAAATACAATCGATTTTGCATCATGCGCGGGAGTTTTTGGGCAGCATTGCACTAACAATTTATTTGTATTTTCTTGTGTTCGATTCCCGAATGTTAGAATTCATTTTAGGGCGTGGCTAAAGTTTATATTCCTCAATCTAGCTATAGCACTCCATGACTTTGCTCAAATGCAGTCTATGCATGTAGCAAGAGTACCTGCTTACCCTAGAACTGAAACTGCAGCTGCTAGTTAGTACAAATTTTTTGCGCATGCAGTACCCGACTAAATCGCATTTTTTGGACTATTTTGGCAAAACAAATTTGGAGTGAAAACACGTCCAACCATATGTAAAAGTATCGAGTCTAACAGGGGTGTGTGTGTGTGTGTGTGTGTGTGTGTGTGCTTGGCACTGCCTACCCAACCTCCTATACCTCCTACCAGATAAACAGTGAAGCAAACACTCATTCCGAACTTTCCAAATTTGAGAGATTTTTTTAATCAACTGACTCACTGTAGCTACTCAACTGCTGGCCTTTAAATCTGAGATATTCTTTACTGGGTGGGTTCCAAGCGCTGCGTTCTATAAGCAAAACTGTTTTTGTTTATCTGTTTGTCAAGTCTGCAAGTGTTTTCTGTAGCGTATAGCTCGTACTAGATGCAAATTAAACCAGTTTTTTTAATGCTGCTTTTAGCCAGATTTTCAGTTTTAAAAATACTTTTAGACGGCAGCATACGCAGAATAATGACAAACTGGTCCATTTGAAACTATAGTTAAAAGCTAAGATGCCAGATCGTTTTTAGTTTGCCCTTGGCATATTTTTTTAACTTTTAGCCTTTGTTTAAATAAAACATTGAATTTTCTTTTCTCTACAACATGATTTGGTGGACGCTTTGATGTAAAAGGCTGGATGGCTAGATAGATAGATAGATAGATAGATAGATAGATAGATAGATAGATAGATAGATAGATAGATAGATAGATAGATAGATAGATAGATAGATAGATAGATAGATAGATAGATAGATAGATAGATAGATAGATAGATAGATAGATAGATAGATAGATAGATAGATAGATAGATAGATAGATAGATAGATAGATAGATAGATAGATAGATAGATAGATAGATAGATAGATAGATAGATAGATAGATAGATAGATAGATAGATAGATAGATAGATAGATAGATAGATAGATAGATAGATAGATAGATAGATAGATAGATAGATAGATAGATAGATAGATAGATAGATAGATAGATAGATAGATAGATAGATAGATAGATAGATAGATAGATAGATAGATAGATAGATAGATAGATAGATAGATAGATAGATAGATAGATAGATAGATAGATAGATAGATAGATAGATAGATAGATAGATAGATAGATAGATAGATAGATAGATAGATAGATAGATAGATAGATAGATAGATAGATAGATAGATAGATAGATAGATAGATAGATAGATAGATAGATAGATAGATAGATAGATAGATAGATAGATAGATAGATAGATAGATAGATAGATAGATAGATAGATAGATAGATAGATAGATAGATAGATAGATAGATAGATAGATAGATAGATAGATAGATAGATAGATAGATAGATAGATAGATAGATAGATAGATAGATAGATAGATAGATAGATAGATAGATAGATAGATAGATAGATAGATAGATAGATAGATAGATAGATAGATAGATAGATAGATAGATAGATAGATAGATAGATAGATAGATAGATAGATAGATAGATAGATAGATAGATAGATAGATAGATAGATAGATAGATAGATAGATAGATAGATAGATAGATAGATAGATAGATAGATAGATAGATAGATAGATAGATAGATAGATAGATAGATAGATAGATAGATAGATAGATAGATAGATAGATAGATAGATAGATAGATAGATAGATAGATAGATAGATAGATAGATAGATAGATAGATAGATAGATAGATAGATAGATAGATAGATAGATAGATAGATAGATAGATAGATAGATAGATAGATAGATAGATAGATAGATAGATAGATAGATAGATAGATAGATAGATAGATAGATAGATAGATAGATAGATAGATAGATAGATAGATAGATAGATAGATAGATAGATAGATAGATAGATAGATAGATAGATAGATAGATAGATAGATAGATAGATAGATAGATAGATAGATAGATAGATAGATAGATAGATAGATAGATAGATAGATAGATAGATAGATAGATAGATAGATAGATAGATAGATAGATAGATAGATAGATAGATAGATAGATAGATAGATAGATAGATAGATAGATAGATAGATAGATAGATAGATAGATAGATAGATAGATAGATAGATAGATAGATAGATAGATAGATAGATAGATAGATAGATAGATAGATAGATAGATAGATAGATAGATAGATAGATAGATAGATAGATAGATAGATAGATAGATAGATAGATAGATAGATAGATAGATAGATAGATAGATAGATAGATAGATAGATAGATAGATAGATAGATAGATAGATAGATAGATAGATAGATAGATAGATAGATAGATAGATAGATAGATAGATAGATAGATAGATAGATAGATAGATAGATAGATAGATAGATAGATAGATAGATAGATAGATAGATAGATAGATAGATAGATAGATAGATAGATAGATAGATAGATAGATAGATAGATAGATAGATAGATAGATAGATAGATAGATAGATAGATAGATAGATAGATAGATAGATAGATAGATAGATAGATAGATAGATAGATAGATAGATAGATAGATAGATAGATAGATAGATAGATAGATAGATAGATAGATAGATAGATAGATAGATAGATAGATAGATAGATAGATAGATAGATAGATAGATAGATAGATAGATAGATAGATAGATAGATAGATAGATAGATAGATAGTAAGATAGATAGATAGATAGATAGATAGATAGATAGATTAATTGATTAATTTATTGATAAACATATTGATGGGTTAAAGGATAGACAAATAAATAAATGGATAAGTAGAATTTCGACTTTTTGTTATATAGAACTTACTTAAATGCTTCATTTCCTATTTGGAATTTCAGCTCATAGAGAGCCATAACAAACCTTGAGTAAGATTTGAGTATCACATTGCAATGCGCCGAATTCCGGAAGAGCAAAGTGGACGGCGTTTGCGCAAATTAAAGTCTATTTTTAGCATAGGTAAAGAAATTTCTGGAAATTTCCATCCAGTTTCTAGGGTCTTTCTGTTTTATTGTGACACTTTATCTGGCGAAAAAATCTATTTGGAATTGTTTAATTCCATTAGTCTACTTTTAGTAGAAGTGTGTGTGGAATTATGCGCGTGAAGGAAAATTCTAGAATAATTTTGGAGTGTAGCTATACGAATTACATCTGGATGAGTAGAAGTATCAATTTAAGTCAGCTGACTCGGAATACACCGAGTGACGTATTTTTTTAAGCAGAAATTAAATTTAAGCATGATGTTTTCGCTTTTGATTTGCATTATTTGAGAAATTGTGGAAATAACATTCAAAATTTCACGTGGCGTTACTGTAATCAAATTATGTAATAGTGTACAGTATTCAGCGCGCCAAACTACAATTTACCTGGCACACCGGCCCATTACACCATTGTGTTATCAAAATTATTTTATTTCCTTAACACAAAGAAAGGCATTCAAAAGTGTCACATGGAAATTATTATATCAAAGTTTCACATGCCCAATTATGTTGTATTGTTTCTCATGCAAGAGTTACATTAAGTAAGTCCCAGTCTCTTCAATATTTGTCTAGTAGAATATTGCTGTTTATTTTAATAACAGGTTTTACGTAAAATTGCTTTACAAAGTACTTTTAATATGCTTCGTCACATTATTTTTAAACTATTGGAAAAGCGGGATTACAAATAGATTTAATTTAATTTTAACAAGTTAACTAAGATTACTATACTATCGTTCAAATGAAGCTACGATCATGTTTTTAGCTTTTTTTACCCTATGCTTTGTAAACAATTCTTTCTACTGTGAGTAGAACTAGGAACACTTTCAGACAATTTTTTTTAAAGAAATTTAGCAATGCCAAAAATTGGAGACTATATTTAACTGGCGACTATATTATTATTATAACAAACCTTGAATGCTCCGAACTCAAAATCAAAAGCTGTTAAAAAGGGAAATTCATCTACATGTATTTTTATTTATAATATTGGGCCGAAGTCAGCCCCAGGGGTAGCAGGATAGATGTGGCGAGCGGCTAGGTCCTATGCTAGGAGAAGACAGCGAGAGACAGACACGGAGATAAAGAAAGGTAGAGAGCCGCCAGCCCCAGAAGGAAGCTGACAGCCCCGCCGCCACCAACTTGTGTTGACTGCATCACCAGACAGCCCTATCGAAACCAAGTTCCAGACTACGTAATTGAGACCTGATTTCCACCTACAACTAGTGTCTTTTAGCTGTCAATCTCGAAGTCATAGCCGACTAAGGGACACTGCAGGGACTAGATCGCATGACCAAGGCAGGCTCAGAGAGGACTTTTGCAGGGGGCTCTTGCATGGATCGGATCATATGGACTCGGAAATGTACTATTATATTACTAAGAGTAGTGCGTAGGGAATATCCCAGCTTCTAGCCTTGATGCTTCAACAAACAGTCACAAAGTGCTGAAATGACCTAATTAGACTCTTCGCCCTCACTGCGCCCTAAATGCTCTAAAGACTACATTGAATTACATTAACAAATTGGCTGCCGCGCCGCCTCCTGACTGCACTAAAGTACAGCCGAAGCTGAGTCCTCAATCTCTGATTGCATGAGTTACTGACTGACTGACTGCATGACTGGTCATAGCTGCTCTTGTGAACCAGCGTGGGCGATTGATTGTATGATTTGGCTTTCATTCTCAATTGCTTAACTTCCATTGATGTTGGAGCACTTTAAATACCATCAGCAATTTATATTTGTGCCTTCAGTTAGCACAAAACAGTTGATAAGTAAACACGCGAACCCTAATGAAGACGCTAAGAGGGGAACCGATAGAGACTGCACCCATCAATCGATCTCTTACCAATAATACTCAGATTAATGCACTGCCGATGTTCTCGAACTGCACAGTGGCTGAGGTTAGATCTCGATCTCGCTTGCAAATGGCAACTGATAAAACGTTGCTTTTGGCTAAAATAGCTGACACTAAAGCTGATGCTGATCGATGTTTTTGATGTCGATACTCAGTGGGAGGTTCGCAAGCTAAAGGGCAAATTGCTAGCAGACTTCTAGGGATCGTCCAAACAGAAGTCTAGGCGTATCGAGTCTTCAGAGCGTTCGGTGACCAGTTAAAAGTTGGCTTTAATAAGTTTCCGTAGTATGCATAATCTGTACTTCCGATTATGCATCGTTAGATCATAGCTATTTACTTCGTATGTCCATTAAAATTGAGTAAACTGGTACTATTAGTATTATACAGCTACTAGGGTGTGTATTATGACTACGGACTGAACAGAGAATACATGTAGGTAACTAAGAAAGCTAAAAAGGGAAGTCTTTGTCTTCAAGTTTTTGCGATTCCTTTACCCGGAAAGTACGACCGTAAAAGCTTTTTCCTCGCGAAAAGTAAGCATCACCGAGCTGTCGAAAGTTTCAGAAAATAAACCATACAATAGACAGATAGACATTCAAGAATTTCCTAAACCTCGGTCACGTGATTGCTCAGCCTCAGACACAACCAAAGTGCAAAGTACAAGTGAAAGTGTAAAGTACAAAGCAAATAGAGGTCATCCAAAATTAAAAAATATATATTTAGCTTAACAAAAAACAAAACTTTATTTTATCGTGTTCTACTATAATAACAGCGTGTGATGCAGTAATACATGATGCATGAAGGTAAATCTATGCCTCAATGATCTAATTAACTGTATCTAGACAGCAGTGGGTTTTTTTAATCCCATCGAAGTCTCCGATAGTCACAGCTAATTTTGTTTAGTAAGAGAACAACATCAGTCAGCACTACTGCACGTTTTTCCAAACTTGCTTTCGAAACACTCGCTACACTATTCAAAAGAAGCTAAGGTCACTGCCTATCTTTTTTCTTTTTATCTCTCTATCTATTTCTCTTTGATGCTGCGATTCATGGGCATCCAATTTAATAGTTTAAATAAGAAGACCAACTCAGTACTACGAGCTGCAAGTGGTCAAGTAGTTTTGCTAGCTAGCTAAATAGAATAGAATTGTATAACAGCAGAATGTCATCAATCTTGACCAAGTTTTAGCATTAGTTGAGTGAGTTAAATTTCTTTTTTTTCTCTGAACGGTCATTTTTTTATTCTCTTATTCATTAGTTAGATTCATTAGATTGTGATTCTTGCGTGTGATTCGTGTTCAGCTGAGCCTCATGGGTAGGCACTGAAGTGCGTCCAGCGTCTCACGTTTGCGGTCCCGCCTTGCCAACTCGCATAAGCAGAGCGGAGAGAAATAGCTAGAAAGAGACAATACCTGCTCCAGCTAGCACTGCTAGCACTGGGTCCTCCCCCCAGCAGCAAAACTCGTAGCTATAGTGGGTGCGGCCCCCGCAACTGCTAAAAAAGTATGGAAAACAAAATTCCTAGGGCCAGGAAGAGAAGACGAATTTACTGTGCAACAATAAAGCTGCACAGACAGAGAAATTGGCAGAGAAACTACTATAGTGCCAAGGGGTTGGCTGCTCGATTGCGACAAATATGCCCTTGAAAAATGGTTGAGGAAAGCTTTGGCAGCCTTTAGCTGATAGCAGCATTCTTCCTATTAATAACAGGCTTCAAAGTAGCTAACTAACCGATTGTTTTGATAGTGCCGAGGACACGACACTACAACCCGAGTAAACAGCAAATTTTACTGTCGAAGTCAGCACCGATGTCTGGCACTGCGGCACCAGGCACCAGTGTCGCTAGCACCGCGGCAGTGGCCTCGACAACAGCAGAGCCGACCTCACGCAGCAGACTGTGCGACCAGACAGAATGGAGAATCATCATAGCGGTGACTCTCTCTACCTACTTTGCCCTGCTTATCCTCATTGTTCTGGTGAAATTCGCCTGCGCTCCGGTCACTAGGACCAAGGAGGACGAGCTGTACGAGAGGGAGAGAGCGTTGAAAAACTCGCAGAAGGCAAAGTTTGTTACTCAGCTACATCTGCACTGCAAGGCATTGATGAAGGGATCTAACATTTTCGGCAGGATTATGGTGAGTTAGCTTAGTGTTCCAGTGTTTGTGCTCTCGAGTAGTAATTTTACTGTATGCTCTCAAATTTCTTCCTTAACCCACAGTTAATCATTTATTCCTTCTGTGTGGTTACCTCCTTCGTGCTGTACGTCCGACTTACCTACTACTTTTACGATGACAAGCGCGATGATGTGAGAAACTTTCTGAGCTGCTTTGAAGCCAGCAGCGTGCCAATGGTACATGCGGACTTTGGAATCAACATTTTCTACGCTCTAGTGTTTGTTGTTCGGGTAAGTTTCACCATGACCTAATTTTTTAAAAGTTCAAATTGGCACTCATGCTTGACCAACTTTCAGTTGTTGGCGTGCAATTCAATGCTGAGCTTCTGGCTAACTATGGACACTATGGCGGATCACTTGACCCTATTGCCGTGTGTAATTATGTACAGTCTGAATCGGCACCTGATTGGTGAGGCCAAGGCTTCTTTTTTACTTTAGTTAAACTGTTTCTAGAGCTACTTTGCCGACATTATTCATCCTCGTTTTTAATTTTAGCTTTCCAATACGCCAGACTGGTCGGTCTACGATTTATAGTTAACACCCTGATCTACTGCAACCTTGTCCGCGGCGAGAAGTACATTAGATTGCTTAACCTGCTCATACAGATTATCTCTGTCTGGCTTATTAGTGCCGGCTTTTTCCAGTTGGTAAGATTTATCACGGAGTTTTGCGGCTGTCTGTCTTTCTGTCTGTCTGTCTGTCTGTCTGTCTGTCTGTCTGTCTGTCTGTCTGTCTGTCTGTCTGTCTGTCTGTCTGTCTGTCTGTCTGTCTGTCTGTCTGTCTGTTTGTGTGTCTATCTGTCTGTTTGCCTGTCTGTCTGTCTTTCTGTCTGCCTGCCTGCCTGTCTGTCTGTCTGTCTGTCTGTCTGTCTGTCTGTCTGTCTGTCTGTCTGTCTGTCTGTCTGTCTGTCTTTCTATTACAGCCAGTTTCTCACCTATTTAAAACGCAGATCGAAGGTGTCGGTGATTTCTGGCGAGAGGCGGGCCTCACCTCGGCATCCTTTATCAGCTTTCACGATTGTTTCTACTTTCTGTTGATCACAATGAGCACTGTTGGCTACGGCGACATTTCTCCGAGAACTATTTTGGGAAAATTTTTCATCATTTTGTTTGTCGTTGTCGCCTTGGTAAGTAAAACTTGTCAATAGTATACTGCGTGCTTTTAGCTTTCGATTGAACTATTGAACTAAGATTCCAACTTTTCGCCATCGTTCAGGGCATGTTCACAAGAATAATTCCTGAAATTTCCGAGATACTCACGGAGAGTAAGAAGTACAGAAGAAACCGGGTTCACCTTAAGCACGGAAAAACGTGAGTTCTCGTAAATTCGTAAAATTCCATTAATCTGAAAAATGGACGCTTGATGGTGTTTTCTTTTTTTCAGGCACGTTGTTGTGATTGGCAACTTTACGGTGTCCATGTTGAACACATTTTTCAACGATTTTTATCACAAGGAACGATCGGCCAGGAATAGAGAGTTCGTTGCCCTCCTTGGCGAGTAAGTACCGATAACTATCGTCGCTTTGAAGAGTTTTATTTGAATTATTTTTAACTCTACCGACATTCACAGATTCGAGCCAACACTTGAGCTAAAAGCTGTGATGAAAACCAGGGAGCTTTACGTCACCTATCTCCAAGGCAACGTGATGTCTGTGAAAGATTTGCACAGAGCCGAAGTGAAATACGCTTCGGCAGTCATCATTATGGCTGATCAACTAGCGAAAGACCAGGTAGCTATGAATCGATGTTCTCGAAACAAATTCATATATTGTCAATAGCTACTAACACACTTTCTTAAATAACCCTACCAATGTCAACTAACTTCTAGCTAACTGCCTCGGCAACCATCCAGCTAACCGTCTGAGACGAGTTTTTTTAACATTAGGAAAAAATTCAGTACAATCGTTCGTCTTGATGAGGCTCCCGAGATTTCCGCACCATAAAGTTCAAGCTAACCATCTCGACTTCAAGCTAACTGTTTCAAATAACTTCGAGTCAACTTAGTGGCAGACTTTAGGTTAACAACAAACAGCAATAAAAAATCACGCTGTCAGATCGAAAAACCGTCACGACAAACTTCAAGCTAACCGGCAAAGACATACTTCAAGCTTACTTGACGACAAACTTCAAGCTAACTTGACGACAAACTTCAAGCTAACTTGACGACAAACTTCAAGCTAACAACAAACAACAACAACAAATCACGCTGTCAGATCGAAGATCGTCACGACAAACTTCAAGCTAACCGGCAAAGACATACTTCAAGCTAACTTGACGACAAACTTCAAGCTAACTTGACGACAAACTTCAAGCTAACTTGACGACAAACTTCAAGCTAACTTGACGACAAACTTCAAGCTAACTTGACGACAAACTTCAAGCTAACTTGACGACAAACTTCAAGCTAACTTGACGACAAATTTCAAGCTAACTTGACGACAAATTTCAAGCTAACTTGACGACAAACTTCAAGCTTCAGCAAAAACTTCTTGTTAAACCAAACCAACTTCACGCAAAAATTTTGCTGTGGCTTCCAACAAACCCCTAGGGTGCAATAAATTTGATCAATGACAAAAAACTCGCAGGAAGACGAGGACATGAAAAACATAATGCGAGTGATAGCCATCAAGGACTACTGTCCCGAGGTGAAGATCCTCGTGCAACTGCAGCTCTACAAAAGCAAGACCTATCTGAGGAACATTCCCGACTGGGGACCGCAGCACGGCGACCAGTCAGTTTGCATCAACGAGATCAAATACGGCATATTGGCCCAGAGCTGCATGGTTCCGGGCATCTCAACCTTGCTGTGCAACTTGCTCATGCTTCGATCCTGCGATTCAGTTCTGGTGCCCATGAATCCCTGGTCCAGAGCCTACTTGCAAGGCGTTGAGTTCGAATTCTACAAGGTAAAATTTATGATTTTTATTGGAGTTGAAAATAGTCAAATATGTTCTGAACAAAGCCGACATCCTGTTCACCGACAGGTTCCATTTGCTCCGGATTTTCGCAATTTAAATTTCGTTCAAGCCTGCAGAATCTGCTACCAGGAGTTGGGAATAATCCTTCTGGCCATAGAGGCGGTTCAAAGCAAACAAGAAACTGGCAGCGATGATTCGGAAGACAGCGTCGTACCCAAGAGGACAATCATCAATCCGGGCTCGTCGGTCATCATCGACTCCGATATGATGGAGGCATTCGTGATCGCCAAGGATCTTTACGATGCTAAAAGGTGACTAAAGACTTGAAGACAGACATTCTGCTTAAGACGGTGCTTATACTTAAAATTCATTCGAGTACTTGAAGGCTTTCAAAAATGTTCAAATCGTTAAAACAATAGGATAACTGGACTGCAACTAACTGAAGAAATTCTATCGGGAGGTGCCGATCAAGTCACAGCATTCGGCAGCAACCACGCCGACAAGCTGACTGGGGTGGTCGCTGCAGCTTCAGCTCAATCAGTTGAACTGCAGAATCTGAACAGCGGCCTCGGAGGTGCCAACCACCGGAGCGCCAATTTGCCAAACTCGTCGAAGGGCTCAAGACAGAATCATCAAGTTAATGGTGAGTGGTTCTTTTACCAAGAATATTTTTTCAAGAGCCTTGATCTGACATCACCGTTTTTTCGACTGATAATTGTGTAATTTTCGGGTGGTCTATTTTACTCAGCAATAAAAGCTTTTTTCAAAATGCAGCCTCCAACGCTAGCTTAAACGAGCTTCAACCTGGAGACAGACAACAGATGCGAGAGAGGAGCAACTCGTAAGATTTTTTTATAATCTAGATCTATTGACCGACTTTTGAAAAATTTACGTTGAATATCAAATGCCTTTATCTTCTTATTAACTTCTCAGGTCGATCTTTCACGAGAACTTTAGAAAGACGCAACCGCAGGTGATAAAATTGGATTCGAGCGGCTATTTTCACTGGGTCCCCAACCGGCCTGCAAACACCATTTTGTTGTCCGCTAACCAGCGGTACCACTTCCGCAATCACGTGGTCGTGTGCGTCCTGGAAAAGAACCCGGACGTACTCCTTAACATCACATCGTTTATTATGCCGCTTAGAGCCAGCTCTATTCCACGAGCTCAATTAAAGGACATCATATTCGTTGGAAACGAAACTATCATCTTCAACGAATGGAGCATCGTGCAAAATTTCCCTAATATATATGTGCTCAATGTAAGAAATATTTTTGGTACGACTGATTTGCGTATTTCTGTCGATCTGTCCATCGAAGTGTGCATCTGTGCTTCTTTGTAGATATGTGTGTATGCAGTACACACCGGTATATCGTATTTGTCTGCATTGACGCGTTTATCTCGCATCTATCCATCTACACAATTTGTGTATCAATCAATATCCCTTCTATCTTTGAACTTACTAACAGGGCTCTCCTCTGAACCGAGCCAATCTTAAGGCCGTCAACATAGAGTACGTGGACTGCTGCGTGATCCTGTCACCCAAGGCCAACTCGTTGCACTTGGACGCCCAGGTAGACCGAGAGACAGTCCTGTGCACGCTCAACATCAAGACAATGCGCCATCCAGAGACCGGGCACCGTCTTGGTGACGTCATCCACATCATCACGGAGCTTAACACCGAGGACTCGATCGCCTATCTCGACCAAGACGATGATGACGACGTCTCTGAGCCGTACATGACGCAGGCGTTTGCTACCGGGCGTACCTTCTTTCACAGCCTACTGGGCTCCATTGTTACCACGGTGAGTGGCGCGGCAGGTCTTTGTACTTTAAATTGAATCTTTGTTGCGATGCGATTACTTTTCAATCGATTTTTCGCACTTGAAACATATTTTTGAGGTATTCTGAGTCCATTTGATTATACATCGCTAATTTCTTCACCCAATGTACAATGGATGAGGGACGTTAGACTGGCACTGGTCACTGGGCTAGATAGGATAGAAAACTCTACCATCTACACACTGAATGCATTAATTCGTAATAAAATTATTTGTCAGATCTACTTCAACGGTGCCGCGTTGAACTTTCTCCGCACTGTGGTTACCACGGTTGACTCAGACAATTTGGAGGTGAATCTCAACGAGCAGGGCTTTCACTTTATGTCGCCAGACAGTCAGGAGCAGCCGCTGGAGGACTATCCGCAGCACAACAATCTGGAGTGTCGCTACAAGGTTCGAAGTCAAATACAATTGTTACAGGTTGCGAAACCGCCTCTCGTCGACATCTTTAAAGCGAAGGTAATGGCTTTAGTTGTAAAAATGAACTTTTATGATTGTGTTAAGTACTAATAAAGTCCCTTTCGGATTAGAATTAATCTACAAGTGCAAAAGTAAAATGAATCAGAGTAGAAATACCTCACTGAACAAACCCAAGCTGAGTAGAAATACCTCACTGAAGGAACACGTACTTGAGTAGAAATGCTTCACAACTGTAACAAAGACTTTGACAATAGGACCATCGAAAACCAGCAAAAAACCTGGATGATAAGATTTTCACGAAAAAAACGAGAAGTGAAATAGGAGATAGTCTAAACCAAGAGGACCTTGAGTTAGTAAGGAGTTGGCTCCATTTATTGATGAGCATGTACTTTTACACGCTAACGCCACATTCAGGAGGGCTGCACCTGGCAAGATCTGTTTATGCAGGCTCTCCTGCAGCTGGAAATCGTGTGCATCGGAATATTCCGCCTCCAGGTGGAAAAGAAACCTTCTAACTCGACAGAGGCCTGCAAAAATCATCGATTTGTAGTCACACTGCCGGAGGACTCCATGTTGATGAAGGAGTCTGACAAGGTTAGTTTTGATTCATGTGTGACAATCTGAGAAATACACGAAATAAAATTTCTGTATAGATTTGGTTTAAATAGTTTCATGTTATAACTAGCTAAGACATTTCAGCTATTTCAACCATTTAAAACACATTCCAACCGTCTGAAATACTTTCCAACCGTCTGAAACACATTCCAACTATCTGAAACACATTCTAACTGTCTGAAACAAATTCCAACTATATGGCATTCCAACTATCTAATACACATTCCAACTATCTAATACACATTCCAACTATCTGAAAAACATTCCTGGAACACTATTCAACTATCTGAAAAACATTCCAAACATCTGAAGCACATTCTAACCGTCTGAAACACATTCCAACTATCTGAAACACATTCTAACTGTCTGAAACATATTCCAACTATATGGCATTCCAACTATCTAATACACATTCCAACTATCTGAAAAACATTCCTGGAACACTATTCAAATATCTGAAAAACATTCCAAACATCTGAAGCACATTCTAACCGTCTGAAACACATTCCAACTATCTGAAACACATTCTAACTGTCTGAAACATATTCCAACTATATGGCATTCCAACTATCTAATACACATTCCAACTATCTGAAACACATTCCAACCATCTGAAAAAACATTCCTGGAACACAATTCAACTATCTGAAACACATTCCAAACATCTGAAACACATTCCAAACGTCTAAAACACATTTAAACTATCTGAAACACATTAAAACCATCTGAGAAACATTCAAATCATTTGAAAAACATTTCAACTGTCTGAAATTTCTTTATTTTATAGCTCCTGATCTACTGCTAAGAATGTTATATTGGCAACACTTGTGCTCAAAATTTCAAAATAAATTTTTAGGTTTACTGCTTAACGCCTCCGTCGCCCAACGCCGATGACTACCATTTGGTGTCGGGTTTGTAAACAATTCTAGCGGCCAAGAAACTTTGCTACGTCAAGAAAGCGTCCTTTTGCCCGTAATTATCTGACTTGTGGTGGTGTTTTAGCGAAGCAAACAGTGCTTTTTATATTATTTTTATGTACTTTGTGCATACAATTTTTTTAATTCGAAAAATAGCGTTGTTTATACATAATTATGCAAATTAAATATTTACTAACCACACAATAGTAGATATTTAATTTTTCAAATGTAAAAATTAGAGCAAGAAATATTATGGGAAATTATGAAGATAGGCTAAATTCAAAGTATTTAAAATCCGCAGATGAAATCTGGATTCGCATTAGTCCAATTCAAATATTTCGTAAAGTACGTAAACTTTTGTTATAATCAAACGGTATTTATTTGCGCGCTCATTCAAAATTTATCAAATTTGCTCAGCACAGCCAAGCTAAGTGCATATTTTTTTAGCTCAAAACTTTTTGTTTTGTTTTTGATAATTTTTTTCCCGTCCTCGAAAAAAACAAAATTACAGATTTCATTTTTATTCGCCGCGTAAGCCATACAATTTTAACACTCGGGATTATGAGAGGTCTATTCTTTAATTCCTTATTTTGCTCCTAAAAGCTCAGTCATTTATGATAAAATATAAATTAATGTTCGATTTTTAACTAAATTTATTAAAAATTTCAAATTATATTTTGGAAATGCTGAACCAACCAAATTTGCTGAAAAAGTTGCCACACTTTTATCAAGAAGACGTCGAGTAAAGGACTACTTAGCGTTTCCGTGGGTTTCATTTGTAATTTGGCAAGTCAAATTGAATTTTTTTAATAATCACAAAATAAAAAACAAAATCGACTTCATAAATAGATTTTAATTTCTAAAGCATTATTGTTAAAAGCAATTTTTTTTTAAATTAAAATATTTTTGGCCAAATTATCGGAAAATTTAATACCGATTTTTTCATAAACTAAAATATTTCATTTTAGGTGCTTGGTTTTGGGAAGATAAAGTATGAAAAATACATAAAAACATGCATAGATAATTAATTAATACGCGAACGTCTAAAACTTCTTATTTGAGAGACCTTTAATTATTTAATTTAATTTTCCTGCAATTTTTTACATCGATCGCAATATTTGCTAATGTTTTATTAATTACAAAAATTGTTTTGTTTAAATCGTACGAAATTTTTTTAAAAGTTTGAACATTAAAAATCTATATATTAACGATCGATGATGCATCAACTGGTGCCCGGCGGCAGCAGGGTGCCACCCTTGCGCATGGCGCTATTGGCCATGTTGTAGTAGGCCCCACCCAGCCGCATCAGTTCAGAGTGCGTCCCGGTCTCAACAACCCGGCCGCCTTCCATCACAACGATCACATCGGCGCTCTGCACTGTTGACAGCCTGTGAGCAACAAGGACGCAGGTTCGGCCTTGTCTGGCTTCGTCAAGAGCCGCCTGGACCAGAGCTTCGGACTCGCTGTCCAACGCCGAGGTGGCTTCATCCAGCAGCAGAATTTTTGGCCGTGTGATCATCGCCCGGGCCAGGGCCACTCGCTGCTTCTGCCCGCCGCTTAGTTGGGCGCCTTTTTCGCCGACCTTTTTTGATTTATTTTAGTAGGGTTTTCATCAGAGTATTACAAAATTGGGATTAAAGCTACACGATTATTATAGAAATCTTTTTTCATGACATCAACATTCATGACCTATTAATGATCCATTAAAAAATTTCCGCAAAGTGTACTTGATATTTTGCGTATTTAATGTCATTCTACAGAATCCTTATTAAAATTCAAAAAATCTTAAAGGACATTCCACCTAGACTAAAAGACATTCCACAGATCCTAAACGACATTCCACAGACCCCTAAACAACATTCCACAGATCCTAAAGGACATTCCACAAATCCTAAAGTACATTCCAAGATCCCCTGAGAACATTCCACAGACCCTTAACGAGTTTCCACAGATCCTAAAGAAAATTCCACCTAGACTAAAAGACATTCCATAGGTCCTAAAGGACATTCCACAGATCCATAATAAAATTCCATAGGTCCTAAAGGACATTCCACAGATCCATAATAAAATTCCATAGGTCCTAAAGGACATTCCACAGATCCATAATAAAATTCCACAGATCCTAAAGGACATTCCACAGATCCTGAAGAACATTCCACAGACCCTAAAGGACATTCCACAGATCCTAAAGGACATTCCATAGGTCCTAAAGAACATTCCACGGATCCTAAAGGACATTCCACAGATCCTAAAGTACATTCCACAGATCCCTAAAGAACATTCCACAGATCCCTAAAGAACATTCCACAGATCCTTAATGACATCCCAATATCCTGAATGGCATCCCAGCAATTCCCCGGAAATCTCCCAATGCCCGAACCTGAGTATCCAAACCGTCCGGCAAATGCTTGACAAAATCTTCGATGTTGCTGAGTCGAATCGCCTCCTCGAGGCGCTCCGGGTCGGGCTCAGCGTCCAGCCCGTACCGGATGTTGTCAGCGATACTGCGCGCAAACAGCACTGGTTCCTGGTTCACTACACGAATGCATCGTCTCAACCAGGAGACGTTCAACTGGCGAAGATCCCGACCGTCTAATTCGACGCGGCCGCCAACGAGGCGTCCGTCAGCCGGCGGCATCGGGTCGTAGAATCGTTGCAGCAGGGCGACCACGGTGGACTTGCCGCAGCCAGACGGTCCGACTAGGGCCACCGTCCGTCCGGCCGGAATGGTCAGGTTTAAACGGCGAAGCACCCGAGTACCCGAACGTTGCGGATACTCGAAGTCAACGTCGACTAGTTTGATCTCGCCGATCAACTGTTGAGGCCGGTCGCCCAGATCCGACCGGTTGTCGATCAGCGGCTCGCGGTTGAACAGGGCGATGATGTAACCGGCTGCGATGCGCGCCTTGGCGTAGTCCGGGATCAGCGAGAATGTCTGACCTGCCATCAGGCCGGCAAATGTGATGGAGAAGAACACCTTGAACACGTTGTTCACCTCCATCTGGTTGATGCTGACCAGGTAGGCGCCGAAGCGGAACGAAGCGGCGTACACAAAGAATACGATGCTCTGCGTGTTCGAGGCGGCAGATTCGATTGCGTAATACTGGTTGCGTAATGTGAATGTACATGTCTGATATCGTTTCATTGTTGCGTAATACAATGACAGTGCGTACTGATTGCAATTGATCACCTAAGAAATTTTTATCAATAGTTTATGATCTTTTCAGCGCTTTTAAAGCTACATTGAAACCATCTGAAGCTACTTGACTACACCTGAAGCTGTTTAACTCCATCTGAAGTTACTTGGCGCCAGATGAAGCTACTTGACTCCATCTGAAGCTATTTAACTCCATCTGAAGCTACTTGGCGCCATCTGAAGCTACTTTCTTGACTCCATCTGAAGCTACTTGTCGCCATCTGATGCTACTTGACCCTATCTGAAGCTACTTGACCCCATCTGAAGCTACTTGACCCCATCTGAAGCTACTTGACCCCATCTGAAGCTACTTGACTCCATCTGAAGCTACTTGGTGCCTTCTGAAGCTACTTGAGATGAAGCTACTTGACCCCATCTGAAGCTACTTGACTCCATCTGAAGCTACTTGGTGCCTTCTGAAGCTACTTGACTCCATCTGAAGCTACTTGGTGCCTTCTGAAGCTACTTGACTCCATCTGAAGCTACTTGAACCCGTCTCAAGCTACTTGACCCCACTTGAAGCTACTTGACCCCATCTGAAGCTACTTGACCCCACCTGAAGCTACTTGACCCCATCTGAAGCTATTTGTCACCATCTGAAGCTACTTAACTTCATCTGAAGCTAATTGACCCCATCTGAAGCTACTTGACTCCACCTGAAGCTACTTGACCCCATCTGAAGCTATTTGTCACCATCTGAAGCTACTTAACTTCATCTGAAGCTACTTGACCCCATCTGAAGCTATTTGTCACCATCTGAAGCTACTTAACTTCATCTGAAGCTAATTGACCCCATCTGAAGCTACTTGACTCCACCTGAAGCTACTTGACCCCATCTGAAGCTACTTGACTCCATCTGAAGCTATAGCTGGAGCTACAAACCACTGATTACCTGCGAAAAGCCGTACGTCAAACCGCCAAGCAGAGTGGACATCAGGCGCCTTCGATACGGCTCGGTCAAAAAGTCGCGGTACCTCGAATAAAACGCCTCCTCCCTGCCCAGTGACTGAACAGTCGGCAGGTTCTCAATAGCTTCGGCCGCAGTCTGGCCAGCAAGCTCGGTGCCCTTGTCCGAGGCCTTCTGCGACCGGGTCTGGTAGCCCATGTGCAGCGCGCCGGCGATCACCATGAATGGCACGCAGCCGACGATCATCAGAGCTAGCTGCCAGCCGTAATACAGGGCGATGCCGAGGCCGATGCCAGCTCCGAATATGGCCTTTTGTGGGTGAGTATTGGGCAGATGATGCGGTGATTTGATGGGCATTGCTTGTTTACGATCCAAATAATAGAGAGATTTTCCAGTATGATTATGGCTTACAGACACACAGTTCCCATATGATATACAAAGATCACATATGAGACACAGAGATCCCATATGAGACACAGAGATCCCATATGAGACACGGAGATCCCATATGAGATACAGAGATCCCATATGAGATACAGAGATCGCATATGAGACACAGAGATCCAATATGAGACACAGAGATCCCATATGAGACACAGACATCCCATATGAGACACAGAGATCCCATATGAGACACAGAGGTCCCATATGAGACACAGAGATCCCATATGAGACACAGAGATCCCATATGAGACACAGATATCCCATATGAGACACAGAGATCCCATATGAGACACAGAGATCCCATATGAGACACAGAGATCCCATATGAGATACAGAGATCCCATATGAGATACAGAGATCCCATATGAGACCCAGAGATCCCATATGAGACACAGATATCCCATATGAGACACAGAGATCCCATATGAGATACAGAGATCCCATATGAGATACAGAGATCCCATATGAGATACAGAGATCCCATATGAGACCCAGAGATCCCATATGAGATACAGAGATCCCATATGAGATACAGAGATCCCACATGAGACACAGAGATCCCATATGAGATACAGAGATCCCATATGAGATACAGAGATCCCATATGAGATACAGAGATCCCATATGAGATACAGAGATCCCATATGAGATACAGAGATCCCACATGAGACACAGAGATCCCATATAAGACACAGAGATCCTATATGAGACACTGAGATTCCATATGAGATTTAGAGGTCGCATATGAGACACTGAGATTCTATATGAGATTTAGAGATCGCATATGACACACTGAGATTCTATATGAGATTTAGAGATCGCATATGAGACATAAGGATATCCTAATATTTACAGTAAACACCTAGATAGCTATCGTAATTCCATCCCAATCATAAATCCTATCCCATCCTCAGAAAAATCCCACCTGCAGCGGCAGTGCCAGTCGAATCCCAGCGGCGCCTTTGACACTCGAAGCGTCTGATGCCAGCCGAGTGGTGAGCGCCCCCACGGAATTATCCGGCGAGTCGAAGAAGCTCATGTCCTGGCGCAGAATTGACCTGAAGTATCGAGCTCGTAGCCGAGCAGTCAAACGCTCGCCGGAGACGCCCATACCGGCTGCGCTGATGACGTGCCCGATGAACTGGCTCGCCCCGAGCACCAGGAACATCAGAGCCCAGAAGGTGGCTTCTTTCAGCATTTCGTCTCCGAACTTGTTGAAAAATGGAATGAAAGTACAAGGCACTTTAAATACTGACCAGTTAATCCATTGAAAAGAAACAACATATAATACCATATATTACTATTAGTACTACTATTAAGTATTAATAATATTCGGACATAGCGGCCACCTTGCTAAACACTCGAATAACTTCGGAGAAGAACAGCGCAAAGACTGGCATTCCGCCGCCCAAGATTAGCGAGCCAAGGCAGGCCAAGAGGATGTAGGGCCACTCTTGTTTGTTCATTCTAAGGATGGAGAAAAATCCTGGAGCCGTTTTTAATAGCTGTTTGCGCTTGGCCTCCTCGAGCTCGGATTTCGTAGCCTTTCTGTTCTCGGATACTGTGGGCGGATTCGTGCGAGTTCGAGATGATTTTGCTGAGGATTCTTATGAGAGCTAGTTTTGAAATCCAAGGGAAAGAGAAATGATAGACCTGAGAATCCCACACTGAAATTTCCTCACCTGAGAATCCCATACTGAAATTTCCCCACCTGAGAATCCACACGCTGAAATTTCCCCACCTGAGAATCCACACGCTGAAATTTCCCAGCTGGGAATCTCACACTGAAATTTCCCCACCTGAGAATCCACACGCTGAAATTTCCCCACCTGAGAATCCACACGCTGAAATTTCCCCAGCTGGGAATCTCACACTGAAATTTCCCCACCTGAGAATCCACACGCTGAAATTTCCCCAGCTGGGAATCTCACACACTAAAATTTCCCCATCTAAGAATCCCACAGTGAAATTTCCCTACTTAAGAGCCTTTAAAGTGATCAAATTCTAAGAAATTATAGATTGTTTCTAAGAAAAACATCATTCCCTCAAGGCTTACAAGCTCCGGTGAAAAATTCCACAGTCACGGGGTCAGTTTTGCTCAACGAAGTTGTCGAAGCTCTTCGTCGACGCTCTTCACTCAGCTCGGCTCCCGCAACTGATAGGCTTTCTTCGGCGACTCCGCCCGCCTTCTCGTCGAGCAGGCTGGGGTCCCGGCCGCTGGTCATCCGGCCCGCCTGTTCAGCTTCGTCCGCGAATTCCTGCAGCGACACCAGCTGGTGATAGAGGCCGCGCCGCTTCATCAACTCGTCGTGAGACCCGGCCTCAACGATCCGGCCTTCGCTGACCGTCAGGATCAGGTCCGCGTTCCTCACCGTGCTGAGCCTGCAGTTGGCGGGCGAGTTTGGGAAGTGACTGGGGATGTTCAGGTGCCTGAGGGAAGTGGCTGGGGATGTTCAGGTTCCTGAGGGAAGTGGCTGGGGATGTTCAGGTTCCTGAGGGAAGTGGCTGGGGATGTTCAGGTGCCTGAGGGAAGTGACTGGGGATGTTCAGGTTCCTGAGGGAAGTGGCTGGGGATGTTCAGGTTCCTGAGGGAAGTGGCTGGGAATGTTCAGGTTCCTGAGGGAAGTGACTGGGGATGTTCAGGTGCCTGAGGGAAGTGGCTGGGGATGTTCAGGTTCCTGAGGGAAGTGGCTGGGGATGTTCAGGTTCCTGAGGGAAGTGGCTGGGGATGTTCAGGTTCCTGAGGGAAGTGGCTGGGGATGTTCAGGTTCCTGAGGGAAGTGGCTGGGGATGTTCAGGTGCCTGAGGGAAGTGACTGGGGATGTTCAGGTTCCTGAGGGAAGTGGCTGGGGATGTTCAGGTTTCTGAGGGAAGTGGCTGGGGATGTTCAGGTTCCTGAGGGAAGTGACTGGGGATGTTCAGGTGCCTGAGGGAAGTGGCTGGGGATGTTCAGGTTCCTGAGGGAAGTGGCTGGGGATGTTCAGGTTCCTGAGGGAAGTGGCTGGGGATGTTCAGGTTCCTGAGGGAAGTGGCTGGGGATGTTCAGGTTCCTGAGGGAAGTGGCTGGGGATGTTCAGGTGCCTGAGGGAAGTGACTGGGGATGTTCAGGTTCCTGAGGGAAGTGGCTGGGGATGTTCAGGTTTCTGAGGGAAGTGGCTGGGGATGTTCAGGTTCCTGAGGGAAGTGACTGGGGATGTTCAGGTGCCTGAGGGAAGTGGCTGGGGATGTTCAGGTTCCTGAGGGAAGTGGCTGGGGATGTTCAGGTTCCTGAGGGAAGTGGCTGGGGATGTTCAGGTTCCTGAGGGAAGTGGCTGGGGATGTTCAGGTTCCTGAGGGAAGTGGCTGGGGATGTTCAGGTTCCTGAGGGAAGTGACTGGGGATGTTCAGGTTCCTGAGGGAAGTGGCTGGGGATGTTCAGGTTCCTGAGGGAAGTGGCTGGGAATGTTCAGGTTCCTGAGGGAAGTGGCTGGGGATGTTCAGGGGCCTGAGGGAAGTGAGGGGATGTTCAGGTTTCTGAGGGAAGTGGCTGGGGATGTTCAGGTTTCTGAGGGAAGTGGCTGGGGATGTTCAGGTTTCTGAGGGAAGTGGCTGGGGATGTTCAGGTTCCTGAGGGAAGTGGCTGGGGATGTTCAGGTTCCTGAGGGAAGTGGCTGGGGATGTTCAGGTTCCTGAGGGAAGTGGCTGGGGATGTTCAGGTTCCTGAGGGAAGTGGCTGGGGATGTTCAGGTTCCTGAGGGAAGTGGCTGGGGATGTTCAGGTTCCTGAGGGAAGTGACTGGGGATGTTCAGGTTCCTGAGGGAAGTGGCTGGGGATGTTCAGGTTCCTGAGGGAAGTGACTGGGGATGTTCAGGTTCCTGAGGGAAGTGGCTGGGGATGTTCAGGTTCCTGAGGGAAGTGGCTGGGGATGTTCAGGGGCCTGAGGGAAGTGACTGGGGATGTTCAGGTTCCTGAGGAAAGTGGCTGGGGATGTTCAGGTTCCTGAGGGAAGTGGCTGGGGATGTTCAGGTTCCTGAGGGAAGTGGCTGGGGATGTTCAGGTTCCTGAGGGAAGTGGCTGGGGATGTTCAGGGGCCTGAGGGAAGTGACTGGGGATGTTCAGGTTCCTGAGGAAAGTGGCTGGGGATGTTCAGGTTCCTGAGGGAAGTGGCTGGGGATGTTCAGGTTCCTGAGGGAAGTGGCTGGGGATGTTTAGGTTCCTGAGGGAAGTGGCTGGGGATGTTCAGGTTCCTGAGGGAAGTGGCTGGGGATGTTCAGGTTCCTGAGGGAAGTGGCTGGGGATGTTCAGGTTCCTGAGGGAAGTGGCTGGGGATGTTCAGGGGCCTGAGGGAAGTGGCTGGGGATGTTCAGGGGCCTGAGGGAAGTGACTGGGGATGTTCAGGTTCCTGAGGGAAGTGGCTGGGGATGTTCAGGGGCCTGAGGGAAGTGGCTGGGGATGTTCAGGGGCCTGAGGGAAGTGACTGGGGATGTTCAGGTTCCTGAGGGAAGTGGCTGGGGATGTTCAGGTGCCTGAGGGAAGTGGCTGGGGATGTTCAGGTGCCTGAAGATAAGCTGCACGGGGCGGGGGTATCCAGCATATTCAGGAGCGGCCCCCTAACCGATGCGCCACCACCAGCGTAGTGGTCGTCTCCGAGGCCTTGTCCAGAGCTGCCTGCACGATGGCTTCGCTCTCTGAGTCCAACGCCGAAGTTGCTTCGTCCAGCAGCAGCAAAACTGGCTTGCGAACCAGCGCTCGAGCCAGCGCGACTCGCTGCTTCTGACCGCCGCTCAGCTGGGCGCCGCGCTCGCCGACCAGGGTCTGGTAGCCGGACGGCAGGCCGCTGATGAAGTTGTGCGCGTTGGCTTGACGACACGCCTCCTCGA
Source organism: Macrostomum cliftonense (assembly GCA_950096795.1). Taxonomy (NCBI): domain Eukaryota; kingdom Metazoa; phylum Platyhelminthes; family Macrostomidae; genus Macrostomum; species Macrostomum cliftonense. The sequence goes on from CATNEM010000152.1 coordinate 312,645, forward strand.
CCTCGGCGTCAGTAGCGTCTGGTCGGCCCATGCGGACGTTGTCGGCGATCGAACAGGCGAACAGCACCGGTTCCTGGTTTGAAGTTATTGAAAATTGCTTGAGCGCTTTAGACTACGGAATTAAGTAGACTAATTGGTAAAACTGGCAAAATTTCAAAATTTCAAGAAATTTTTCGTATCATGCTACTCTTTAAGTAGAAATATAAATAATTTAAGAAATTTCGTAAAAATCTACATTAAAAGTGACGCAATCTAGTATTGTTACCTGAGAAACGACGCCAATTTTCGATCGCAACCAGGCCGGATTCAAATCGCGCAGATCGTAACCATCAAGCCGGATGCCGCCAGACATGGGATCGTAGAATCTTAGAAGCAATTTGACGATTGATGACTTACCACTTCCGGATGGTCCGGTGAGGGCGACCTGGAGTTATTCCAGTAATGGCTTTTAGAGGTTTATGTGGCAATCTCATCTAACAGGTGGCAATCTCATCTAACAGGTGACAATTCATCTAACAGGTGGCAATCTCATCTAACAGGTGACAATTCATCTAACAGGTGACAATCTCATTTAACAGGCGACAATCTAATCCAACAGGTGACAATATCATCTAACAGGTGACAGCCTCATCTAACAGGCGAAAATTTAATCTAACAGGTGACAATCTCATCTAACAGGTGACAATCTCATCTAACAGGTGACAATCTCATCTTACAGGTGACAATCTCATCTTACAGGTGACAATCTTATCTTACAGGTGACAATCTCATCTTACAGGTGACAATCTCATCTAACAGGTGACAATCTCATCTTACAGGTGACAATCTCATCTTACAGGTGACAATCTCATCTAACAGGTGACAATCTCATCTTACAGGTGACAATCTCATCTTACAGGTGACAATCTTATCTTACAGGTGACAATCTCATCTAACAGGTGACAACCTCATCTAACAGGTGACGATCTCATCTTACAGGTGACAATCTCATCTAACAGGTGACAACCTCATCTAACAGGTGACAATCTCATCTTACAGGTGACAATCTCATCTAACAGGTGACAACCTCATCTAACAGGTGACGATCTCATCTTACAGGTGACAATCTCATCTAACAGGTGACAACCTCATCTAACAGGTGACAATCTCATCTTACAGGTGACAATCTCATCTAACAGGTGACAATCTCATCTAACAGGTGACAATCTCACCCACCAACAGGCTACGCCCAAGCCTCACCCTCTGCCCCGGCTTGATGCAGAATGACACATCGCTCAACACTGTGGCGTCCATTCTGTTCGGATAGGAAAAGCACACGCCGTTAAAGTGCACCTCCCCGCGGCAGTGGTTGTCAGGCGGACGCTGGCCTGCCGATTCGGCGCTGGCGTCGATCACAGGCTGTCGGTCGATGATGTCGTAGACGGTGGCGGCGGCGCCGCGTGCGGACATCAATTGCGAGAATGGCTGACCGGCCATGCCCAGCGAGAAGCTGCCAATCATTACGCAGAAGAAGACGGTGAAAATGTCTCCTGGCGGGATTCCCTCCAGTCCGAGGCTCAATTGCCAGTCTTTCACCTGGGTGGCGCCGTACCAGAAGGCCAGGCAGTAGGCGGAGTAGAGGACTAGCATGACAAAGCCGATGCCTGTGCCAATTATAATGCTCTGCAATAGGTTTTTGTCCGGGAATGGGGGAATTGCATAGCTTTTCGGTTGTTTCCTATTTATACAGCTAAATTTAGATTATATGTTACCCTGAGAATACATGTCGATAACAATTGAAAAAAATACCAGTAATGCGAGGAGCATAGCAACCAGATAAATTAGGAACCTAGCAACCAGATAAATTAAGACCCTAGCAACCAGATAGATTAAGACCCTAGCAACCAGATAGATTAAGACCCTAGCAACCAGATAGATTAAGACCCTAGCAACCAGATAGATTAAGACCCTAGCAACCAGATAAATTAAGACCCTAGCAACCAGATAGATAAGGAACCTAGCAACCAGATAGATAAGGAACCTAGCAACCGGATAGATTAGGAACCTAGCAACCAGCTAGATTAATAACTTAGCAACCAGATAGATTAAGAACCTAGCAACCAGATAGATTAAGAACCTAGCAACCAGATAGATTAAGACCCTAGCAACCAGATAAATTAAGACCCTAGCAACCAGATAGATTAAGACCCTAGCAACCAGATAGATAAGGAACCTAGCAACCAGATAGATAAGGAACCTAGCAACCGGATAGATTAGGAACCTAGCAACCAGCTAGATTAATAACTTAGCAACCAGATAGATTAAGAACCTAGCAACCAGATAGATTAAGAACCTAGCAACCAGATAGATTAAGAACCTAGCAACCAGATAGATTAAGAACCTAGCAACCAGCTAGATTAAGAACTTAGCAACCAGATAGATTAAGAACCTAGCAACCAGATAAATTAAGACCAGACAATAGCAACCAGATAGATAAGGAACCTAGCAACCGGATAGATTAGGAACCTAGCAACCAGCTAGATTAAGAACTTAGCAACCAGATAGATTAAGAACCTAGCAACCAGATAGATTAAGAACCTAGCAACCAGATAGATTAAGAACCTAGCAACCAGCTAGATTAAGAACCTAGCAACCAGATAGATTAAGAACCTAGCAACCAGATAGATTAAGAACCTAGCAACCAGATAGATTAAGAACTTAGCAACCAGATAGATTAAGAACCTAGCAACCAGATAAATTAAGACCAGACAATAGCAACCAGATAGATTAGGAATCTAGCAACCAGATAGATTAGGAACCTAGCAACCAGATAGATTAAGAACCTAGCAACCAGATAGATTAAGAACCTAGCAACCAGCTAGATTAAGAACTTAGCAACCAGATAGATTAAGAACCTAGCAACCAGATAGATTAAGAACCTAGCAACCTGATAGATTATGAACCTAGCAACCAGATAGATTATGAACCTAGCAACTAGATAGATTAAGACCCTAGCAACCAGATAGATTAGGAACCTAGCAACCAGATAGATTAAGATCCTAGCAACCAGATAGATTAAGACCCTAGCAACCAGATAGATTAAGACCCTAGCAACCAGATAGATTAAGAACTTTACATGTACGTCTATAGTACATATTTGGATAACTCGTCCACCAAACCAACGCTAATAGTGAAAACTCACTAGCAAGCGCAAGTACCCAGAATAGCAGTAAAAAAATCAATAAACCTTTCTAATTCCTTCTTTCATCGACTTCTTCAACTCCACTGCGTATCGCTTCTCCTCGTCGTCCTGACCGCAGAAGGACATCACAGTTTTCACGCAGCTGATCGTCTCCTCGGCGATGGCGCCAGCCTTGGCGTAGGCCTCCTGCTCCCGACTGCTGATGGTGCTGATCAGGCGGCCCAGCACCCCACCGCCGATGGCAAGTAGCGGCGTCAGCGACATCATCACCAGAGTCATGCGCCAGCTCTTGAAGAAGCCGATGATGAAGCCGGAAAAGAAGCCGGCGGCGGCCTGAGCCAGGATGCTGACTTTGTCACCGATGCCTTCGCGGATCTTTTCGAGATCGTCAGCCAGTCTGGTGGTCAGCTCGCCGCTCGACTGCTGATCGAACCAGCTCATCTCTTGGCGCAGTACCGCGCTGCAGGGGTTGAAAGTAGTTTTTGTATTAATCCGAATTTATTGCGGCTGAAAATGAACTGGAATTTCGAATTATTTCATTAAGAAATGCCGCCAACTGCGGTAGCGTCAGGACAATGACGCTTTTGGTTGGTTAGATCCTTGATCTAATCAAAAACTTCTAAAGCTAAATCTGCATGCAGGAGGGCTGCAGGCACTTTGACGCTTAAAGCGACATCGTCCCACAACCAGCGACTGGGCATGACTGTCCATTGCGCTGACTCCTGAAGCGCGTTCAGTCACACCAAATACGGTATGCAGGCATAGACACACACACAAGCCGGCACCCAGTCACGCACTCACATAGGGCGTACAAGCGGTGGTTCCAGCAATGTACACTCTCTATGCCTTGGGGGGTCGCCCTCATGGGCGTAAATTGCACAACTGGCCCATAGCCCAACCAATTCGTGCACAAGGCCCCAAATTAATGAGACCCTGCACACGAAACCGCGCTAGGGAAAATAGCCAACCTACAACGCGGGGTCGAACCTGGACCAGTGGCACACAAGGCAGACAGACGCGCTAGACCGTCGAGCCACTCGCCCGCCCCATCAAAACTTCAATAGAATTTTAGTTTCAATTAAAGACAATACGAAATATGAGCTCCTCTCATATCTGACCTTTAACTCGCAAAAATATGCCTCCAAATCTACCCCCACAACCAGCTCTCCTAGGGATCACTTTACCGGAAGAACACGAGGCGCATTCGGTGCACCTGGCGTTCGCAGGCCAGCGACCACATGGCCACCTGCAGGGCCGAGGCGGCGAACACGCACGCGCCAACAATCGAGTACTGGATGGCGTAGCGATTCATCGAATCGATAAAATCAAAACCTGACGAATTGGCCCACGGCAACAGGCTGGCGTTTAGCGAGCCCTGCCGGATGAAATCGTTGGTCATCTGGCCGAAGATGACGGAGATGAGCGGCCAGCCGCAGCCGTGAGCCGCGGCGAATGCCGAACCGATTGCGATGCAGAGCCAGTCAAATGCGTCAGCGAAGCGGAACTGGGAGAGGCAGTGAGACAGGGATCGGTGCGAATGAAATTCCTGAGTGACAAGAGGGGGGGGGGTTTCACAACACCGAACTTCACAACACCGAAACTTCACAATGTCGAAATGTATAGCCAGTGCTTGGATTTATATGGCCTTTCGGTGTTATGAAGTATTGGTGTTGTGAATTTTCGGTGTTTCAAAGTTTCGGTGCTATGAAGTATTGGTGCTGTGAGGTTTCGTTGCCTTAAAGTTTCGGTGTTGTGAAATTTCAGTGTTATGAAGTTTCGGTGTTATGAAGTTTCGGTGTTGTGAAGTTTCGGTGTTGTGAAGTTTCGGTGTTGTGGAGTTTCGGTGTTGTGAAGTTTTGGTGTTGTGAAGTTTCGGTGTTATGGAGTTTCGGTGTTATGAAGTTTCGGTGTTATGAAGTTTCGGTGTTGTGAAGTTTCGGTGTTATGGAGTTTCGGTGTTATGAAGTTTCGGTGTTATGAAGTTTCGGTGTTGTGAAGTTTCGGTGTTATGGAGTTTCGGTGTTATGGAGTTTCGGTGTTATGAAGTTTCGGTGTTGTGAAGTTTCGGTGTTATGAAGTTTCGGTGTTGTGAAGTTTCGGTGTTGCGAAAGAAAGTGCATTTCGGCGCGTTGAGAAATTTCAGTGTTGGGATAGCGAAGAGAAGACAACAGAGTTGAACAAACAATTGAATCAGTGCGCAACCCAATAAATACTACGAGCTAGCTAGTATTCCTCCCAATAATTATTGGAGAATGATGAGTTCCCATACGGAATGTACAAAGGATGGTTTTAAGAATTTCCCAATATTGACCCGAAAAGGGAGCAGTAGAGACGCGTGAACTGTCTAATATGATTGATAGAAAAGAATAGTACAGAAGAGACATTAGTTAGATACAAAGGAGGTAATATAAATGGGAAAATATATTAAATAAATTTGTCACTAACCAGTTTTGCGAAAGATACAGGCGGCAGTTTTGGCTTTTCATCTTTGTCTTTGCCGTTGGAGTCTTCTCTGCAATAGAAAATAGTATTATTAGTGTTAGTGTATGTTTGAATGTATAAAAATGATAATAAACATTACTTTCATGGCCTGGGACCCATAACGTCAATGCCAACATATCAATTTATTAGCGATAAAAATATAAAATGATCCTAGCTAAATAAATAAAGGTTTATTTTTCAACAATGGCGAAAGTATTTTAGTTTGTTACAGAGCGTGAAAAAAACATATCCATAAATAAAGTTGGTCGAACAAAAATGCAGTAACTTACTTTACAGCAAACTCAGCGGGATGAGTCGCATTGTCTCTGTCCATGGCTGCCTAGTTGCTAGCTGCGAGTTCTGCCCTATGATCCCAACTAATTGGGATTCTATCTATATTTGTCGAATTAATATCTCACTAATGTAGCAATCTAGCCGATTTTCGTCGGCAAAGCAGTCTAAGAATAAAAAATAATCACTTAAATTCGGTGTAATTTCTCTATGCCGACCAAAATCAAGCAGATACAGGCATGTAGCTCTGGTGTGACTGCATGGCTCGTGGACTTTCAAGATAAGAATTAACTGGCCAAAGGCAGATAAAGATTGGGGGTTAACTATAAGCATGGGCTAAGACGCATTAGCTATTAACTGAACTGTTAGAGAAATTAATTTTTTTACAATCATCGATATGTCGAACTCGAAAGACCATGATAAGACCATTAGGGGGTAGCGAGACATACAAAAATATGTACAGCAATGTACATGCCCACTCTATAGAACAGTAACTCCACAGATTGTCCACGCTCTCAAGCTGTTATCTAGCTAGAGTAGACTTCAATACTTCGTATCTGTAACTGTGGGTGTTGTGTGGCTTGCTTGCGCCACAAGTATAGGCCTAGTAGACCATGGTACAGAAATACTCAACCTTGATTTGTCATAACTCTAGACTACAGTTGGATACCAGCTTTTTTTGCTGAAAATGACTCCATACTTTCCAGATTAAAGGGCAAAGTTTAACGTAATTTTTCGTACCAAATGCACCTTCATACTGTACACTTTCAACTGCACTAAACTATAGCCCCTATCCGCTCACTAAGCTACCCTCCATCCCATTATCCGCCCCTCACTAAGCTACCCCCTATCCCCTTATCCGCCCCTCACTAAGCTACCCCCCATCCCATTATCCGCCCCTCACTAAGCTACCCCCTATCCCCTTATCCGCCCCTCACTAAGCTACCCCCCATCCCATTATCCGCCCCTCACTAAGCTACCCCCCATCCCATTATCCGCCCCTCACTAAGCTATCCCCATCCCATTATCCGCCCCTCACTAAGCTACCCCCATCCCATTATCCGCCCCTCACTAAGCTACCCCCATCCCCTTATCCGCCCCTCACTAAGCTACCCCCCATCCCATTATCCGCCCCTCACTAAGCTACCCCCCATCCCATTATCCGCCCCTCACTAAGCTATCCCCATCCCATTATCCGCCCCTCACTAAGCTACCCCCATCCCATTATCCGCCCCTCACTAAGCTATCCCCATCCCATTATCCGCCCCTCACTAAGCTATCCCCATCCCATTATCCGCCCCTCACTAAGCTACCCCCATCCCCTTATCCGCCCCTCACTAAGCTACCCCCCATCCCATTATCCGCCCCTCACTAAGCTACCCCCCATCCCATTATCCGCCCCTCACTAAGCTATCCCCATCCCATTATCCGCCCCTCACTAAGCTACCCCCATCCCATTATCCACCCCTCACTAAGCTACCCCCTATCCCCTTATCCGCCCCTCACTAAGCTACCCCCATCCCATTATCCACCCCTCACTAAGCTACCCCCATCCCATTATCCGCCCCTCACTAAGCTACCCCCATCCCATTATCCGCCCCTCACTAAGCTATCCCCATCCCATTATCCGCCCCTCACTAAGCTATCCCCATCCCATTATCCGCCCCTCACTAAGCTACCCCCATCCCCTTATCCGCCCCTCACTAAGCTACACCCCATCCCATTATCCGCCCCTCACTAAGCTACCCCCTATCCCATTATCCGCCCCTCACTAAGCTATCCCCATCCCATTATCCGCCCCTCACTAAGCTACCCCCATCCCATTATCCACCCCTCACTAAGCTACCCCCTATCCCCTTATCCGCCCCTCACTAAGCTACCCCCATCCCATTATCCACCCCTCACTAAGCTACCCCCATCCCATTATCCGCCCCTCACTAAGCTACCCCCTATCCCCTTATCCGCCCCTCACTAAGCTACCCCCCATCCCATTATCCGCCCCTCACTAAGCTACCCCCATCCCATTATCCGCCCCTCACTAAGCTACCCCCATCCCATTATCCGCCCCTCACTAAGCTATCCCCATCCCATTATCCGCCCCTCACTAAGCTACCCCCATCCCATTATCCACCCCTCACTAAGCTACCCCCTATCCCCTTATCCGCCCCTCACTAAGCTACCCCCATCCCATTATCCACCCCTCACTAAGCTACCCCCATCCCATTATCCGCCCCTCACTAAGCTACCCCTATCCCCTTATCCGCCCCTCACTAATCTACCCCCTATCCCTTTATCCGCCCCTCACTAAGCTACCCCTATCCCCTTATCCGCCCCTCACTAAGCTACCCCCTATCCCCTTATCCGCCCCTCACTAAGCTACCCCCTATCCCCATATCCACCCCTCACTAAGCTACCCCCTATCCTATTATCCGCCCCTCACTAAGCTACCCCCATCCCATTATCCGCCCCTCACTAAGCTACCCCCATCCCCTTATCCGCCCCTCACTAAGCTACCCCCTAGGCCCTATCCCATTATCCGCCCCTCACTAATCTACCCCCTATCCCTTTATCCGCCCCTCACTAAGCTACCCCTATCCCCTTATCCGCCCCTCACTAAGCTAACCCTATCCCCTTATCCGCCCCTCACTAAGCTACCCCCATCCCCTTATCCGCCCCTCACTAAGCTATCCCCATCCCATTATCCGCCCCTCACTAAGCTACCCCCATCCCATTATCCACCCCTCACTAAGCTACCCCCTATCCCCTTATCCGCCCCTCACTAAGCTACCCCCATCCCATTATCCACCCCTCACTAAGCTACCCCCATCCCATTATCCGCCCTTCACTAAGCTACCCCCTATCCCATTATCCGCCCCTCACTAAGCTACCCCCATCCCTTTATCCGCCCCTCACTAAGCTACCCCAATCTCTCTACCCACCTTTACCAAGTGCAATTGACAGCCGCTTACATCAACAATGGCGTGCGCTCATCCGCCTCCATATCCGAACTGCCTCGAGAATTTATTCTGCTCATATTTATATAAGAGACCGCTGTAGTGACCTTAAGAATCAAAGCATTTCTGGTCTATAGCCCTAGAAGATATTCGAACTTAGAATCTTCTTAAACAAGTTTTTAATATAAAAAGTGAAAGTGTCTAATTTAGCCTAAACGTTTTATCTATCTTAACAGGCTAATAACAATTTTCTGACCATTGTAATTAGACATTGGATATAGTGTAAACGTACTTATGTACATTGTGTTGATATCTGAACAGGCTTTTGAACAGTGAGTGGGTCCTTCGCTAGGGTGTACGTACTTTGTACTATACAGCAAAGAATATTGCTTTACACATTAGCTAGCTAATCTAACTGTTCACCAAAATTGTCGACAGAAAACACAAATTCAAAACAAAACTAAGAATGCAAAAAGCATTGAAAACTCAATGGTTATATTTTAACATTTTTTCAAGCTTTAGAAGAACAATAGTTTTTATTGGTATTAACAAACTTTTAGTACGACAACGCAGTTTAAGTTTGACAGCTCTTTGTTCGATCCTCTGCTTTGCCATCTCTCTGATAGGGGATCCTTAGTTCTTTGTCCTTTTCTCCCTTTTAATTTCTTTTCTCTACATTTTCTCCTTCCCTTCCTCTCCCCCTTTCTTCTTCCCTTTATCTCCCCCTTTCTCCTTCCCTTTATCCTTTCCTTTATCTCCCCCTTTATCCTTCCCTTCCTCTCCCATTTCTCCCTCCCTTTATCTCCCCCTTTATATTTCTCTTCATCTCCCCTTTCTCCTTCCCTTCGTCTCCCCTTTCTCCTTCCCTTCGTCTCCCCTTTCTCCTTCCCTTCGTCTCCCCTTTCTCCTTCCCTTCGTCTCCCCTTTCTCCTTCCCTTTATCTCCCCCTTTATCCTTCCCTTTATCTCCCCCCTTTATCCTTCCCTTTGTCTCCCCTTTCTCCTTCCCTTTATCTTCCGCTTGCATTTCCCAACTAAAGAACATTAGTCTTATTTAATAAGCTACTTATTTTTGTTGCCTTATTTTTAAGCCCTCATTAAAACAGTTTATGAACGTGAAAAATTAATTTTAAGACTAGAGTTGGCCAGACGCTACCTATGGGCTACTTTCAGTTAGAATCAGATTGCCTTTCCAGGTTATTCGAATGCAAAATAACAAAACAAAAATAGCGTCATTTGGTACAAAATCACATTTACCACACGGCATCTGCTTGCCCATAATTGCATTTAAATTTAACAACACGAATTAAAACAAACAAAAACAATAGTAAATATAGTTGTGCACGGATTTGATCTTTGTCAGAAGTCTTTGTCCCAGCCGCTGACATCGTCGGGCGGCTGCTCGGGGTCCGGCGGGTAGTCATCGAAATTGCTGGCGTCCTTGGGTGACGAAACCTGTTGGATGAATTGGGGTTTCAGGGTATAGGAGGGCGCGTCTCCGTGTCTCTCTTACCCCTCCTGTTTCTTCCCCTCCTCTCCCTGTTTCTTCCCCTCCTCTCCCTGTTTCTTCCCCTCCTCTCCCTGTTTCTTACCCTCCTTTCCCTGTTTCTTCCCCTCCTCTCCCTGTTTCTTCCCCTCTTCCTGTTTCTTCCCCTCCTCTCTGTGTTCCCCCCTCTCCTTGTTTCTTCCCTTCCTCTTCCTGCTTCTTCCCCTCCTCACCCTGTTTCTTCCCCTCCTCTCCCTGTTTCTTCGCCGCCTCTCCCTTGTTTCTTCCCCTCCTCTTCCCGTTTCTTCCCCGCCTCTTCCTGTTTCTTCCCCGCCTCTCCCTTGTTTCTTCCCCTCCTCTCCCTGTTTATTCCATTCCTCTCCCTGTTTCTCTTCCCTTCCTGTTTCTTTCCCTCGCCTCTCTGCTTCTCCTACCTCTCTCTCCCTGTTTCCCTATTCTGCCCCTTTACCAATTGATGACCAGCTTGTCTTAGCTACTCATAAGCTAAAACCCAGATCAAAAAGTTTTCAGGCTTAAGCTTTAGAAATTTCCTTGGTTATAGAATTTTATAAGAAAAATTTCTTCATACTCTACTGAAAGTAGAAAAAATAGATTTAATCTACTTTTATAAGTTCAGCATAAAAATATTAAGTAGCAAGAGTCCAAAAATTATTAAAAGAATAGTAAAATCTACCATTAGCTGTAGAAAGCACGACAGCACTCAAACTAATTAACTACTAAACTAGCCCAGAGCCAGTGTTTTCTATCGCCAATCAATAAACTGATTGATTGATTGATCGATTAGCTGTCTCCAACTAACTAACTAAAACGCAGAGACAGACCCCTTTAGCGTTCTAGAATTTTTATTTTCAATGCCCTTTGTCCTTTGACGATTTTATCAGACTAGAAATTCGCTGTTTTATCAGCTAATGCAAATCAAGCCAAAATAGCCAGATTGGAAAAGTCCAGCCGGGAGCGCAGACTTTCCGCTTGGCTAACCTAATTTTTGTTTCAATAGGCACTGCTTTTTTAATCTCAACGAAGTTGCCATTAAAGAGAAGCCTTTGATTTAGCTAGAGTCGAAAATTTTCTATTGATTCTTTAAGTAGATTTCACAGACAGATTTAATAATTTAGGGCTGCTATGACTGCTATATCCCTATTTGCCTTCCCTCTCCTCTGCCTGCCCTCTCCTCTGCCTTCCCTCCTCTGCCTTCCCTCCACTGTCTTCCCTCTCCTCTACCTCCCCTCTCCTTTCTGCTTTTAATCTCCTTTCTCTGACTCCGGTCTTATTTTTCCGCCCCATTTCTTATCTTTCAAGTCTCAGCCTTTCTCCCAACTTCCCTCCCCGAATCCCCTCACCTGCGGAATGTGCGGCGGTTTCAAAGTTCGCGTCCTCACTCCGCCCCAGTTGAAGCCCTCGAACCAGAGGTGCTTGGACACTTCGACAATGCCGCTGCGTCCGACCCCGATACGCTCGGTGGGGTTGTCTCTGTTTTTGGGTTAGATTTTGGCGGGTGATTTAAGGTGAGCTTTTGTGTACTGCTTAATGATGAGATGAGGCTGAGTTCACGTTGGATGAAAATATAGTCTAAAGCCTCTAGGTCCCTGTTGCGAGATGAGATTTCACTGTCAAGGATTAGCAGTTTTGGGATCTGAATGTAAGGGATGCAAATGTAGTATGCGATTATCAATAACTGGAAGGGAATTTGTTTCTGAGGGATTATTGATATAGATTAGTAGCCTAGGAATCTGTCAGGGGATAAGCAGCTTAGGAATCTCTGTTAGGGCATTAGTAGACTAGGGATAACTGCTAGGGGATAAGTAGTTTATGGATATTTGTTAGAGGATTAGTAGCTTAGGGATCTCTGTTAGGGGATTAGTAACTTAGGGATCTCTGTTAGGGGATTAGTAACTTAAGGATCTCTGTTAGGGGATTAGTAACTTAGGGAGCTCTGTTAGGGGATTAGTAGCTTAGGGATCTCTGTCAGGGGATTAGTAGCTTAAGGACTTTAGTTAGGGAATTAGTAGCTTTTGAATATTTGTAGGGGTATTTTCAAAGGGTATTTTAACCTTGAAATCATTTAAGATCACTCTTAAGGATATAACAGAGAATAAGCAATTGCATAAATTGTATTGTATCACTCATACAGTGTAGGTAAGGCTACAATAAGGGTGCATTGATACTCATAATTTGTTAATTAAAAGCAGCGCTATGAAGAGGCGACAAAGAGAATGGATTTAGTAAGCAAACGGAGGCAGATGAATTCGATTTCATAGCCAAAACAGTGAGATTAAAAGCCATGCGAGAGTGGAGAAATGATTGAGTATGCGGATAGTACCGCTCCCGTACATTGACAAACGCACTTCATCAAACCTAACAGTCCATTCAAGGCCCACGGGCTTATCCCTTAGACGCCTAGGTAATTCTGCAAAATGCTAAAATCACTTCCATTATTGATGCTTCAGGAAGCACAACTGATGCATTTATATCGAAACAGTGATAAAAAATTAAAATTGATACAAAGCTAAAAGCACGTAAAAATACTTCAAACTGAATAATATATCATATATATAATTAACAAATAAATACACTCGTAATAATAAAATGATCCGAATGCTATTTTCTAAATTAGAAAACTTACTTAACTTTCATTTCTTTGCTGTTAATATCCTAACAGAGATTCCTAATCTACTGATCCTTAAATAGAGATCCCCAAGCTACTAATCCCCTAACAAATTAATCCCCTAAAGAGATTAGGGGATTAGCAGCTTGATTATCTCTTTTAGGGGATTAGTAGCTTAGGGATTCCTTGTTAGGGGATTAGTAGCTTAGGGATCTCTGTTAGTGGATTAGTAGCTTAGGGATTCCTTGTTAGGGGATTAGCAGCTTGATTATCTCTTTTAGGGGATTAGTAGCTTAGGGATTCCTTGTTAGGGGATTAGTAGCTTAGGGATCTCTGTTAGTGGATTAGTAGCTTAGGGATTCCTTGTTAGGGGATTAGTAGCTTAGGGATCTCTGTTAGTGGATTAGTAGCTTAGGAATTCCTTGTTAGGGGATTAGTAGCTTAGGGATCTCTGTTAGTGGATTAGTAGCTTAGGGATTCCTTGTTAGGGGATTAGCAGCTTGATTATCTCTTTTAGGGGATTAGTAGCTTAGGAATTCCTTGTTAGGGGATTAGTAGCTTAGGGATCTCTGTTAGTGGATTAGTAGCTTAGGGATTCCTTGTTAGAGGATTAGTAGCTTAGGGATCTCTGTTAGTGGATTAGTAGCTTAGGGATTCCTTGTTAGGGGATTAGCAGCTTGATTATCTCTTTTAGGGGATTAGTAGCTTAGGGATTCCTTGTTAGGGGATTAGTAGCTTAGGGATCTCTGTTAGTGGATTAGTAGCTTAGGGATTCCTTGTTAGGGGATTAGTAGCTTAGAAAATTCTGTTAGTGGAATAGCAAATAAGAACAAGTTTTGCACAAAATTTATCCCTTGCAAAAAAGTTCAGAAATCCCACACGCCAACCTTACCTGCACAGCTTCTTGATGAGGTTCTGCGCATTGCGCGTGACCCGGCGCGGAAAATCCACAGCGTCGATGCCCTTCAGAATGATGTTGTAGGTCTTCATGGGATCAGAGGCGCTGAACGGCGGAGTGCCCGTGAGCAGTTCGAACATGAGGATGCCCAGAGACCAGAAGTCAGCGGAAAGATCGTGGCCCTTGTTCAGAATCACCTCCGGCGGCACGTACTCCGGTGTGCCGCAGAAAGTCCAAGTCTTTTTGCCGAAACCGATTCGTTTAGCGAATCCGAAATCTGTGAGCTTGCAATAGCCAGCAGAATCTAATAGGAGATTCTCGGGCTTCAGGTCTCTGTAGACGATGCCGCGTCTGTGCAGGTAGCTGAGTGCTTCGCACACGCAAGCCATGTAGAATCTTGTCATTGAGTCGTCGAAATGACCTCTGAATTGGGGGATATTGAAGTATGCTGGAAATATATTTAAAAAATGCGTGGAATATAACCTGTTCACGTTCAATACTATCTGCCCTTCACGATATGTGAATATCCCCTGCTCACATTCACTACTAGCTGCTATTCACAATCTATGAATATCCCATGTTCACATTCACAACTAGTTGCCGTTCACAATCTGTGAATATCCCCTGTCCACGTTCACTACTAGGTGCCGTTCACAATCTGTGAATATCCCCTGTTCACCTTCACAACTAGTTGCCGTTCACAATCTGTGAATATCCCCTGTTCACGTTCACAACTAGTTGCCGTTCACGATATGCGAATGTCCCCTGTTCACAAGTCGCGACTAGCTTACGGTCACGATCTGTGAATATTTACTGTTCACATTCACGGATATTTGACGTTCACAATCTATAATTATCCCCTGTTCACATTCACAGTAGTAGCTTACTTGTCACGCAAGACAGTCCACAGCTCGCCGCCCAGACAGCACTCCAGCAGCATGTATAAGTACTTTCGGTCTTTAAAAGTTCGGTAGAGTCTGGAAAAGAAAACAAAGCATAGTCAGAAGGCAAATGGGACACGAACGGGGCAAAAATATGATAAGATATCTATAAATTCTAGCTTGAAAGTGAAACAGTACTCGTAAAAAATCTGGGGAATAAAATTAACCATTCTCACTTGACGATGAAATCCGAGTTGCACTCCGCCAAGATGTTTCGCTCGTTCATCACGTGCTCCTGCTGACGCGTCTCCACGATGTGCTGCTTCTTCAGCTGTTTAAGCGCGAAGCTGCGCTGGGTGTCGCTGTTGATTTGCACCTGGCGGCAGGATTTGTAGGTCATTCAGGGTTTTGTTTAAGAAACCTGAGCGACTTGGCAGTAGCATTTATCTATCAATGTGTCAATTTATGTATCTATCTATCTATCTATCTATCTATCTATCTATCTATCTATCTATCTATCTATCTATCTATCTACTCGTATGTATTTATCTATCTATGTATCTATCTATCTATCTATCTATGTATCTATCTATCTATGTATCTATCTATGTATCTATCTATCTATCTATGTATCTATCTATCTATCTATCTATCTATCTATCTATCTATCTATCTATCTATCTATCTATCTATCTATCTATCTATCTATCTATCTATCTATCTATGTATCTATCTATGTATCTATCTATCTATCTATGTATCTATCTATCTATCTATCTATCTATCTATCTATCTATCTATCTATCGATCTATCTATCTATCTATCTATCTATCTATCTATCTATCTATCTATCTATCTATCTATCTATCTATCTATCTATCTATCTATCTATCTATCTATCTATCTATCTATCTATCTATCTGTCTATCTATCTATCTATCTATCTATCTATCTATCTATCTATCTATCTATCTATCTATCTGTCTATCTATCTATCTATCTATCTATCTATCTATCTATCTATCTATCTATCTATCTATCTATCTATCTATCTATCTATCTATCTATCTGTCTATCTTTGCGTGTATCTGTCGATGTTTTTATCGATCAATGTTAATAACTAGTGATACTTATGAATATAGCCATATGTTTAGTCAATTATCTATGATTACAAATAGCTCATAAAAGCCCTGGTTAAACGTTTTGTGCTTCTGTTTATCTCTCTGTGTTTTTGCCCACATAGTTTCTTTGTGTCCTGTTTTTGCGTCTCTTTAATCGTAGTTTTCCCTATTTCACAATTTTGCAATAACTACTTAGCAACAACTCCCGAATACAAAGCTCAGATAAGTGCATTTATGTGATCATCAAGATCCACTGAGGTGCAATTTTATAGCTACCATATCAGAAGTAAAAACTACAATCCTGACCATAAATAATCAAAATTGAAAATACCCAGGGTTCTTATCAAGCCATACCAGTCTGGGATAGATAGCATGAAAAAACGCTAAACCCATCGAATCCGTGCTCACCAGTTCCACGCGACCGAATCCTCCAACACCCAGGGTGGCAACAATGTACAGGTCCTTCAGCGTCAGGTGTCTGAACTCTTCTGATCGTCTGTAACCAATGCGGCAATGACAAAATAATAAATAAGTAACAATTGCTCACACCAAAAATGTAGAATAGGACACTTACTTCGGCGCAGTTTCGTCGGGATATTTTCTGTCGAAACTGGCTAAATCCCCGATCAGTTGTTTGTAGGATCTGGACGAGATCAAAAACGGAACACAAAAAATTATTTCTAATCAATTGAAACGCTACAAAAAAATATTTTTATCAAACAGTCTGACAACTGACTTACTCTCGACTGAGTACAAGACAGTCAACTCCAGCAGGGTCAGACACCACTATGTTGGCTGTGCGAATGTCTTCGCTAAAGAAGTGGCATTTAGGGGGGTGCTGTCCTGTTATTGATAATAAGTCTAATCTTCTTTAATTCCTAAGTCTACTCTCTCCCCGACTCCTTAGTCTACCCTCTCCCCGATTCCTTAGTCTAGTCTCTCGCTGAATCCTTAGTCTACTCTCTCCCTGACTCCTTAGTCTACTCTCTCCCCCTACTCCTTAGTCTACTCTCTCCCCGACTCCTTAGTCCACACTCTCCCCGACTCCTTAGTCTACTCTCTCCCCGACTCCTTAGTCTACTCTCTCCCCGACTCCTTAGTCTACTCTCTCGCTGAATCCTTAGTCTACTCTCTCCCCGACTCCTTAGTCTACTCTCTCCCTGACTCCTTAGTCTACTCTCTCCCCGACTCCTTAGTCTACTCTCTCCCCGACTCCTTAGTCCACACTCTCCCCGACTCCTTAGTCTACTCTCTCCCCGACTCCTTAGTCTACTCTCTCCCCGACTCCTTAGTCTACTCTCTCGCTGAATCCTTAGTCTACTCTCTCCCCGACTCCTTAGTCTACTCTCTCCCCGACTCCTTAGTCAACTCTCTCCCCGACTCCTTAGTCTACTCTCTCCCCGACTCCTTACTCTACTCTCTCTATCTGACTCCTCAGTCTAATCTCTCCCCGACTCCTTAGTCAACTCTCTCCCCGACTCCTTAGTCTACTCTCTCCCCGACTCCTTACTCTACTCTCTCTATCTGACTCCTCAGTCTAATCTCTCCCCGACTCCTTAGTCAACTCTCTCCCCGACTCCTTAGTCTACCCTCTCCCCGATTCCTTAGTCTAGTCTCTCGCTGAATCCTTAGTCTACCCTCTCCCCGATTCCTTAGTCTAGTCTCTCCCTGACTCCTTAGTCTACTCTCTCCCCGACTCCTTAGTCAACTCTCTCCCCGACTCCTTAGCCTACCCTCTCCCCGACTCCTTAGTCTACTCTCTCGCTGAATCCTTAGTCTACTCTCTCCCCGACTCCTTAGTCTACTCTCTCCCCGACTCCTTAGTCTACTCTCTCCCCGACTCCTTAGTCTACTCTCTCCCCGACTCCTTAGTCAACTCTCTCCCCGACTCCTTAGTCTACCCTCTCCCCGACTCCTTAGTCTACCCTCTCCCCGATTCCTTAGTCTAGTCTCTCGCTGAATCCTTAGTCTACTCTCTCCCTGACTCCTTAGTCTACTCTCTCCCCGACTCCTTAGTCAACTCTCTCCCCGACTCCTTAGCCTACCCTCTCCCCGACTCCTTAGTCTACTCTCTCGCTGAATCCTTAGTCTACTCTCTCCCCGACTCCTTAGTCTACTCTCTCTATCTGACTCCTCAGTCTACTCTCTCCCCGACTCCTTAGTCTACTCTCTCCCCGACTCCTTAGTCTACTCTCTCCCCGACTCCTTAGTCAACTCTCTCCCCGACTCCTTAGTCTACCCTCTCCCCGACTCCTTAGTCTACCCTCTCCCCGATTCCTTAGTCTAGTCTCTCGCTGAATCCTTAGTCTACTCTCTCCCTGACTCCTTAGTCTACTCTCTCCCCGACTCCTTAGTCAACTCTCTCCCCGACTCCTTAGCCTACCCTCTCCCCGACTCCTTAGTCTACTCTCTCGCTGAATCCTTAGTCTACTCTCTCCCCGACTCCTTAGTCTACTCTCTCCCCGACTCCTTAGTCTACTCTCTCCCCGACTCCTTAGTCTACTCTCTCCCCGACTCCTTAGTCAACTCTCTCCCCGACTCCTTAGTCTACTCTCTCCCCGACTCCTTAGTCTACTCTCTCTATCTGACTCCTTAGTCAACTCTCTCCCCGACTCCTTAGTCTACTCTCTCCCCGACTCCTTAGTCTACTCTCTCCCCGACTCCTTAGTCTAATCTCTCCCCGACTCCTTAGTCTACTCTCTCCCCGACTCCTTAGTCTACTCTCTCTATCTGACTCCTCAGTCTAATCTCTCCCCGACTCCTTAGTCTACTCTCTCCCCGACTCCTTAGTCTACTCTCTCTATCTGACTCCTCAGTCTACTCTCTCCCCGACTCCTTAGTCTACTCTCTCCCCGACTCCTTAGTCTACTCTCTCCCCGACTCCTTAGTCAACTCTCTCCCCGACTCCTTAGTCTACCCTCTCCCCGACTCCTTAGTCTACCCTCTCCCCGATTCCTTAGTCTAGTCTCTCGCTGAATCCTTAGTCTAATCTCTCCCCGACTCCTTAGTCAACTCTCTCCCCGACTCCTTAGCCTACCCTCTCCCCGACTCCTTAGTCTACTCTCTCCCTGACTCCTTAGTCTACTCTCTCCCCGACTCCTTAGTCTACTCTCTCCCTGACTCCTTAGTCTACTCTCTCCCCGACTCCTTAGCCTACTCTCTCCCCGACTCCTTAGTCTACTCTCTCCCCGACTCCTTAGTCTACTCTCTCCCCGACTCCTTAGTCTACTCTCTCCCCGACTCCTTAGTCTACTCTCTCCTCGACTCCTTAGTCTACTCTCTCTATCTGACTCCTTAGTCTACTCTCTCCCCGACTCCTTAGTCAACTCTCTCCCCGACTCCTTAGTCTACTCTCTCCCCGACTCCTTAGTCTAATCTCTCCCCGACTCCTTAGTCTACTCTCTCCCCGACTCCTTAGTCTACTCTCTCTATCTGACTCCTTAGTCTAATCTCTCCCCGACTCCTTAGTCTACTCTCTCCCCGACTCCTTAGTCTACTCTCTCTATCTGACTCCTCAGTCTAATCTCTCCCCGACTCCTTAGTCTACTCTCTCCCCGACTCCTTAGTCTACTCTCTCTATCTGACTCCTCAGTCTACTCTCTCCCCGACTCCTTAGTCTACTCTCTCCCCGACTCCTTAGTCTACTCTCTCCCCGACTCCTTAGTCAACTCTCTCCCCGACTCCTTAGTCTACCCTCTCCCCGACTCCTTAGTCTACCCTCTCCCCGATTCCTTAGTCTAGTCTCTCGCTGAATCCTTAGTCTACTCTCTCTATCTGACTCCTCAGTCTACTCTCTCCCCGACTCCTTAGTCTACTCTCTCCCCGACTCCTTAGTCTACTCTCTCCCCGACTCCTTAGTCTACTCTCTCCCTGACTCCTTAGTCTACTCTCTCTATCTGACTCCTTAGTCTAATCTCTCCCCGACTCCTTAGTCTACTCTCTCCCCGACTCCTTAGTCAACTCTCTCCCCGACTCCTTAGTCTACCCTCTCCCCGATTCCTTAGTCAACTCTCTCGCTGAATCCTCAGTCTACTCTCTCCCCGACTCCTTAGTCTACTCTCTCCCCGACTCCTTAGTCTACTCTCTCCCCGACTCCTTAGTCTACTCTCTCCCCGACTCCTTAGTCTACTCTCTCCCCGACTCCTTAGTCAACTCTCTCCCCGACTCCTTAGTCTACTCTCTCCCCGACTCCTTAGGCTCGTACTCTCTCTATCTGACTCCTCAGTCTACTCTCTCCCCGACTCCTTAGTCTACTCTCTCCCCGACTCCTTAGTCTACTCTCTCTATCTGACTCCTTAGTCTACTCTCTCCCCGACTCCTTAGTCTACTCTCTCCCTGACTCCTTACTCTACTCTCTCCCCGACTCCTTAGTCTACTCTCTCCTCGACTCCTTAGTCTACTCTCTCTATCTGACTCCTTAGTCAACTCTCTCCCCGACTCCTTAGTCTACTCTCTCCCCGACTCCTTACTCTACTCTCTCCCCGACTCCTTAGTCTACTCTCTCCTCGACTCCTTAGTCTACTCTCTCTATCTGACTCCTTAGTCTAATCTCTCCCCGACTCCTTAGTCTACTCTCTCCCCGACTCCTTAGTCTACTCTCTCTATCTGACTCCTTAGTCTAATCTCTCCCCGACTCCTTAGTCTACTCTCTCCCCGACTCCTTAGTCTACTCTCTTTCTCTCTCCCACAAGCAATACTTGAGTTGCGAAAAAACAACCGCGTCAGGTTTTTGGAAGATTTTTTTCTTTCGTTTGAAAATTTAGCATTGCATGAAATTAAATACTTGGCGTGGACAATATTGCCCATAATCTTCGCCAAATCTGCGCCCGCAAAATTTCTCAAACAAGAAAATTGACGCAATTCAAGCGGATTAGCGAATTTCTCCAGGCATTCGAAATTTCGGTCAAACGAGAGGAAAAAAACAACTGCTCTGCAAGCGTCAGAGCTATCCTACACACCTTTAATAGCTCAAACAAGGCCATTACTAGCACCCTAGAAAATAACTTTAATGACGTTCTGCTTAACACCTCTACTAAAACCTGGATACCACCTCTGCAACTGTACTGACACCCTGCATAACAACCCTACTGGAACCTTGCATAACACCCCTACTGGCACCCTGCATAACACCCCTACTGACACACTGCATAACACCTCTACTGACGCACTGCATAACACCTCTACTGACACCCTGCATAACACCCCTACTAACACCCTGCACAACACCTCTACTGACACCCTGCATAACACCTCTACTGACACCCTGCATAACACCTCTACTGGCACCCTGCATAACACCTCTACTGACACACTGCATAACACCTCTACTGACGCACTGCATAACACCTCTACTGGCACCCTGCATAACACCCTTACTAACACCCTGCATAACACCCCTACTAACACCCTGCATAACACCCCTGCTAACACCCTGCATAACACCTCTACCGAAGGTTTTTAACCATCCCAACAACAGAGAACCTAAACAAAAACAAAAAACAACTCACTCATTCAAGGCCTTCTCGCCGAACCAATCGCCCCGGTTCATATTCCTGATGAAGACCTCCTCGCCTGTGATGGAATCTCGTCTAGTCACTTCAACGGCGCCTTTGGCAATGATGTAGAATGTGTTACCCTTGGCGCCCTGTCTGATGATGTACTCCCCGCTCGGGTAGTGATCCGCTTCCAGAGCGTCCGCTAGCTTGCTCAATGTCTCCGCCGGCAGTTCCTTGAAGACGGGCACGCTGGAAAGATAGAACAGCATGGCTTGACATGATGGACAGGTTCCGGCTAGCTTGCGACAGTTGGTGTTCAGCCTGTGACGAAAGCTGCCCCCAACAACCACCGCCGCCTGCTTTGCTCGACCAAGTCCACCCTCTGACGGCTGGCCGCATTTCAGCCGCTCCAGCTGCTGATGCCTGCGCTGCCAGTCCTTCAGGCTGCCCGTCCGGCTGACCCCGACGCTCGGCGACACGAACAATCGGCGTCGATCGGTGGCGAACAGCGAGCACAGCCGGCGGCGCGAACACTCCGGCAGGAAGTCCAACGCATCGCTGAACTGTTCGGGTTGTTCAAGATCGGCGACCGCGACGTTCGAATTGGCGGCGGCGAATCTCAGATAAGTCAAGCCGAATCTGCGCTGTCGGCCAGAAGCACCCGCTGAAGAAACAGCCGTTGCCTGTTGTTGCTGCTGCTGGTGCTGCTGTCTTCTTCTCTGTTCATTTGACAGATCAATCGAATCGGAGAACAAGACGCGCAAACGCTGGAAAGAATCCGACCTGCTGGCTATGGTCAGCGGTTTCTGCTGCTGACTGACACTTTCGGATGGTTTTGTCGGCGTTGCTGGTAGCTGGCGACGTCTGACTGGCGTGACTGGCAGCTCGCGCTGATGCGGCTGCGGCTGCTGATTGACACTCGTCATCTCTGTTTGTTTCACT